>JAABOM020000103.1:10520595-10561960 GCA_011800125.2 Solanum clarkiae
ATCCTCAAGCGCCTCCAGCCCCACAAAATAACCATGACCCTCCTAACTCAAAACCCCCTAGGGTGTTCACTCCACTTATCGAAAGTCAGACAAAGCTATTTGAAAGGTTGTCAGCTGCAGGACTAATCCAGCCTGTCCCTACGAGAACATGGATGCCAATTCTCATTTCTTCAAGGGTGATCAGACTTGTGCTTGCCACTCTAACAGTGTTGGACATGACACTGAAGATTGCATAACTCTGAAACATAAAATCCTGGATTTAATTGATCGTAACCCGGATGTTCTTCAGACTGCCGTCCATGATCGAGCCTTGGCCCGGCCAATACCGCACCTATGTCTAGAAGTCTAAAATTTTCTTTTTCTGTAATTGCATCATTTGCTTGTAATCATTTCTAAGTTTGTTACTAGATTATTCTCCTTTATTAGTGAACTACGTTTGACCTGAATTCTCAAGAATGAGGTACGTAGACGGCCTATGTCGGCCTCGGTCATCCCTTTATCCTTTTGTCAATTCCTTGTTACTGGATTGGGAACTACGTCTGACCTGATTCCTGCCTCAACGGGATACGTAGGTGCCACAACGGCTCGGTCATACTCCTATAAAGGAAACTGGGACAGAATTTATGAAAGGAACTCAAAAATTCCGAGCAAGGATCTATAACGAATCAAAGTTTAGATAAAACTTCAATTGGCATAGAATTTTTGAGAAAGATCTAAAAAATTCACATGGTGCTTCTGATCAACTGTCAAATATCTAAACTAGCAGAGGAATTTTGAGGTTGCCCTCAAAATTTCATAGAGCATCGTTACAAATTTGAGAGTCATATTTTTCTACCTTATGTCTGGTAGGCGATCAAAGCGATCCATCGAGGACAAGAAGAGGAGCAGATAGTCGAAGAATCAACACAGATCGATTCATTTTTTTAAACTAAGAAATTTTCTGTGGATGCAGGAAAACTCACGCAAGGAAACGACTAAGGCGCAAGTCACCAACAATTTATCAAAGATTAATTCATTCTCGAAACTAAGAAACATTCTGTGGATGCAGGAGAATTTCCACATGCCTTATCTACGAGAGAGCAGCTGAGGCGCTCAAGTTACCAATGATGTGCCAAAGATCAATTCGTGTTTAAAACTAACAAATTTTCTGTGGATGTAGAAAATTTTTACAAATCTTATCTGCCAGAGAACAACTGAGACGCGAACAGTCTCGCCTCTCTCAATTCGCCATTAATTCACCTGGTCAATTTATTTTTTAAAACTAAAGAATTTTCTGGGGATGCAGAGAAAGTTTGCAAGTCTTATCTATAAAAGAATAGTTGAGACGCGAATAGTCCCGTCTCGCTCGAGTCGCCAATGCAGAAAATTTGTGCAGAGAAAATTTTTGCATCTACAAGAAAATAGTTGAGGTGTAAATAGTTTTGTCTCACTCAAATACTAGCAATTTATCACCTCTCATGCATCACAGAAAGAGTCAGGAACTAGCTTATTCCAGTTATGCCAGATGTCAGTTTATTTTCCAGTAATGCCAGTTTATTTTTCAGTTATGCCAGTTTATTTTCTAGTTATGCCAGATGCCAGTTTATTTTTCAGTTATGCCAGTTTATTTTCCAGTTATGCCAGATGCCAGTTTATTTTCCAGTAATGCCAGTTTGTTTTTCAGTTATGCTAGTTTATTTTTCAGTTATGCGAGATGCCAATTTATTTTTCAGTTATGCCAGTTTATTTTCCAGTTATGCTAGATGCCAGTTTATTTTTCAGATGCCAGTTTATTTCCCAGTTATGCCAGATGCCAATTTATTTTCCAGTAATGCCTGTTTGTTTTTCAGTGATGCCAGTTTATTTTTCAGTTATACCAAATGCCAGTTTATTTCCAGTTATGCCAGATGCCAGTTTATTTTCCAGTAATGCCAGTTTGTTTTTCTATTATGCCAGTTTATTTTTTAGTTATGCCAGATGCCAGTTTATTTTTCAGTTATGCTAGTTTATTTTCCAGTTATGCCAGATGCCAGTATATTTTTCAGATGACAGTTTATTTTCCAGTTATGCCAGATGCCAGTTTATTTTTTACTTATGCCAGTTTATTTTCTAGTTATGCCAGATGCCAGTTTATTTTCCTGTTATGCCAGATGCCAGTTTATTTTCCTGTTATGCCAGATGCCAGTTTATTTTCCAGTCATGCTAGTTTGTTTTTCAGTTATGCCAGATGCCAGTGTATTTTCCAGTTATGCCAGATGCCAGTTTATTTTTCAATTATGCCAGATGCCAGTTTATTTTTAGTTTGTGGCAGTTTATTTTTTCAGTATTATGCCAGGAACCAGGTTTATTATTCAGTTTATGCCGGGAACCAAGTTTATTATCCAATTTATTTGCCGGGAACCAGTTTTATTTTTTTCAGCTTACGCCAGAACCAGATTATTCTATTTCCAACTGCCAAGAGGGCCGTTGTATATTCATCGTCGATAAGGCCATTTTATTTTCGACTGCCGAGAAGGCCGTCGCATACTCTTCGCCAGAACCAGGTTATTTTATTTTTCAATCGCCAAGAGGGCCGTTATATATTCATCGCCGATAAGGCCATTTTATTTTCGACTGCCGAAAATGCCATCGCATACTTATGCCAGAACCAGATTATTCTATTTCCAACTGCCAAGAGGGCCGTTGTATATTCATCGCTGATAAGGCCATTTTATTTTCTACTACCGAGAAGGACGTCGCATACTCTTTGCTAGAACCAGGTGATTTTATTTTTCAACTGCCAAGAGGGCCGTTGTATATTCATCACCGATAAGCCCATTTTATTTTCGACTGCCGAGAAGGCCGTCGCATACTCTTTGCCAGAACCAGGTTATTTTATTTTTCAATTGCCAAGAGGGTCGTTGTATATTCATCGCCTATAAGGCCATTTTATTTCCGACTGCCGAGAAGGCCGTCGCATACTTATGCTAGAACCAGATTATTCTATTTCCAACTGCCAAGAGGACCATTGTATATTCATTGTCGATAAGGCCATTTTATTTTCGACTACCGACAAGGACGTCACTTACTCTTCGCCAGAACCAGGTTATTTTATTTTTCAACTTCCAAGAGGGCCGTTGTATATTCATCGCCGATAAGGCCATTTTATTTTCGACTGCCGAGAAGGCCGTCGCATACTCTTCGCCAGAACCAGGTTATTTTATTTTCAACTGCCAAGAGAGTCGTTGTATATTCATCGCCGATAATGCCATTTTATTTCCGACTGTCGAGAAGGCCGTCACATACTCTTCGCCAGAACCAGATTATTTTATTTTTTAACCGCCAAGAGGGCCGTTGTATATTCATCGCCGCTAAGGCTGTTTTATTTTTGACTGCCGAGAAGGCCGTCACATATTCTTCACCAGAACCGGGTTATTCATCGCCGATGAGGCTATTTTATTTTTTGACTGTCGAGATGGCCGTCGCATATTCATCGTCGAAACCAGATTATTTTATTTACAACTGCCAACAGGGGCCATTACATACCCCTTGCAGAAGAATCATTGAAAGGTTATTATTTATCGTGCCGATGTGGCCATTTTATCTCCAACAGCTGAGATAGACACCACATGTTCATCAAGGTTATTTTATCTTTCAATTTGCAGAAAGGACCTTACCATGGTTGTTGCATATTGATTCATTATTTATCGTACCAACGTGGCTATTTTATCTCCAAATGCCGAGATAGCCACCGCATGATCAACGAAGCTATTTTGTTCTTTTTAAGTTTCCAAAAGGACTATACAATAGTCGTTTCATATTGATTCATTATCTCTCATGCCGAAAAGAACAAGGTAAAAGATTCAATCTCCAGTTCAAGTTATGATTTTACTAATACTTTGTTTAGTCATGTCGAGAGCATCCGAAAGGATGAAATTCTCAAAGCAACCACAGGATGGACACCATCAAATAAGAGGCAGCACAACATGGAGCTTTTTCTTAGCAGCGAACTGGGACATAGTCTGAAGGGGGGCGTCAAACCTTTCAGACATGAGCTGGGATGCAACTAGCACCACCATCTAACCACACCCCTGTCAGAAGGCATGTAGGCATTCCTGTGAGGCAGTTGGTTCATTTTCATTTTCACCTTTGGATAAGCTCCACCCTCATCGAAGGCAATCTTCCAATCCGAGTGACAATATACCAAGTATTTTGAAAATTATGTCCGTGTAAGTTCTCAATTATGAAAGTAGAAGAATCCTAACAATACTTAATTGATTTCCATCATTAAAAATCTGAAAGCTCCAATCAGTCGCTACAGCTCCTATTTCGGTAGTGTCGAAGTTCGCAAGCTCGTCCTCACAGTTCCTGCTCCGGAACAGGTAATATCCTCATCCGAATTTTCCTTCCTCTGTAGATGACATGAGTAGTTTCATGATTCTAGTTTCTATTAGTCTTGTAAACAGTGATACTCAAATTGATACGTCTTGAGGTAACCGTGTTCGGCTAAGTATGTTGTTGACATCTTGTTGATCGTTCACTATAAAGCGGTTGAGTGTGTCGTTGTTGTTCTGTTCCCTGATTCATAAACATGCTATGAAGTCTAAACCTTGTTATAGTTGTCGAAAATATTGTTGTTATTCGTAAGACGGCTGGGAATGTTGTTTTCAAATTGCTGAGAATATTCTTGTTGCCATTCTTGCCCACTGTTTTGATCATAATATGCTATAGTGTTCAAATCTCAATTTGTTATAGATCGATTGATGATGGCGTAGTCCATTATAATATTGTCTATTTATTCTCTGTTGAATATAATCCATTAGCATGATATTCAGTTGGGTTTTGCATGTGCTTCTGTCTGAAATTTTGAGGTTTTGGTCATCAATAATGATACATCTCTCTATTATGTTGAAAAATGCTAAAGAATATTAAAAGCATGCTCTTGTTTATCCATCCTTTTTCTTGCTAAGGTTTAACTGCTATTGAGTTAATAAAGTTGCGTTGAATAACTGCAATTTTCGGTCGATTTCTTTTTGAAACTGTTATCAGTGGTTTCCTTCCTCTACTTCTATTCTTAAATTTCTAGTCATGTTATCTGTTATCTGGGATCATTATTAATTTTGATTCTTAAACTATTATTTATTCTTGCATAATCATGCTTCATTCGCTCAACATATCAAGATTACACTTCGGCATTTCGAGTCAGTTTTGGTCCATTTTAAACATAAAAATCAGTTCTGACTTCCTGGTTTACTGTTGGATTCTGCCTTTCCTTTTCCTGCTGTCTTGTAATCTCTTGAAAGTTCAGGTCGTTAGGTCGCAAATGATCGCATTGTGTTCATGAATTTCAAATTCCTGATTTTTCATACTGTTATCTGTACGTTTATCTCTTTGTTTAGTGTATAAAATCTTACCTGCATTTTCCTCTTGCTGGAAGTTTTACTTTCATTCATATGAGATAGAAGTCGAGTTTTCTTGCTTGAGAGTTTGCTATCGTGTGCAACATATTATGGATTAACATATGACTATACATTAATGATCCAACATTTATGTGCTCTGTAATAATGCGAGTCTGAAACATTTTCATGTAATGCAGTTACATGTTATATGTTCACGTGCAGATTGTTTGTTTGTGGTGATACTAGTCATGTTTTTGTACTATTTGCCTATAAATTATTCCAATATAATTTGTCTAATAGTAAACTTACTTACTGTGGTTGTTTATTGTCATTATATTAAATATTATAAGATATTTCTAGTGGAAATACTTACACAATTACTGTACAAAATTTGTGTGTTTGTATGTTTATATGTATACTGTTTGAGGCAATGTTCATTATGTTCTATGATAATTATGTATAAAGTCATCTGAGGTGCTATGCAAAGTTGGCTGAATAAATTTCCATTTCTGTTTTTGTCTGTTCCTGTGACCTTTATGACTTACCAAACTCAGTGATTTACTTGCAATCGTTTCACTTTAATGATTCTCAATGTTTATTCGGGTTCATCTATATCACATATTAATACTTAATTTCATTTCTTTGCATGAATGATGCTCCGAGCCATTTTGGACTCACCATTCTACATTCCTCGGGCCATGGAGACCCAAACTTCCTCTACTTCGAGTTAGCCCAAATTCCCAAGAGAAAGAAGCTGTTATATAGATCCCAGAAAGCAAAAGTTACAATAGAAATTTAAATGGGATAAAGGCCCAAAATCACTCAACTTTCTTCATTTATTTTTGTTTACATATTTGTATGTGTTTGGATGCTAATATTTTGTTTGTTATTGGTTTCAATCTAATTGAATTCCCCGGCATGTCAAGCCATTTATGTTATTTTTATTCAATTTTATCCCAAAAAGAGTTTGCAGTAAAAATAAAAAATAAAAGATAAATAGATTTTGATTTTACATTTTTATTCGATCTTTAAACATAGTCAATTTCCTTCAAATTTAGTCAACTGTTTTCAATTCAATCAAATCTTTTCAAAATTAGTCAATTTTTAAACCAGTCAATTTTTGCAAGTCAATCAAAATTTTCAAAACTAGTCAAACTTTCTAATCGTCGGATAACCACACGGTTAGCGACCATTTTGAGTGCGTAGAACCTTCTCGAAGTGGAAATATGAACCCGAATCCTTTCTCTGGATTCTTAAAAAGATTTTTCTGTTAGGTTTTTTTAATTGTTTTACTAGTTTCCTAATTATCCTTAAAATTAGGTGGCGACTCTGTCTGTTTACTTTCGAAAATTTCAAAAATTGGTTTTTACTTAAATTAATTGAGTTTAAACTGATTTTTGATTTTTCTTTTCAAAAATCCATTTTTTCGGCATAACAATCACAAAACACCATAGAGTCATGCCTAGGTAAGACCAAGTATACCCACAACCTCATCAACCACAAGTGCCAAGAGTAAACATAGGAGATGATGATCATAACATGGGTACATCATGCAATTCACCCTAGTGGTGTCATGTCTATGCCAAATTAATGCCATAGTATGACACATAATCCACAATTAGTCTCACAGCTAACCTATCTAAGCTAGATATGAGTTAAGTCAGAACACAGGCTTTCCCCATGTCAAGAGCCCATATTCAACCCTTACTAGGTCCTTTCTCCGTATAAAGAAACTCATAGGGCAGTGTTGGTGTAACTTAAATTAAGGCCCAAGAGACTAGACAATCAGAAGAATGCCACCTTGCCAGAATCATATCGCAGCCCAGCTGCTATAAAGGATATCGCCAGATACAACCATATGTCAGTCCACTGATAAAGTTCCCTTCTCTAAACAGGGTGCTAGTCCCCAAGACTAATCCCCACAGCTTGTGTCTTATCATAGATAGACCAGAAACCCGTAAGACACAACTTAAACCTTGCTAACAAGGTCGCACTCCCATCTCTAATCTACCAATGGCTCAGTAGTAACACGTCTAGTATCCAAAATCACAAGGCTACTGTATAAGGTCATCTATAACCATTCCAAGTGGTGTGTTTCTATAGTCACTAACTGGTAGCATAAGTACGTAGAACATAACAGTGGTATACAAGATCATATGTAAGTCACAGGGAAGCACTGAATGTTTCTTTGAGAAAGACTAGTCTACCTAACATCCGACATCTCATGCTCTGAGTCAATCTACCTGATATTTTTCCTTTCAAACTGCTTCCCAATGTTGCTCAGCTATTTAAAAATATAATTCACCATGTTAACATTGTCAAATTGGCTATATTATCTTGATGAACAGGTGAAAATACGTCAAATAGGCCTAAAATAGGAAAAATAAGGCCCACGCTTGAAATCCCATAAAATTTTTGGAACAACGGTCCCCATATCACCCTGAGCCTATAGCCAAAATGTCGGCCTAAAACAGACCCCAAAATTCTCAAAAGTTTCTCGGTCTAAATTCTCAAAATTCAGACAAATCAGCAAAAATCTAGCATACCATGACATTCCACTCAAAAGGTAGAACAATTAGGCCAAAATTTCACTTAATGTTGTTAAGAATTGGCTAAGATATCAACACGTAAAATTTTCCCAAATTTCAAAAATGAAATTAGTTGAAATAGTGATTTTAACTTGCAATATGCGCCAAATCTTGAATCCGACTTCACCATAATGTTCCTTGAAAGAATCTGAGTAACATGGGCCATTGAATCGCCAAAATCATAGCTCCAAATCACTTTTATGTCTATTTGATGCTTTTCGCATCCAAGCCCTCGCGACCAGGCCTTATATAGGTGGGCTGCACCATGCCGCACATGGACGCGAGCGCCAACATGGGCCTATGCACCTGCTGCTGGCACCAACAATCCTAAGATCTTCCTCAGGGCTTTCACGGGCCATCTGATGTCCATTTTATGAAAATAAATAGTTCAACCATATAGACTTTGACGTTTCGGATCCAATGATGTGGTTGGAATTTCAAATGGAGCATCTTATGAAAAAAAGAGGGTCTCACTTCTTCCCGACTAATTTTAGCTTGAAGAACTTAGGAGACAAAAATGCAACTAGATGCTCCCATCAACTAACAAGGGTCAAAACATACTATAGCTAACCATGCCATCAGATTTTCATTCTTGCACATTTAGCGGGGGTTTTACGGAAACACCCTTTTTAGCTTCCAATAGAACTCATTTTGCATCTTTCAGCTCAAAATCATATTGGGACCCTTCATCCTCTGATCGACCACCCTCCTAGCACAAATCGGCCATTTTGGAACTGATGGAACCATCAGAATCCCATTCCAACAACCATAATCATCCACGCACAATGGCCATTATAAGTCTGGGTACAACCTCCAAAATGTCCTCCTCCAAAACCTCTTTTAACAACGTCAGATAATAATTTAACTTTACGAAATCATGCTGGAGAGCTTGCAACTCATCTGGAACATATTGGCACAACATTTTCCATGCAGAAAGTAGGATGTATACCGGAACAAGCTAGAGGTATGGCTATAACTCAGATGCAACTGGCCCAACCTATTTCTAAAATCTCAATAGGGCTGATATATCGGGGCTATGCTCACCTCGTCTTCTGACCCATATGACTTCTCTCATGGGTGACACCCTCAGAATTGCTCTGCTCCTAATCTCTAGTTGTACTTATTTGCATCCATAGTCGACGTAATCTTGAGTGCTAACTATGATGTGTCTTCAGTCTATCCTGAAGACCCCGGACCCTGCCCAAGGCATCTTGCAGCAATGCTATACTGCATAGGCCCAACTCTTTAGGCTCGACCCATCTAGCTGGAATATGACATCGGCAATCATATCACAGAAACAAGTGAATCTGCCCCAAGGGCATATCAAAACCGAGGCAATCCGACAATATCACTCGACCTGCTTATCACAATCTTGAAGAATCATCATACCTAATCCCCCCACTAATAAAAGGGACCTTCTACTACCTTAATATCTGACCCTAGTGGGTGATAAGCTAAGAAATGCAGTTGACAGTATAAAACCAAATAACTTGGCAAGGTGATCAACTTCCATACTCAAAAGCATAGCAAATAATCCAGATAACACTATACTAATTAGCTAACAATCATAACAAATCTCGAGGATAGAGAGGTCGGTAACTTAGCTAATAATGCAACAATATTCGATACAATAATAGATGATTTAACTAAGCCTCCAGGCATAACATTTATCCCATAATCTAGCCATAATGAACTAGGAGAACCACATATCAATGGAATTACCAAAACAAAATCATAATCATAGAGATACAAGGTGTAGCCAAGGGTATAACTAATAGTCGGCCTCTCAAACACATCGCACACCAGTATCAGACTACCTACTCCAACAACAGAGTACCGAAATGACTATATGTATAAATTAGTGGACTTAGGATTACATTCAACCACCAATAGGGTATAATCATAACACAGGTGATAATTACTCAGAATCCTATCAAGCAGAACATACTCAAAAACATCAGAAATCCAATAGGTCAAACCAGTAGGTAAAAAATCAAAATAGGAATATCTAGAGGGCACCAACGCTTAGCCTTACCTCAGTCACAACTTATCTTGCCTTCAAGATCTCTATTAAGAGTGCTCATAATCCATATAATCTTTAACCAGCAGTTGATGAATGGATATATGTATCACAGAGTAATAGCCTTAACAATATCTCCCATAGCACAATTCGTAGCCACCACCAACCAAGTACCGATCACAGAGCCTACCTGTAAGGCCTTTCTACATTCTCAATGCCTGCAAGCTTCCTTATTTGGCCATTACAACTCGAGGGCATCTAGCCTCTACTCAATAAGCTCTGGAGGTTGCTCCTTATCTGGGATTGATGATGCAATACTTCCCCTGCTCAAAGTTTAGCCTTTACAAGGCATCTACATGAGGAACAAACGGAGCTAAATTCTCAAAAATCTAAAAACCAAAAACAAGATACACAAAAGAATAAAAAACACAAGAAATTTCAAAACATCTCGTAGCCTCCTGGAATTAAGCCATATACATCTCTGCACCCATCCACAGGACTTTACTAAGTAGTAGCTCTATACAAGTGAGACCAGTGAACCCTAAGCTCTGATACGAACTTGTCACAATGCGATACCGATCATGATGGCACCTGTTAGATCCTATATATAGGCTAGGAAAACACCCAACCCATAGGGTATCTTTCCTAGCATCTAGTCAAGTCTAACTCAACACCATAATAACATAATAGAAGAATCTACCCAAAACCTAGAAGTCAAGCATACAGAACTACAACAACGGAAAGATACATAGAGCTAAACCATAAAATATTATATATATAACTAAGAGTGATCCTATGAAATACATCATCATACTACTGTACAAGATCAAATGTCTGAAAACAATAAATGACCATAAAAAAAAGGAGACTGCAAGGTAGCCAGAACCATCGGTGCGCACCAAAACTCTTTTGAGCTCTCCCAAAACTCCCCAATATAGTAGCCACGGCCCATACCTGGACCTACACCATGGGAAGATGTAGAAAATAGGGTTGAGTGCTAAAAAAGGAACCTAGTAGGTATTATTGTCCCACTAAGTGAAATAGGGAACATAATGAAGCTCAAATATATAGAGGATTGCAACAACGTAGAAATTTGAACTCACATCAAAGCATAACCATGTCGGAAAACCCTCAATGCATAACTAAACCAATCCTAGTTATGAACAATGACAAACTAAACCAACACAAGTGATGAACAATGGCAAACTGAACCAACCCAAGTGATGAACAATGGTAAAGTGAACCAACCCAAGTGATGGACACCAATACTGGCTGACAAAAACTACATAGGCCCATATCACAATGACCTCAACTGAGGCATAGCACTATACGTGTATACAAGTCCCTAGAAACTATGCATGTACTCTACTCGGGCCTCTATAACCCAGTAGGTACACCTGCACACAATATAACTGACAAATAATCACTAAAACCCCACAAAACCATCACAGAGCCCAACTCTTCATATCATAAGATCAAGGGTTAATTATACGTGGGTGTAAGGCCCAAATGTCTAAGCTAGAATGACCAATGATCCCCATAAGCCTATAGGGTACACCTATGCATAATCAGGGTGTGAAAAAGTGGAACAGGTAATGATCGATCCCTCAACCCTAACATCATAACAATAATCGGGTCCTCCACTCATCTAGAACTTATGTCACATAGGGACTCAAACCCCTAATATCAGTCGAGGACTCGAACCCTGGGTCTTCTGACCTGGCCTCTGATCGGGTAGTTAGCCAGGGCCAAATGGTCTGACCATAAATATAATGGTGGGACGTAGCCCCAATGATGTGCTATCAAAATACAACACTTTTACGCTTACAACTTGGAATTTTGTGTGTTCTCAAAGTGATATTAGTAGATTTAATGTGTTTTTATATTTGTTTTGTAGGATTATAGGGTTGATATGATTTTTAGGCTAAGTGTGCAAAAATTGCAGAAGTTGTTCTACAACACCTTTTATGGGTCGTGGAAGTTTTCACTAGTCATAGAGTAGGTTTCGTAGCAAAATCTAACAAAGGGTGATTTTCTAAAGTTCAGCCCATGAACATGTAGATGAGTTGTAACAGTTTCTATAACTTATAGATAAGGTGTTGTATCTTGAGGATTAGACAGTGGAGAATTGCTGAAAAGTCATCAAATTAAACCCCCATGAGTCATAGAAGTTTATACGACCCATAGATGGGTCTCGTAGAAGTCACACATGAAGTGTTGAAGGAATCCACGAAGACCCAACTATGGGTCGTAGAACTTTATACGATCCATAGAGTTTTTCGTAGAGCCTATCGACCCAACTCTCCTATTTCAATTTGGTTTTATATTTTAAATACTATAATTTGGTATTTTAGGTTAATTTTCGTACGAAATTTTAGAGAGTCAGTAAGAAAAAGTGAAAAACATTGTGAGACACTTGAAAAATAATATTTTTGTGTTCTTAATTCGTTCTTGTGATTCTTGAGGAAGAGCTTGGATTTCTTGTTCTTAATTTCATTTTTGTAAGTACTTAATTATGATATTCAATATCATGATTCTTACATCTACACTGATAATGAGTAGCTAAATCCACCACTAAGGTTATAAGAACCATGAAGAACTAACAAGGTAAAATTGGATAATTCATAATTCTTGGAAAGTGTGCATGCATATATTAATTAATTCTCTTCTGTTTGAATTCATTTCATTGGTGGCCAACACTAGAACTCGCCTAGTGTTATTAACTGGATCAAGATAGTAATGAATAGGAAAAGAGATTAATTAACAGTATTTGAGTGATGTTTCTCACCTAATCAACCAAACTGAATCAAGGGAGGTTGTATTAGAACAATAGGTAAGGGTTAGTAATGTCAGACTGAGGGGATGGATCAAATCACATAGTGAAATTTTCCTCTTGCTTGGATCAAAGGGTTTGGTAAACTTAACTTACCATTCCGCATGCTACAAACTAGACAAGTATTCGATTATCTAGTAATACCAAGTTGGTGAATCATAGGGAACATAATACCTTAGTTACTTTTAATACTAATTTCACACTTGCCTTAATTTATGATTTCTTTCTATAAGTTTACAAACCCCACCCCTTTTGGGGAGATAAGTAGGTTAAACAATTCAAACTGCTTGAAATTTCCTTAAGTCTACCATATTCCCAATGGGATCAACCCAAATCTCGGATAGGTTATATATCATGACAACAACCTCTTTAACCTTAAAAAACTAGTTATAGCTAGGAAACATCAAGATTTTTGGTATTGTTGCCGGGGAATACAACTAGACTTTTTAATTTGAGTAGCCCGTGAACTAATCTTTGTTCCTTCATTTTACATTTTTGTTGTTCTTCTTTTCGTTTCAGCGTTCAGGTGCAGTGTATGCACAACATGAAAAGTTGAGGCATTCCCTTGACTCCATTTGACCTAGAGATCCAAAAAATGTTGATAAGAATAGCCCAAGACAACATGAACAACACGGTTAAGGCAACTCTTAGGTAGAATCAGAATGAGAATGACAATAACTCACCTACACTTGAGGACAATGATACAACAACCATAAGATCTCAACCTCGAAGCTTATCAATGGAATCAATATCAGCTGAATCCTATGTCTATGGATGTTACTAGACCTATTGTGTTACTTCCACTATCAGATGACACAAAGTTGTTTGTTTCGAGTGGGTTACTTCAAATGCGGCAGAATTGTGGGTTGTTCTCAGACCTACCATCACAGGATCCATATAGCCATTCACACAATGTTGTGTTTGTTCATAAAAGTGTAATGAGAAACAAAAATCTATCTATGGATATTGTTAGGATTTGTCTTTTCCTATTATCTCTAATAAGCAATGCAACATTATGGATATTCGAGCTCTCAAAGAGTTCGATTACCAGTTAGGCTGAATTGCAGAAGGCCTTTTTTGAGAGATTTTTCCAAAGATTGAATAGTCTAAATTTGAAATACCACATCAACAACTTCAAGCAACTTTTAAGTGACTCGATTAGTATAACATGGGAGAGCTTCACAAAGTGTCTGAGAAGTATCCCTGACCACAAGATAGTTGATGATGCCTTTGTGGAGATCTTCCACTGTGCCCTGGATGAGAATAGCCAAGAAAGTACTGATGCTATTATGAGAGGCACATTTTTAGATCAACTATTTTAGGGTTGCTAAGAAGTTAGAAAGGGTGGTCAAGACAAATTGTGCATGGGGAACAAGAGATCGATTCTCTACCAAGAGCTCACGTGCGGTCAATACTAGTTCAGTGCAAGATAAAATAAATGAGGAGATGATGCAAGAGCTTACCCCTATCAGTACCAAGATGGAGTTATTGATGAAGCAGAATCAGGAATGAGTTAATGCAGTTGCTCATCAACCTTTTTGAGCATCCATATACGAGAAACCTTACTATGAGGAGAACGCTTGCTTTATTGCTGATCAGACAAGGGATTTCTAAACCAATGCCAAAGGGTCCAATCAGGACTATTAGTGCTAAGGTCAAACCAAGATAGGAACTGTAACCGAGATGGCGCCTTCAAAGAAAACAATCATGGAGGATACTACGACAAAAATAGGTGCCAGAATAGAGATGCTGATTGGGGTCGCAGAGATGGTTATATGAATCGTTCTTATGTGCCACCATAAAATTATGATTCTGGTGCTGGTAGCTCTACAGTTGAAGAGATATTTGATTTCCTGTTGAAGAAGGCTAACACACATGATGAGATCTTGAGAAGGATGAAATCTGGCATCTTTAGCATTAATCAGAAGATCAAGTTTCATTCTATCTATATCAAACAATTGGAGCAACATTCCGATCTGATATCAGTTCAAATCAACCAGCGACAAAAAGGTACATTGCCCAATAATATAGTTCAGAATCCAAAGAATGAGTGGTAGTGTATGGCGGTGACTACTCATAGTGGTAAGCATACCATTGATCCTCCTATACCAGTTGATGATGATGATGTTTGTGAGGAGATAGTGGAGGTCAAAGATACAGAGACCAGAGATGATCGTGCCAAGGATAGGATGAGTAATGCTATAGAGATGCCAATAAAGTTGAAGCCCGTTCCTAGACCTCTTTTTCCCTTCCATCGAATAATCAAAAAGAAGGAGGAGGGTAAATTCAAACACTTTTTCTCTATGCTGAAACAACTCTCCATCAACTTCCCTCTCGCTGAGGCATTGAAGAAAATCTAGGTATGCACATTTCATGAAGGACTTGGTTACAAAGAAGCAGACTGTAAGCCAAAAGCTCTCCTAAGAGCTTCAACATTATATTGTGATTTGCTACATGGTCCTTGGTGCAAAAGTAAGAAGATCCTGATGAATTCACCATACCCTGAACTATTCGAAATGTGGAGTTTGCAAGGGCATTGCGTGGTCTTGGTGCCAGTATAAATTTGATGCCCCTTGCTGTCTTCAAAAAGCTAGGATTGGGAGCCTCAATCCCGAAAAGCATGCGATTGTTGATGGTTGATCACATGGTGAAGAAGCCTATGGGGATACTCTATGACATCCTTGTCAAAGTAGCAAAATTCATATTCCCTATAGACTTTGTGATCATTGATTATGAGGCCGACTTTGAAGTCTCAATCATCTTCGGAAGGCCCTTCCTAGCCACTGGTCGAGCACTAGTGGATATTTAAGCTGGCCAACTCATGTTTTGATTGAATGATAAGTTAGTTGTCTTCAATATCTGCCAGTCACTGAAGAGGCCAGATGACTTGAAGATGGATTTTTGGGCACTTGATAAAGTTTGAGTCAAGTTGTCCAAGTTGTGCCATGATAATAAATCAGACACTTCTTGGGAGGCAACCCAAGATATTTGATGTAATAGTAGTAGTTTTGTTTTGTTGTTAGCTTTTGGACTTTTAGCTAGTTTAGTTTTTAGTATTTTGGTTGTAATCTTTTTACACTGGACTAGTTATATAAAGGGTAATATTGTGTTATGTGAAGAATATGCAGGTACATGACCAAACCAGCTAATTTTGGCTGAGAAGGCATCAAGAAATATTTCTATGACTGGTTCTACTGGCCATTTGTAAAACTACAACCTGTATACTGACTCGTACAACACCTCCAGTGATCAAAGCTTTATGCACTCCAGTCTATGAGCCAACTTTACAGCTTGTAGAAAAAACTGCGGGCCGTGAATGGGGCTCAAGGAACCTCAGGTAAGTTTTTTACTTTTAACTAAGTGTTGAAGGTTTCTATGACCAACTCTATGAATCACATTTAATAAATACGACTCATAGAATGGTCCATGAAACCCATGCCCCAAAACTAGAGTTTGGGCAATCTATGAAACTGGGATCTACGGTCCATAAAATCTTCTATGACCCATAATTGGGGTTTCGTAGAAGCCTAGGCCTAGTAATTTTGCCAACTTGGTCAATGTATTAATAAGGAGTCAAATAATTTTGACCCCATTCTTCACAAAAATTATCCAAAATACCCGACCCCCATACTTTAGCATTTTTCAACCATTTCCATTTGGCCACCACCCCTTTTTCTGGCAACTTTTTTTGGCCACCTCTGATAGCCCTAGCGTTTACCCTCCTCGGGTCCTCCTTCAATATTTTGCATCTCTTTACTAAAATTCGATAAGTTCTTGGTCCTCAAATCTTTTAAATATTGAGATTTATGCGATTAGGTTGAAATAAATTGATGGGCATGGTAATTTGATTAGTATGGGTACGAGTCGATGGTTGTCATTGTATGTGCTCAGAATTTAATCATGAACAATATGTTGTCGATGCTTGAATAGTGTTAAAAGAGGAGAAATGAATGTGTGGCCATGACTTGTGTTTTTGAATGATATTATGTGTAAACCATGTTGTCACATGTTGTTCGAATTGAATAGACTATATTTCTTGAAAATTGATATGTGATTACATATGTATGATTTGATGTTTATACATTCAAATGGGGTCGGTTTACTTTGGTAACATGTAAAATGAGATTCAATAGGGTTGTATGTGATCATTTCATGTGGGTTGTTGAGTAATTGTTGAAAAAATCATGTCGGAGTGCATCATGTCTTGCTTTGATGATGATTTAAGATTAAACATGTCATTCAAGATCCATTTGATAGACTTAGAAAATCTAAATTTTTGGGTTTTTACTCTAGGAGGGTTTTTTACGGCCCGTGGAACATTCTATAGCCATAGTTTCCCCTCATATGAAAGTCCACAAACCTAAATTTTCTGAGATTCTATCAGACAAGACCTTTTATGAGTCTAGATTCTTCTACAACCGATAGATAAGTCTCGTAGATCCCTAACTTTAAAAATTCAACACTAGGATACATCTACGACTCATGGAATATTCTACGAATCATTCTTGGTCTCGTAGATGCAATTCCAATAACCAAAATTTATACACTCTGTTTGTACGAGGGTCTTCTATGGGCCATAGCTTTTACTATGACTCGTAAAAGTGCCTTCATAGACCTATCTGTAACCATGTATGAAATGTTTTTGCCTTTCATTCCTTGACTTGTGGGGCTAACCATGTTTTCTAAATGTATGTGTTTCAGGTACTATGGCCCCAAAGGCTAGGAGAGATGAGATCAAGGCCCTGCAACGGTGATTACAAAATGAGGTCGCAGAGGATCAGGGCACCGCCGAGACTAGTGGATCACTTGAAGAGCTCAGTTTCTAGCTTGACCCAAATGCTGAGTGACCATAGACACGGGCTTCCACCAGACATGTTGGGAGGGCCCAGTCTAATGCTATCATTGTTCGCTCTCCCTAGTCTGAAGAGGGAGGTGACAAAGTTAATAGTTCTATTCATATGACTCCTTTTAGAGAAGAGACTGAGTCAGGATCCAAAGAGGAGTCAGAGATAGAGTCCTCTTCAGCACCTCAGTCATAACAACTACCTTTGGATGCTCTATCTAGCTAGTAGTACATTAAGGGCATGCAGGCTATCTACATGGAAGGCATACAGAAGAACAAGCTAGGCCAATTAGCTCATTCATTTTTTAAGAGCCATGTATTATTAATTTGGGATTGGATAGTGTCCCAGGCCTGCAAGACACTATCAACAGACATGGGCTCCAATGGCTATCGTCAAGGAAGTACTCCCCAATTATGGTTCGGGAGTTTTATGCATCATATGCTGCCACTATTCTCAGCTCTCTTCCTAAAGGGAAGAAGCCCCTCGCTCAGCCTAGATTAACACATACTAGAGTGAAGGGTTGGCAGGTAGATATTTTTTAGACTATCATCTACCGCATGCTATTCGGGCTCGAGTTCCCAACCCCCAAATCTACAATAGAGTATGACAAGAGATTAAGGCAGACCAGGGATAAGGTCCTGATGACAGACTTGGCCCATAGGGCTAATTTGATAAGATGGTGCCGACCAGATTATGAGCAAGGCACGGACCCTAAGAGGATAGCAAAGTCGACAAATCCTATTATGAAGGCATCACTCAACTTTACTGCAAAATTTTGGTAACCTATGGTGAGATCATGAATTCGACCTATAATTACTGATTATACACTAATGCTAAACTATGTTGTATTCGTTTCCAGCATCTTTGCTGGCTATGAGATTGACTGGGCCAATCTTATCTCAGAGCAGATTCTTAAGCCGGCCATGAATAGGTCCACCTCTATCACCCTTTCATGCCTGATCTATAGACTCTGTATAGAGTTGGGGGTAGAGTATCTACATTATATAGACTCACTGATAGAGATTCAGTGAACACTATATGCCATCTTGATCAAGGATGATGATAATTCGATGGCCCTCCAGCGAGCACCATGCCCTCTAGCTCAAATGCTAAAGATGTTCGCTGTGACAACAACACTAGAGCCTTCATCCACCCTTACTAGTGTTGTACCCTCTACTGAGAGGTCCCCATAGACTGAGGTCAATGTGGAGAAAGGGCCCTCTACTACTACCCTAGAGGCCTTGCCTACGCTGACTGCACCCGCTGACATCAATTTACGCCATGGTGCAAAAGATGGCCAAAACTGAGTCACAACTGGCTCAGTTATTGTAGCAGATTAGGCTTTGGGTCTGCCAGTCCATTTCAGAGTTTGAGGCTCACATACAGGTATTCACGGTAGCCACTATCTAGGACAGATGTGGACAACTACATAGATGCTTTTGAGAGGTGAGTCCAGCAGAGCCTCAGCACAGTGTGGCTAGTAGATATGACAGCCCTTCAAAAGGAGATCCAATAGCTTTAGGCCGACATAATCGCAACATTGGTAGCATTGGTCATGTTTCCACCAGCCGCTTCCTCAGTATTGGTGGTATATTTGTTTGCTCTCCATGACCCATCACATACTTCCCGCAGGAAGAGGCCTCACATTGATGATTCAGACATAGTTAGACTAGAAGCGGGGTTGACAAAAGACCAGGAGTTAGAGCTTGCCAGGATACACTCGATGCAGGATAAGAAGTTGAGATAGGCTCGTGAACTTGAGTGAGGGGCGTTGGCCCCTCCAGGCATGTTTCTACTACTGAGGAGGCCACTAGGCAAATTGAGGGTGGCTAGACTCAGCAAGAGACTGGCGCTTAGGCGCTCAGGTAGGCTGTTTTTTGGCCCCTATACTTTAATATGTTATTTTGTGCATTGAGGACAATGTAGGTCTTTTTTGATGGGGTGTGGTAGGCTTCAGTGAAGTCTGAGTAATCTTGGTCTTTAAGTATCCCAAATTTTGAATTCTAGGATTTTCTTGCCTATGTTCTTTTTCCCGAGGATATTTACTTTCTGTTGAACCGACATATTTAGGATGTATATGTAGTATTAGTAGTATTAGTAGCATGTGGTACTGATATCTACATCATGTGTTTGTTTTTGTTTGAAAAATGATACCCACCAAAACTTTTGTTAGTTAGTCTTGATAGTAACCATGCATGTTTGATTATTGACAGTGCTTGTTCTGATAAGTGAGGATAAAATGTGATGAAAACCATGATCCGAGAGTCGTTGTTAATAGTGTAATCAGTGCCATGTGTGTGTAAGCTTTCTTTGCTAGTTCACATGTTGTGTTTTCGATTCTTGTTACTCTGACTTAGACTGTAGGTTACTTGGTTAGGAAAGGATCTTGGGCAGTTGTTTATATTAGTCCACTTAGCCTAAATACCCAACCAAATGTGTAAGGTACCCCTTAATCCCAATGTTTGAGCCTTACAAGTACCCTTTTGGTTGTAAGAACCTAAGTTACCTAGCCTTGTTAGATGTAAAATCTTGAAACTAACCCTGGTCCTTCCTTGAACATTGTGCACCTTGACTGAGGCAAAAATCTTAAGTTGATGTGGCTACCAAAAGTAGCCCTGGTTCCTAGGTTGGATATTGTTAACCTTGACTCAAGCCAAAAGTCTAAGTTATGGGTGACTGGTGTAAGGGTAAACACAAAAATGAGGTGGAAGCTAGTGAATACACAGAAAAAGGGGATAAAAATGTGTTTTGGATGCAAGAAAAATGATTATATACCTATGAGCTAAAAATCAAAATGATGTCAAAACATAAGGTAAAGAGCCAAAACAATGATAACAAGGCACCCAGAAAAACTTGCAATAGTAGAAAGGGAGAATGAGGTGAAAAATAACAGTGTTAGTGGGGCAAAAGTGTCAAAAAATATAATGTGAAGGAGGACCTTTAATCACTAGGTTCCCAAAATATCACACCAAAGCCCCCTGAGCCTATGTTACAAGCTAATAAAGTCCTAAAGTGATCTTAGTCCAAGTAGTCAAAGGTCATAGTCATGAGTACAGGGGCAAGCATATGGTATTGAGCATGGTATTTGAATGTCTTTTGTGAGTAAGTGATTTTGTGTAGTACCAAGCATTGAATCTGAATATAGCATCATGAGTGGGATATGAGACTTCTTTATGTGAGGGCACTTGCATTGCATTGTCGATAATAGACTAACTCAATGAGTGTTGCTCATTGGTGATTGCCTTGCTTGTGATAGTTGTATTGTTAGATGTGTTGATCTGCATTGTTCTGCTTGATAGCTATCTGATATGTGTTTAAGAGTGGTGTGGGTATCGGTGCTAGAGTTTACTATGATGTTCTGTGTGTTACTATACTGCTTATGTGGATTGAGTCTGTTGCTTGAGTTCAAACAACAATTATATGTTGAGAGTGTTGATGTGCTGTCAAAATACATCACTTTTGATACTTAAAACTTGGAATTTGTGTATTCTCAAAGTGATGTTAGTAGATTTGATGTGTTTTTTTTATTTTGCAGGATTACAGGGTTGGTATGATTTTTGGGCTAAGTGTGTAGATGCAGAACTTTTTGTTCTACAACACTCTTCATGGGCCATAGAGGTTTTCATAGGCTGCAGAGTAGGTTTCATAAACAAATCCAGTGAAGGGTGATTTTTAAAAATTGAACCTACGAACATGCAGACGAGTTGTAAAGTTTTCTATGACTCGTAGACAAGGTGTCGTACCTTGAGGATCAGAAAGTGGGGAGTTACTGAAAAGCCATCAGACGAAAACCTCTACGGGCCATAGAAGATTAAATGGCCCGTAGAGAGATCTCATAGAAGTCACCCCTAGAAGTGTTGAAAGAATCCATGAAGCCTCGACTACGGGCCGTAGAACTTTATATGGCCCATAGAGTTGTCCGTAGAGCCGGTTGACCTAGTTCTCCTATTTTCACTTGGTTTTGTATTTTAAATACTATAAATAGGTTTTCCAGATTAATGTTTATACAAAACTTTAGAGATTTAGTAAGAAAGAGCGAAAAACATTATTAGACACTTGGAAAAAACAATATTTTTCTGTTCTTAATTCATACTTGTGATTCTTGGTGAATAGCATGGATTTCTTGTTCTTAATTTGATTTGTGTAAGTGCTTAATTGTTCTATTTAACATCATGATTCTTGCATCTACACTGATAATGAGTAGCTAAATCCACAACTAGGATTGTGGGAACCAAGAAGAACTAACAAGGTAAAATTTAATAATTCATAATTCTTGGAAAGTGTGCATGCATGTATTAATTAATTCTCTTTGATTTAAATATTTTTGAAATGGTGGTCAATGTTTGAACTCACCTAGTGTTACTGACTAGATCAAGGTAGTAATGAATAGGAAAAGAGATTAATTAACAGGATTCGATTGATGTTTCTCGTCTAATCAACCAAACTGGATCAAGTGTACTGGAACAATAGGTAAGGGTTAGTAATGTCACACTGCGGAGATGAATCAAATCACGTAGTAAAATTTGCCTCTTGCCCAGATCAAAAGGTTTGGTAAGCTTAACTTATCATTCTACATACTACACACTAGAAAAAAATTTGATTATCTAGTAATACCAAGTTAGGGAATCACGGGGAACACAATACCCTAATTACTCTTCATACCGATTTCACACTTGTCTTTGTCTAGGATTTCTTTATGTGTGTTTACAAACCACCCCTCTGGGGGACATAAGTAGGTTAATCAACTCAAACTTCTTGAAATTTCTCTACGTCTACCATATTCCCTGTGGGAACGATGCTAACCTCGATTAAGTTATATATTTTGAGAACGATCACTTTAACCTTCGAAAAGGAGGTGTAGCTTGGTGACATCACCCCATGAGAGAAAGAATCCCCCTAGCATAATTAATAGTGTCTCGATAACAAAATATCAATCACGGGACCTTGCCCCACAGAATATCAATCATAGGTCCCAGCCCTATAGAATATCAATCACAGGGCCTAGCCCAACATAGTATCAATCACGGCGGTAAGCCCGACAGAATACCAATGGGGACCTCAACCCAAAAAAATAGCAAGTGCTCTGACCACTTTGGGTGGTTTCACATTGGATTTTCTTGCATGATTTCAATCTTAAATTGCATGATTTTACACTAGCATAACACCCACCAAGTGTTTGATAAAATGTTCGGTTATTGATTCTTGAGTTGTTGAAGGCCTAATACATGGCATGTGGGCTAAGTGACTTTATAATGACGAAAGTAAGGTAATATTATGATGATTTCTTCAAAAGTATCCCTAGGGTTGCATGTTTACCATACCTTGTTGAGGGGTTGATACTTTGACCACTATGATGGAGGGTGTGAAGTCTATTAACCATATTAAGGGATTGATATGTTGACCACTATAATGGAGGGTGTGAAGTCCATTAACCATGTTGAGGGGTTGATACCTTGGCCACTATTATGGAGAGTGTGAAGTCCATTAACGATGTTGAGGAGTTGACACCTTGACCACGATGATGGAGTGTGTGAATTCCATAACCATGTTGAGGGGTTGATACATTGACCACTATGGTATGATGTCCATCTACCAATTGAGGAGTATATACCTTGATCACCCTCCTAGGGGGTGCTAAGCCTTGGATTCCAAGTACTAGTTAGCTTGGTCTATGATGATAGTCTATTCTTACCTATGTAATATGTTCTATATAAGCATGTTTTACTTCAAGCATCATTCATACATGTCATATTGTTATTATGCTACCTACTGCTCATGATTATGCATTTTAATTATGTCGCCTATCTCTTGTTGTATTGCATCCTCCATACTTAGTACATTCAAACGTACTAACGCATACTCTATGCCTACATGATGTTACCATGTAGAGATCAGAGCTCCATTTGGTCATCATCCTCCTCCACGTGGCTAGTGGTATCCATTCTAGCTAGTTGGCGAGTCATCCATTTCGAGGGCAATGTCTTTGACCTTACGTTATGTATTAAGAGTCTCCCTCTTTCTTTAATGTATGTTGACTGTGAGGGTGAGCTCGGTCGCTTGTCTTGTCCCCCGCTAAGTATCTATGTAGTAGAGGTGTTGTTGGACATGATGTGTAATTATGCTATGAGCCTTGACTCTCTTGTCTCTTGATTTTTATATTATGAAAGTTCCCCCTTAGTCCCTTTGCCCTTATTTCTATTCTTTAAATGCTATTTAATTGCTTTCGCAACCAAGGATGTATAATGATATGCTAAGAGGCTTGTTTGTGGTTCCTTCGGGTTCCCCATTCGCTGGTCACGACTAGGCCCTAGGCTTGGGTGGTGATAAAGATGGTATAGAGGACTAGGTTGTTAGATCCTCGGAGTCCAACACACTATATCAATTAGAGTCTTATTCATGGTTGTGTTGTGTACCACGACTATGAGTGAGAGGCTATGAGGCATTTTGGGAAATGTTTCTCTTTTTCATGGTCAATGTCGTGCTATAGAGTTGAGGTAAGGTTTTCCACCCTAATATTGTTATTTTCTATGCTAGATCATGCCTAACACAAGAGAAATAAAAGCCCATGTACCCGAGGAGCAGCCAATGTCTCCCGCTCCTCAAGATGGAGGAATGGTTCTCGAAGAATTTCGAGATTCTCTTACCATGCTATCCCAAGCAGTGACCAACCAAATCAACCAAGGTGCCCAAGCCCCTCAAGCTCGTACTCTGGCATCTATGGTAAGGGACTTCGTTAGGATGAACCCACTGGAGTCCTATAGTTCTAAAATGGATGAGGACCCTCAAGAGTTCATTGATGAGGTTTATGAAGTATTGGCTATCATTGGTGTAAGATTGGTAGAGAAGGTAGAGTTGGCGGCTTACCAACTCAAAGGGGTGGCACAAATATGGTTTACTCAATAGAAGGAGGAGAAGGGGGAACAATAATATGGTGCTATGGGAGGAGTTTAAGGTGGCCTTTCTTAATTGGTTCTTCCCTCTTAATCTTAGGGAGACCGAGATGATGGATTTCATGAATTTGAAGCAAGGGTCAATGAGTGTGAGGGAGTATGCCCTCAAGTTCAACCAACTTTCTAAATATTCTCCCTACTTGGTAGCGGACCCGAGGTCTAGAATGAATAAGTTTGTAATAGTTGTATCTGATTTGCTGAATGAAGAATGTCGTGCCACTATATTGATAGGTCACATGGATTTGTCCAACTTAATGACCTATGCCGAATAATTGGAGGAGGAAAATATGAGAAAGAGAAGGGTAAGGAGGCCAAGATGGCCCCTGGTGAAGGAAAGTTCCAACGTCCCAAGGTCGTGGTGGTGTGGTACCTTATGTTAGGTACCCAAAATGTGGTGGATGCCATGATGACCCGTGCTTGAAGAAGACCAATACTTTTTATGGTTGTGGGAAGATGGGTCACAAGATAATAGTTTGTCCCCTTAGTCCCATCAAGGGCAAAGGTGGTGATATTGATCAAGAAGGTGCTCCAAGACGTAATCAATTCTACGCTATTCAAAGAAGGCAAGGAGGGGATGAGGTGCTCGATGATGCTACCGGTAAGTTGAAGGTTCTCCTTGATTTTATTGTGCATGCTTTTATTGTTCTAGGGGTGTCTATTCGGGGGTGTCTATTCCTTTCATTATCCCTTTTTGTTGCTAGTAAGATTTGGTTGTGTGAGTCTATTGGTGTTAGAAAGGTTTATAAGGGTTACTCCATGTTCTTATTGCATAAAGTCTTATCTTGTGATATTGGTTGAATTTATTTGATGGGTTGGATGTGTTGGGGTGGCTTGGCTACTTGCATATCATACTTCTAATGAGTGTAGGACCCGAAAGGCTGTAATATCATGGTTAAGGATTGAAGATCTATTTGATCAACTATATGGGCTAGTCACTTCTTTAAGATTGATTGTGGTTCGCGATTTTTCCCCAAGTGAGGATGAGGTTAGGTGATATCCCTAGGTATTATTTTGGACTAGGAGTGAGCATTTGAGTATTGGTGAAGTTGTTTGGTTGACCTATGCACCAGCTATGTTTATGGGTTTCATTTATAGGGACTTAAAACCTTACTTTGACGTGTTTGAGGTGGCCTCTAGTGGTGGGGAATCGATTTAATTAGAGCTTGTGAATCATTTGGGGGTAGTATTTCAAGTCTTGGGGGATGAGATATGGGTTGCTAAATGTGATAGGTGTGAATTGAGGATAACAAGAAGGTGGTTAGAACTCCTTAAGGATTATGATATGAGTGTGCATTATTCCCCAGTAAGGCTAATGTTGTGGTCGATGCACTAAGTAGGGTGCCTATAGGTAACCTAGCATATGTTGATGATGGTGGTAAAGATGTAACTAAAGAGGTCCATCGGTTGGATAGATTGGTAGTTAGGATGGAGGAACTTGAAAGTGGTAGTGTGGTTCATGATGGTTCCAAATATTCTTTGGTTGAAGAAGTCTAGTTTAAGGAAGGCCTTGTTCCACCTTATTAGAATTGGAAGTTTTGTCATGATCGAAGCCTAGGGCCTAGATGTGACACGGTGCATGGGGAACCCGAAGGGACCCCAAGCAAGCATCTTAACATGTCATTACACATCCTTGGTTGCGGAAGCAATAAAATACAACAAGAGATAGTAAATGGGGACAAACGGGGCTAAGGGACAACTTTCATATCATAAACATCAAGAGTCAAAAGAGAGTCAAACCTCATAGCATAATACAAAGCATGTCCAACAACACCTCTTAAACTTAGATACTTAGCGGGGGGCCAAGACAAGCTACCGGGATCACCGTCATGGTCAACATATACATAAAAGAGAGATAGTCTTAGAACATAGTATGAGATTATAAACATCGTCCCCAAAATGGAGGACTCAGCAAAAGAGCTTGAGAGAAGCCATACTAGCCACGTGGAGGAGGATGATCAAGTAGGGCTCTGATTCCTACATGGTGACATCATGTAGGCATAGAGTATGCGTTAGTACGTTTGAATGTACTAAGTATGTAGGATGCAAAGCAACAAATGATAAGAACCATAAGAAAAATACATAACATAAGAAATGGATGTGCATATAGCAATATGACATATGAATGATGCTTGAAGTAAGATCATACTTATATGGCACGTAATACATGCGTAAGGAAGGACCATTATTAGTGAATATCCAAGGCCTACCACCCCCTTGGAGAGGCGAATAAGGTACAAACCCCTCAATAGGCTGATGAGGTACAAACCCCCCAACATGCTTATGGACTACAAACCCCCCAACTTTGTTATTAAAAGTACAAACCCCTCGACATGGTTGCATAGGCCTACCACCTCCCGAGTGAGGGGATCGAGGTACAAACCCCTCAACAAGTTCACCCGGGCCTACGACCCCCCGAGTGAGGCTTGGTCAATTCCCAATACTATAGAGATAATATCATATACATATGTTCCTTTCATCATCATATAGTTATTCAACTTATAATACATGTATTGGACCTTCAATTCCTCAAGAAAATCATAACCAGACATTTTATCAAACATTTGGCGGGTGTGTACTGCTACTATAAAACCATGCAATTCAAGAGTGAAATCATGCTAGAAAATTCAATGTAAAACCACCAGTAGATACTTAGCAACACCCTCAAGCACCATACACCAAAATCCTTCATCAAATCTCACAATAGATCTTAGATTCAAAGCTCAAAACATGCTAAAACAACCATACTTTCATGACACCCCAACATAGTGTACAGTGAAATTCATAATAAGTAGGACTCGTGAATAAATCAACTTCAAATCATGCCATTTTAAGTAAAAGGAAGCTTGGACATCATGGGTGAAAGGAACCCATGAAAGAAACCCACATACCTTAACTTTAGAGAATCGTTGAAGAGTATTGGAGATGGAGACTTAAAGCTTGAATGAGAACCTTAAGATCCAGATGAGTTTTGAGACTTGAAATTTGGAGATGAAATATTGTCTAAGTATTTGAAAGAGTATTTGGGAATGTCTTGAAAGATATGAGGGTGAAATAAGGCTAAGTGTAGGTATTTTCATGCATAGGAACACTTAGGCCCAAGACCCAAAAAGCCTTGGATCGAACTCAAAAAAACTGCATGAAATGACCCACTGGTGCATCGCTCCAGCATCATATCTGGACACTGGAAGACGCAAAACTTGGGATTTTTGAATTTTGTTACGGTTGCTTTAAAATCGGGGTTAGACCCATTTCCCGCTCAGTTTTTCCCCTGATCAAGAATAAGAAGTCGAATTTTTGAAATAACGCATGGATTTTGAGATATATGAAAATTACGATTCCAGGCACTTCTGAGGCACATTTTTGGGCACTTTTTGGCGTCGTTTCAATATCCCCCCCGGGAACGTTCATCCCCAAATGTCAAAGAAACACACATAAGAAGAGTAATCATGACGGAATTAGCCCCAACAAGAATGCAACAATACATTTAAAACACCATTTTCAAAATCTCAACATGAGTGTCAAAATTTCTCTGAACTTGCCAACATAAACATGAATGCATGCAAATAACATACGGGCTGAAACATAAGATTTGAAACCATAAAAGAAAAGGACTTGACACATTATCAAAAGCTTAAATAGATTGAAAGAGGTTCAGATATCGCTTCTCCATGCCCGCTTCGGCTCCCCGAGAGAAACCATCGACTAAACGATTCTTCGAAGGTGTCTTGACGAACACTACATCTTTATTAGTCAGCTCTTCCCATCCATCCATCCAATATCTCCACCGGGACCTCCTCCTAAGCCAACCTGTCCTCCACAACACCCACAGCCTCAATAGTTCTATAGCACTTGAGTCAACAACACATTTCCTCAACCTAGATGCATAAAAAGTCGGACGAACCACATCCCTATTCATGGGAAACTCCAATTCGTATGCAACCTTGGCAATCCTCCTCAACACTCTATAAGGACCCCCATATCTTGGGCTTAACTTACCCTTCTTACCAAAAGGAACCACACCCTTCATGGGTGAAACCTTTAAATAGATCCAATCACTAACCTTAAATTCAAGGTCTCTCCTCCTCACATCGACATAGGATTTTTGATGACTTTGGGCTATTTCCAACCTTCCTCTAACTATCATTACCTTCTCAAGAGCCTCCATAACCAGATCCAGACTTATCAAAGTCACCTCTCCTACCTCAAACCACCTAACCGGTGGTCTACAATGCCTACCACAGAGGGCTTCAAAAGGAGCCATACCAATATTAGTATGATAGCTATTGTTATATGCAAACCCAATCAATGGAATATGATCATCCCAACTACTCCTCAACTCCAATACATAATCCCTAAGCATATCCTCAAGTGTTTGGGTAGTTCTTTCGGCTTGGCCATCCATTTGAGGATGAAAGTTCGTACTAAGTTTTACCTTAGTTCCAAGACCTTTTTGGAAGGACCTCTAAAAGTGTGAAGTGAATTGTGCACCATGATCCAATATGATGGAAAAAGGATCCCCACGCAACCTCCCCAATTCATGAATGTACAACCTAGCATAATCTTCATCCCTATATGTTGTCTTAGCCGGTGGAAAGTGAGCAGATTTCATCATCCTATCAACTACAACCCATATGGAATCAAAACCCTTTCTAGTCTTGGGCAACCCAACTACAAAATCCATATTAATCTCTTCCAACTTCCAAGTAGGAATCCCCATGTCTTGGGTTAGGCCACCCGGCCTTTGATGTTCAGCTTTGACTTGCTGGCAACTATGACAACTGGATACAAATTGGCAATGTCCCTCTTCATACCTCCTCACCAATACACATCCCTCAAATCTCTATACATCTATGTAGAACCATGGTGAATAGAATAGGAAGAATTATGAGCTTCGTCTAAAACTAACCTCCTCAAGTCATCAACATTAGACACACACAATCTACCTTGATACCTAAGGGCACCATCTCCCCCTGGGAGAAAACCTCCACCTTACCATGTCTCACCAAGGTCTTTAACTCTAACAAGGCGGGGTCAAGATCTTGCTTTGCCTTCAGCTCCTCCACATAGGAAGACTTAGAGCCAACAACAACCACAACATGACCATTATCAACCTCTTCCAACCTAACTCCCATTCTAACCAACTGATGAACCTCCTTAGCCACCCCTTTGCCACCATCATCAACATAAGCTAGTCTACCTATATACACCCTACTCAAAGCATCCACCACCATATTAGCCTTACCAGAATGATAATGCACACTCATATCATAGCCCTTAAGAAGTCCTAACCACCTTCCTTGCCTCAAATTAAGATCTTCTGAATGAACACATATTGGAGACTCTCATGATCGGTGAACACATCAACATGCACCCTATACGAAAAGTGACGCTAAATTTTCAAAGCAAAGACCACAGCGGCTAACTCAAGATTATGGATAGGATAATTTTTTCCAAGCATCTTAAGTTGTCTAGAAGCATAGGCTATCACCATACCATTTAGCATCAAAACACCACCCAACCAATTCTTAAGGCATAACAATATAGAACAACCCCTCCAATCCTTCTGGTAGAGCCAAGATAGGAGCAAACACAAGCTTAACCTTCAAGGATTTAGAAACTCCGCTCACACTCATCGGTCCACTCAAATTAGCCTTACTTAGGATCAACTAAGTCATAGGAGAAGCAATGGAAGAAAACCCATCCATAAGCTCGGATAATAACCCGCAAAGCCCAAGAAACTTCTAATGTCTAATGGGGTCAATGGTCTAGGCCAATTTCTAATCACATTCGTCTTTTTAGGATCCACCTTACCATACTCTGACACCACATGACCTAGGAAGGTAACTTCCTTTAACCAAATTCACACTTCTCATACTTAGCATACAACTTCTCTTTCCCCAAGATTTGCAACACTACCTCCAAAACACATCAATACTTTATCACTAGAGTCCACCAAAACATAACAAGGTAGGGACTTATAGACATAACTAGTGCATAAGTCAAACCAAAAGACACCCCCCTAAATTCAAAATATCAGAAGGGACATTCACTAACTCATTGATCACTGAAAACAACTCAATGGAAATAACATAGGTTCAACACCCCTAGCTCTTACAAGATGATAATTGCAACCCTTAGAGATTAATTGTACCTTACGACAAGAAACGGACTTACCCCTTCACAACCACCTTACAAGCCCCCACTCAAAGACGGGTTTATTAGGGAATTAAACTCTAACTATACAGGCCTTACAATCAAAGGAGACACCACATCTCACGCAACTAATCCACCCCAAGTATGGCATTAAGATCCACCACATCAACCCAACAATTCAAAAGGCAAGACCTAATGCAATATGAACATGAAACAACATCTATGAACTTTCTAGCAACAATACACTCAACAAAAGGGTAGACACCAAAAGGTTTCTACATAACAACTAGGGGCACACTTAAAGCCCACTAGAAATAAGAAAGAATAATGAAAGATATAGTAAGGCATACACATCAAAGCCGAAGGAAATTTGAATATACCGGTAGCAATATCGGACACCTCATCCCCTTCTTGAGCCCCTTGATCATAATGAACAGCTTGCCCTTATGGTCGGACATCCTTACCATTGTTGTGACCAAGTGGACATTCTAGAATTTTGTGGTCCATCTCACCACACCCAAAGCATGCTCCCATTTTCCTCCAACATGCACCACTATGATTCCTCTCACATTTTGGGCATCCAAGACAAGTCATCCCATCACCACCCTCTTTACTCTTATTTTGTTTACGAGAACAATCCCTCCTTTTATGCCCCTCTTCACTGCAATGGAAGCAAGCATTGGTGTCCCTCAAACATAGGCCTCTACGCACCTTACCACATGTTGGAAACATAACATCACCTCTATATTTGAGACTTTGGAACTTTCCTTCAAAACGGGCCATCTTGGCCTCACAATGCCTTCTCTTACCATTTGAAGTCTCGGGAGCACTCACTTATTGATTGAGGTGAGTCATCAATGTTATCACTGCTTTGGCCAATGCCCATAAAGCATTGCAAACCTCCGCATTTGATATATCGTCGTCCTGAGTAGCTTGAGACATATCCTGAAATATAATAGTTAGGGATTAGTAATAAGCCATAGGGGACTTAACTGTATTGTATGACATAGATCATGAAGAAGTGAAACATTTCTTAGAATGCCTCATAGCCTCCTATTTATAGTCGTGGAACTCTTCACAACCATGAATAAGATTCTAATCGACGCGGTGTGTTGGACGTTGAGGCCCTAATAACCTAGTGCTTTGATACGAAGTTTATCACGACCCAAATCTTGGGCCTAGATGTGACATGGTGCATGGGGAACCGAAGGGACCCCAAGCAAGTGTCTTAACATGTCATTACACATTCTTGATTGGAAAAGCAATAAAATATAAGAGATGGTAAATGGGGACAAACGGGGCTGAGGGACAACTTTCATATCATAAACATCAAGAGTCAAAAGAGAGTCAAAGCTCATAGCATAATATAAAGCATGTCCAACAACACCTCTAAAACTTAGATACTTAGCGGGGGCTAAGACAAGCTCTCGGGATCACCCTCATGGTCAACATATACATAAAAGAGTGATAGTCTTAGAACATAGTATGAGATCATAAACATTGTCCCCGAAATGGAGGACTCACCAAAGAGCTTGAGAGAAGTCGTACTAGCCACATGGAGGAGGATGATCAAGTGGGGCTCTGGTTCCTACATGGTGACTTCATGTAGGCATAAAGTATATGTTAGTATGTTTGAATGTATAAGTATATAGGATGCAATGCAACAAGTGATAAGCACCATAAGCAAAATGCATAACATAAGAAATGGACGAGCATATAGCAATATGACATGTGTGAATGATGTTTGAAGTAAAATTATGCTTACATATAACATAATAAATGTGTAAGGATATACCATTAGTAGTGAATATCCAAGGCCTACCACCCCCTTGGAGAGGCGACTGAGGTACGGACCTCTCAACAGGTTGATGACGTACAAACCCCCTAACATGCTTTATAGACTACAAACCTCCCAACTTCGTTATCAAAGTACCAAACCCCTCGACATGGTTTCACAGGCCTACCACCTCCCGAGAGAGGGGATCGAGGTACAAACCCCCCAACACGGTTACCCGGGCCTACAACTCCCTGAGTGAGGCTTGGTCAATTCCCAACACTATAGAGATAATATCATATACATACATTTCTTTCATCATCATAGAGTCGTTCAACTCATAAGATATGCATTAGACCTTCAATTCCTCAAGAAAATCATAATTGGATATTTTATCAAACACTTGACGAGTGTGTAGTGCTAGTGTAAAACTATGCAATTCAAGAGTGAAATCATGCTAGAAAATCCAATATAAAATCATCAGTAGATACTAGGTAACAATCTCAAGCAACATACACCAAAACCCTTCATCAAATCTAATAATAGATCTTAGATTTATAGCTCAAAATATGCTAAAATAACCATACTTTCATGAAACCCCAATATTGTTTGCAGTAAAATTCATAATAAGTAAGATCCATGAATAAATCAACTTTAAATCATGCAATTTTAAGTAAAAGGAAGCTTGGGCATCATGGTTGAAAGGAACTCATAAAAGAAACCCACATACCTTGACTTTAGAGAATCCTTGAAGAAGATTGGAGATGGAGACTTGAAGCTTGAATAAGAACCTTAATATCCGAATGAGTTTTGAGACTTGAAATTTGGAGATGAAATATTGTCTAAGTGTTTGAGAAAGTATTTAGGAATATCTTGAATGATATGAGAGTAAAATAAGGCTAAGTATAAGTATTTTTACGCAAGAGAACACTTAGGACCAAGACCCAAAAGCCTTGGACTGAACTCAAAAAAACTACATAAAATAACCCACTGGCGCGTCGTGCTTGGACACTAGATTTTCAAAACTTGGACTTTTTAAATTTTGCTACGGTTGCTCTAAATTTGGGGTTAGACCCATATCCCACTCAATATTTCCCCCTGATTTAGAATATGAAGTCAGATTTTTGAAATAACACATGAATTTTGAGATATATGGAAGTTACGATTTCGAGAACTTTCGAGGCACATTTTCGAGCACTTTTTCGAGTCGTTTCAAGTTTTGGGTGGAAGGATGGTAGGTGGAGGTTGTCTCCTAAGGGGGATATGGTGGTTTATGGTACCAAGTGAATGATGTGTATTTAAGGTTGACAATTGGGTTAACATTTGTTGGTCCTTATAGGGTTTGGAGGAGAAATTGGTAAGGTTGCATAAGGATTGGAATTGCCTAGGGATATGGATTCTTCATGCTTCTAGGTTGAGGAGATGTGTTGGTAATTCTGGTGCTATAGAACTCTTTGAAGTTGTGGGTGTTGTGGAGATTAGTTGACTTAGGAGAAGTTGATTATTAAGCATTTAAGGCCTTTTGGAAGGATCGTCAAGTCGAAAGTGTCTCTCGGGGAGCCGGAGCGGGTATGAAAAACTAGGGACCTCTTTCACTCTATTCAAGCTATGATAACAGATCAAGTCCTTTTTATAGTCTAAATTATTATGTTTCAGCCCTATGTCATTTACATGCATTCATGTTTATGTTGACAAGTTCATGATGATTTTGACTTTTATGTTGAGATTTTGACAATAGAGTTTAAGTGTATTGTTGCATTCTTATCGAGGCTGATTTCTTCATGTGCCCTTCTCATGTACGTTTCTTGGACATTTGGAGATATTGAAACGACCCAAAAAGTGTCCCACAATGTTCTTTGAAAGTGCTCGAAATTATAATTTCTATATATCTCAAAATCTGTGTGTGATATAGAAAATCCAACTTCATATTATTGATCAAGGGGTGAAATTGTGTGCAGAATGGGTCTAATCCTGATTTTAGAGCAAACGAATCACAATTTCAATTTTTAAAAAATGCATTTTCCAGAGAGGGTTCGTGCCCCTGGCACGAAGCATCTTGGGTGCGCCCCAGTGTTAAATCTGCCCAGTTTTTGTATTCCGGTCCAAAGCTTTTGGGTCTTGGGCCTAAGCCTTCCCATACATAAAAACACCTATACTTATTCATAGTTCACCCTCATATCATTCAAGACATTCCCCAATACTCACTTAAATCCTTAGACTAATATTTCTCTCAAAATTCAAGTGTCCAAGTCTCTTCCGCTTCTTAAGGAATTCATCCGATCTTCAAGTCTCTATCAACATCTTCATCAAGGAATTCTCCACAGTCAAGGTATGTGGGTTTCAACCATTTGGTCCTTTTCACCTATGGTTCCCAAACATTTCTTTTATCTAAAATTGTATAATTTAAAGTTGATTTACTCATGGGTCTTACTTACTATGAATTTCATTGCACACTATTTTGGGATTTCATGAAATTGTGATTTGTTTAGCATGTTTTGAGCTATGAATCTAAGGTTTATTGTGGGATTTGATGAAGGGTTTTGATGTATATTGCTTGAGGTTGTTACCAAACATTGGTGGGTGGTTTTACATTGGATTTTCTTGCATGATTTCACTCTTGAATGGCATGGTTTTGCACTAGCATTACACATCCACCAAGTGTCTGATAAAATGTCCAGTTGTTGATTCTTGAGTTGTTGAAGGCCTAATGCATGGCATATGGACTAAGTTACTTTATTATGACGAAGTAAGGTAATATTATGATGATTTCTTGAAAAGTATCCCTAGGGTTAGTTGCATGTTGATCATACCTTGTTGAGGAGGTGCTTGCCTTGACCACTATGATGGAGATTAACCATGTTGAGGGGTTGATACCTTGACCACTATGATAGAGGATGTGAAGTCCATTAACCATGTTGAGGGGTTGATACATTGACCACTATGATGGAGGGTGTGAAGTCCATTAACCATGTTGAGGGGTTGATACCTTGACAACTATGATGGAGGGTGTGAAGTCCATTAACCATGTTGAGGGGTTGATGCCTTGTCCACTATGATGGAGGGTGTGATGTCTATCTACATATTAAGGGGTATATACCTTGATAACCCTCCAAAAAGGTGCTAAGCCTTGGATTCTAAGTACTAGTTAGCTTGGTCTACGATGATGATCTCTTCTTACCTATGTAATATGTTCTATATAAGTGTGGTTTACTTCAAACATCATTCATACATGTCATATTGTTATTATGCTATCTAGTGCTCATGATTATGCATTTCGATTATGTCGCATATCTCTTGTTGTATTGCATCCTACATACTTAGTACATTCAAATGTACTAATGCATACTCTATGCCTACATGATGTTACCATGTAGGGATCAGAGCTCCATTTGGTCATCATCCTCCTCCATGTGGCTAGTGTTATCTATTCAAGCTAGTTGGTAAGTCCTCCATTCTGAGGGCAATGTCTTTGATCTTATGCTATGTATTAAGACTCTCTCTCTTTCTTTAATGTATGTTGACTATAAGGGTGAGCCCGATTGTTGTCTTAGCCCCCACTAAGTATCTATGTAGTAGAGGTTTTTGTTGGACATGATGTGTAATAATGCTATGAGCCTTGACTCTCTTGTCTCTTGATTTTTATATTATGAAAGTTCCCCCTTAGTCCCTCTAGCCTTATTTCCATTCTTTCAACGCTATTTAATTACTTCCGTGACCAAGGATGTGTAATGATATGCTAAGAGGCTTGTTTGGAATTCCTTTGGGTTCCCCATTCGCCGATCATGACTAGTCCCTAGACTTGGGTCGTGACAACATCGGAGAGTATATACATCAAAAAGCACCATAGAGTCGTGCCCAAATAAGGCCAAGTATACGACAACCTCATCAGCCAGAAGTGCCAAGACTAAACATAGGCGACGATGATCATAACATGGGTATCCCACATAATTCACCCCAGTAGAGTCGTGCCTATGCCAAAATCAGACCGCAGTACATCATATAATCCACAATCAGTCTCATAGCAAACCTATCTTAGTAGCATCAGGTTGTACACCTATGTAGATATGCGTCAAGTTAGAACACTGGCCTTCCCATGTCAAGAGCCCATATTCAGCCCTTACGAGGCCCTTTCTCCATGTAAAGTAGCTCATAAGGCAATGTTGGTGTAATCTAAGCTAAGGCCCAAGAGACTAGACAATCATAAGGATTCCCCTCCTTAGAATCATATCGCAGCCCAGCTGCTATAATGGATATCGCCCAAGGCAACCACGTGTCAGTCCACAAATAAAGTGCCCTTCTCTAAATAGGGTGCTATTCCCTAAGACAAACCCTCACAGCTTGTGTATCATCATAGATAGCCCGGGAAACCCATAAGACACAACCTATACCTCGCTAACAGGGTTTTACTCCCATCTCTAATCTACCAGTGGCTCAGCAGTAACACATCTCGTATCATAGATCACAAGGCTCCCTTAGGAGGGTATCTATAACTGTCCCTAGAACATGGTGTGTTTCTCCAGTCACTAAACAGTAACATAAGTACAGAGAAGAAAATAGAGGTATATAGGGTCATATATAAGTCACAGGGAAGCACTGAATCGTGTTTAATAAGGCAAATCTACCATAATCTAGGAAGCCACAAGTACTCTAAATAGGTAGAAATAGCCACAGCCACATCATGGGTATCCGAACTAACCAGAGCCCCCAAAATCAGATACAAATATTAGAAACAATACACAAGGTATCATAGAACCACTTATCAATCTCACGAGCCAGTATATTTCAGCGGCCCCAGGTCACATACGCATACAAGCAAGAGTCAAGCTAAGAGTATGTACCTATCACATGTTCATAGCCCAACTAGCCTTTTTCGGGCCTTTTCATAGTCATAAAGTGTAAGAATTCAGCTAGTATAGCAGCTACAACCAATATAACCCTCAATACAATCACCATCAATACCTCAGTCTAGGCATGAGATAATCCATTTTCCATACACCTGGGAACAACTGTAGTCTCATATCACCATATTTACAACTCATGCGAATTCATAACTAGCTATATACAACATCAATCCCATAACTCAACTCATTCACAGTACAATTCTACACATACCCAACTCAATATGCAAATATTTCAGCTTAGTCTAAGGTTAGAGAAAGCCTGGCCTACCTGGAATCTGATGTCTCATGCTCTGAGTCAATATGCCCAAGCTTTTCTCTTCTGAACCACTTCTCGATGCTCTTCAGCTATTGAAAAACACAATTCGCCATGTCAACATGATCAACTTGGTTGTGCTATTTTGAAAAATAATCCTAAAATTAGAAAAATAGGCCCCACGTCCAAAATCCCCAAAATAATTCCTAAAAAATGGTTCCCACGTCACCCTGAGTCTAAAGCCAAAATTTTGCCCCAAAATGGACCTCAGAATACTGAGAAATGTCTCAAAAATGAAGTTAAAAACTTTATCAAAAAAAAACTTTTCAAAACTTTCTCGGTCGAATTTCTCAAAATCAAAAAACTAATCAGTGAACACTCAGCATACCACAATGTTCCTCTAAGAATGTAGAACAATTAAGGCTCAAATTTCACTTATTTGCATTAAGAATTGGCTAAGATATCAACCCATAAAGTTTTCACAAATTTCGAGAATGAAATCGGTTAAAAGAGTGATTTTACCTCCAAATATGTGCCAAAATACTGAATCCAACTTCACCAGGATGTTTCTTGAAAAAATACGAGTAACGTAGGCTTTTGGATTGCCAAAATTAAAGCTCCAGATCACATTTTATGGCCATTTAAAGCTTTTCTCGTCCAGACCCTCACGACCAAGCCTTATATAGGTCGGTTGCACCATGGCACACATGTACACAAGCACGAGGGCGCGAATTTGGGCATGACACTTGTGTCGTGCCGTGAAAATACGTACACGGGCCTATGCGCCTGTTGCTGGCTCCAACAATCCAAAAAACTTTGCCGGGGCATTCTTGGGCCATCTAATGTTCGTTTTATGCTAACAAATAGTATGAACATATGTATTTCAATGTCTTGAAACCAATGATGTGTTTGAAATTTCCAACGGAGCATCTTATGGGGAAAACGTGGGTCCTACTTCTTCTCGGATAGTTTTAGCTTGAAAACCTGAGGGGGACAAAATACAACCAGATGTCCCCATCCACTGAAAAAGTGTCATTTTAGATTAGTTTTGACGTTTGGAGCTGACACAGAAACTCCCTTTTTAATTTTTGGTGGAACTCATTTTGTGACTTTTATCTCAAAATCATATCGGAAACTTTCATCCTCGGACCAACCACCCTCTCAGCACAAATGGACCATTGCAGAACTGATGAAACCATCAAAATCCCATTCTGAGGCCGTTTACTGGATTTTTAGTAGAAAACTCATTTTTGCACTTTTAGCTTCTTGCTAACTTGTAAACTCACATGACACTCGACCAAAACACCCCATACCCATTTTAACAGTGCCTACAGTCCATAAATGATCCGAGGCCACCATACAGAAGCTCAAATCAATTGAGAAGTCACTGAAATACATGAATTACCTAGAGGGTTATTATAAGAAGAAATACCATTTGGGAGCAACAAGGGACCATAACTTCTATGAGAGAAACCTTTAACCCACATAAACCTTGTGAGTTAAACCATGGAATCCCAATATTTTCCCTACACCAAAATAAATGGGGAGATCACATGCCAAGGTAACCTCCTAAGATGCCTAAGTGAATCTACTAAAGCTAACTATTGAGGAAGCCTCTACTAACGGGTGGTCTAGAAATTAATCTTTACTAGTGGGTGACTTATATTTCATGTGGTCACACATAGTTATAGGATAATAGGATTCTACTAATGATTTCATGCCTCTTCTAACGAGGAGATTTTGCATTCATCCCAATGTCCACTCTGTGCTAATAAAACTCTCATGGAATAATCATAAGCATGAATCATAGATTTATTTAATATGGAGAGGTACTCTACTAATCTTTCCCATAAGCATTTAGAACATTAATTATCATTGTAAGGATAGCTCTTAAATATTGTTGATGCATTTATTAATGGGCTATCATCATCTCATAATCACAATTAGATGAGAGAACTCACATTTCAATCATTCATTCTAGACTTCAATACCATTCTAGGAGCATACCACATTATGGGATATTTCATGAGGCAATCCAATAATACATGTAACTTATCTTTAAGATCTTGAAACTCGAAGAAAATATGCACACTCATGTGCATCCACGATAAACAACCTATATTTTAGGTAACCCATAAATCAATTCAGAAACTTATTACTTGAAATCAATAAGATGCATGAGCGAATACACCAATCCATAAAATTCCTGTGATTTCATCTTGATTCATATACAGTAATAATAAAGGAAGTATGAATTTATGTAAAATCAAATAACCCTCCATCAACTTCATAACTCAAAATTCTATAAGAAAGAAAAATCACAATTAATCATGGAATCATGAAATTTACTAGCTATTCATGTATGAGAGTAGTAGGGTTCTTCAAATTTAAAATATAATTTAAGAAATCAATATCATAATTCTCATAACTCCCAAATTGGCTTATAAAGAAACCTCAAATAAATTCATGAATTCCAAGTAATAAAACAACTTAGTTTATAGTTGTTTCATGCATATAGGTAGTAGAATCCATCAATTTAAAACTAGTTCAGGAAACTCATCAAATATCTCTAAAACCCTAACTTCCATAATATAGAAATTCAAGACTAACATCTTTCCCATGAAATTAAACATTATATCATAATAATATAGGCTAACTAACATCAATATATTTATAATATGAGCATTTAGAATCATAATATGAAAATCCATGAATACTTGCATACTTTAAACTAAGGAATGGAATAGAAAATACTTTGGGTCTCCATGGGTCCACATACATGAAACCAACATACCTTGGTAGATGAACTTTGGAAGAACCTTGGTTTGAGAAGAAGAACTTAAAACCCTAGGTTTTGTCTTCTCTTAAATTTGAGGAAGAAGGGACTTGAGAAAGTTAAAATATTTTAGTTGAATGTTTTATGAATGAAGGGTAAAAGGGTAGTATAGATATATTTTAAGGACCACAAAGGCTTAAAACTATGTAGTTTAGGAACAAAATGGATGAAAATTTACCAAAAAGCCCTTTATTAAATTGGTCAGACCAAATTACGAATGTCCATTTATGGTCCTCAAAAGAAGAACGACTCATACTGTCGTTCATAGACCAAGATCCAGAAACCGTTATTTCAGGTCCCAAAATCACGAACCATCCTACGATCCATAGAATGGATCACTAGTGGTAAAAATTCGTCATAGTTCCCTTCCATACATAACAAAATTTCCAATCTCTAGGACCCCAATCATGATTACACATTACGACGTGTAAACAGTAACACGACCCATAATCCTTTTCATATTTCCTTTTTAGACTTTAATATTTTAAGAAAAAATCCCTAATCCACGAGGTCTTTATACGGTTCGTGAATGTAACCATGACCTATACTTACATCTCGTGATTTCATTCCAGCGATCAAATTTTTAAGTTTTTACCTCAGTTTCAACTTCAAACTTAAGAGGCATTACAATAAGTACACTAAGTCCTTGATGGTTATTTGGCCGATGCCTAGGGATACTTCCTACAGTGTAGATCTATGTAGATCACAGTATCATCTACATAAAGATCTTTTTACTATAAAATGGATCCTACCAATTGTATAAGTTACTTCAAGTTTTACCATGTTTATAATACCATATATTACCAAATTAAAAATAAGAATAATAATCTCTACTTCCCCTCTCGTCTATGATATA
>JAABOM020000103.1:10562060-10629203 GCA_011800125.2 Solanum clarkiae
GCTTAGAGCTTGTGTTTTGGAGTTTAAGGGTAGTTGGGATGATCATCTTCCATTGATTGAGTTTGCTTATAATAATATCTATCATTCTAGCATTTGTATGGATCCTGTCACGACCGAAGCTTAGGGCCTAGACGTGAAACAACAAATAGGGAACCCAAAGGGACCCCAAGAAATCTTTGTAACATATCATAACACATTCTTGGTCGCAGAAGCATGAAACAACAATAATAGATAGAAAAAGGGAAAATACGAGGCTAAGAGACATCTTTGATACCATAGAAACACAACAAGGCAATAGAATAATATTAACGTATCATAAGCTTCCAACAATACCTCTAATACATAGATAGGAGTAGATACCAAGAAAATATCTGGGCTGACCCTCATAGCCATACATTTCCAACATAAGAAGAGTCAATACAGAGCATAAATCAAGAGATGTATGTCCTAAGGAGTTGGGGACTCACCAACTTGCTTGAGAGAAATCGTACTAGCCACATGGAGGAGGAGGAGTAGGATCAAGAGGGGATTCGGTTCCCACATGGTAACATCATATAGGCATAGAATATATGTTAATACATTTGAATGTGCTAAGTATGTAGGATGCAATTCAACAAGAGATAGGCAACATAATCAAAATGCATAATTGTAAGCAAGAGATAGTATATTAGTACATGCATGCATGAACAACGCTTTAAGTAAAGAATTCTTATATAGGACATATTACATGTGTAGGAAGAGACCATTATCAGAGACCAAGCAACTTAGTACTTGGAATCCAAGGCATGCCACCCGCTTGGAAGGTGGATGAGGTATCTACCTCTCATCTTTGGTAGTACAGGATTGCTAACCCCCGACAAGGTGGATGAGGTATATACCCCTCATCTATTGTAGTACGGGATTGCCACCACCAAACAAGGTGGATGAGGTATATACCCCTCATCTATTGGAGTACGCGATTGCCACCACCCGACAATGTGGATGATGTATATACCCCTCATCTATAGTATGGTCACTTGCAACACTATAGATACTTTTGATGAATTTAATATATATATATATATACACACCTTACTTTCAGCATCATAAAGTCATTCAAGTCATAGGTCATGCAATGGATCATCAATAGCTGAAGAACCCTAAACCGGACATTTTGTCAAACACTTGGTGGGTGTGTAATGCTAGTTTAAAACCATGCAACTCAAGAGTGAAATCATGCAATAAAACTTGAAGTAAATCAACCCACCAACACTTGGTAATACCCTCGTGAAATATATATTGAATCCCTTCATCAAGTCTCAAGAGAGATCATAGATTCATAGCTCAAAACATGCTTAAACAGTCACTTTTATGAAACCCCAACACAGTTCATAGTCAAATTCATAATAAGTAAGACCCATAAGTAAATCAACTTAGAAACATGCAATTTCAGTAAAAAGGAAGCTTGGGCATGATGGGTGAAAGGACCCAATGGTTGAAACTCACATACCTTAACTTTGGAGAATTCCCTGATGACGATTGGATTGAGAACTTGAAGCTTGAGTTAATTCCTTAAGATCCAGAATGACTTTGGGACGCTTGATTTTGAGTGAAATATTTTTTTAAGTGTTTGATAAGGTTTTAGGGAATGTCTTGTATGATATGGTGTTAAAATATGGCTAAGTATAGGTGTTTTTATGAATGAGAAGACTTAGACCCAAGACCTAAAGGCCTTGGACCGAATCAGCAAAACTAGGCCAAAAATATAGCATCTCTACGCCCTGGCTGCTTCACGCCAGGGGCGCGGAATGCTCTCTAGAAATTGCATTTTGTGAATTTTGAATTTAGATATGATTGCTCTAAAATTAGGGTTAGATCCATCTCCCACTCAATTTTTCCCCCTGATCACGAATATGATGTCCAATTTTTGATATCACACATGGATTTTGAGATATATGGAAATTATGAATTCAGGTACTTCCAAGGCACATTTTCGGGCACTTTTTGGGGTCGTTTCAATATCTCCCCCTTGGGAACATTCGCCCTTGAATGTCAAAGAAACGTATATAAGAGAAGTAAACAAGAAAATTTCAGCCCACTAAAGAATTCAATAATGTACTTAAACATCATGTCAAAATCTCAACATAAGTGTAAAAATTACCATGAACTTGTCAACATAATGATAAAAGCATGAAAATGACATAGGGGCTGAAACATAAGACTTGATGTCACATAAAGTACTTGGAATTAATACTTTAGGATTGAGTCGAATGGAAAATATGGGGATATCACTATTGCATGTCCGCCTCGGCCTCCTATGTAGCACTTTCGACTTGTTGATTCCTCCAAAGGACCTTAATGGAAGCCACATCCTTGTTCCTCAATATCTTCACTTGTCTATCAGAGATATCTACTGGAACATCTTCATAAGTCAAGTTATCTTCAGCAACACCCACAACATCCAATGGGACAATAGCATTCAGGTCACCCACACATTTCCTCAACATGGATACATGAAAGACCGGGTGAACCAAGTCCATTTCACAAGGCAACTCTAACTCATGGGCTACCTTACCAATCCTCCTCAACACCCTATAAGGACCCACATATTTTGGGCTCAACATACCTTTTTAACCAAAATGAACCACACCCTTCATGGGAGACACCTTCAATTAGACCCAATCATCAACCTTAAATTCAAGATCCTCCTCCTCTCATCGGCTTAGGATTTTTGATGACTTTGGGCTGTTTTCAACATTTTCCTAATCAACCTTACCTTCTACATAGCCTCCACAACCAGATCCGGACCCGACAGTTCCATTTCCCCTACCTCAAATCATCCAACCGAGGACCTACAATGTCTATCATGGAGGGCCTCAAAATGAGTCATAACAATGCTATAATGATAGCTATTATTATAAGCAAACTCAATCAATGAAACATGATCATCCAAACTACTCCTAAACTCCAAAATACAAGCTTGAAGTATATCCTCAAGAGTTTGGATAGCTCTTTCGGCTTGGCCATCCGTTTGAGGGTGAAAGGACGTACTAAGCTTAACCTTAGTACCAAGATCTCTTTGGAAGGACCTCCAAAAATGTGAAGTTAATTGAGAACCACGATTTGAGATAATAGACAAGGGCAACCCATGCAATCTAACTAACTCATGAATGAAAAATTTAGCATAGTCTTCAGCCACATAAGTAGTCTTAGCGGGTAGGAAATGAGCCAACTTTTTTATTCTATCAACCACAATCCAAATAGAATCAAAACCCTTTCTAGTCTTAGGCAACCCAACCACAAAATCCATGTTAATTTCCTCCCACTTCTAAGTAAGATCCTCTATATCTTGGGTTAGGCCACCCAGCCTTTGGTGTTCAGCTTTGACTTGTTGGCAACTATGACAAGCGAGTACAAATTTGGCAATGTCTTTCTTCGTACCCCCCCCCCCCGAAACACATCCCTCAAATCTCCATACAGCTTGGTAGAACCAGGGTAAATAGAATAGGATGAATTATGAGCCTCACAAAAAATCTTCTCTCTCAAGCCAGCAACATTAGGCATACACAACCTACCTTAGTACCTTAGCGCACCATCTCTCCCTTGGGAGAAACCCTCCACCTTGCCCTCTCTCACCAAGGCCTTCAATTCTAATAAGAAGGGGTCAAGATCTTGCTTTGCTTTTACCTCATCAACCAAGGAAGATTCTGAACCATCAACAACCACAATACTACCATTCTCAACCTCTTCCAACCTAACCCCCAATCTAGCTAACCGATGAACCTCTCTAGACACTTCTTTGCCCCCATTATCAACATGAGATAGGCTACCCATAGACACCTTACTCGAAGCATCGGCCACAACATTGGCCTTACCGGGATGATAATGCACACTCATGTCATAATCCTTAAGGAGTTCTAACCACCTTCATTGTCTCATGTTAAGATATTTTTGAGTGACCATATATTGGAGGCTCTTATGATCGGTAAACACATCAACATGTACCCCATACAAATAATAATGCCAAATTTTCAAGGCAAATACGGCGGAGGCCAATTCAAGATCATGATTAGGATAATTCTTTTCATGCACTTTGAATTATCTAGAAGCATAGGCTATCACCTTACCATTTTGCATCAACACACCACCCAAACTAACTCTTGAGGCATCACAATATACAACAAACCCCTCCAACCCTTCTGGTAGAGAAAAGGTAGGAGCGGAGACAAGCTTATCCTTCAAAGTTTGAAAACTCTTTTCACGCTCATCGGTCCACACAAATTTAGCCTTCTTTTGAGTCAACTTAGTCATGGGAGAAGCAACAGAAGAGAAACCATTGACAAATCTCCGGTAGTAACCCGCTAAGCCCAAGAAGCTTCTAATGTTTGATAGAGTCAAAGGTCTAGGCCAATTTCTAATCACTTTCGTCTTGTCAGGATCCACCTTAATACCATCCCCCAAGACCACATGATCTAGAAAGGCAACCTCGTTCAACCAAAATTAACATTTTTCATACTTGGCATATAACTTCTCTTCCATCAATTTTTGTGACTAACATGTTCCTCCTCACTATGAGAATAGATCAAAATATCATCAATGAAGACCACCACAAATAAATAAAGGTAGGGTTTAAAGACCATATTCATAAGATCAATGAAGTTAGCAGGTGCATTGGTCAACCCAAAAGACACAACCACAAACTCATAATGCCCATATCTAGTCCAGAAGGTCGTCTTAGGAATGTCACACTCCCTCACTTTCAGTTAATGATACCCGGACCGAAGATCAGTCTTAGAGAAGTGACTAGCCCTTTGAAGTTGGTCAAATAGATTATCAATCCTTGGTAGAGCATACTTATTCTTTAAGGTGACCATATTAAGTTGCCGGTAGTCAATGCACATTCTAAGGGACCCATCCTTCTTCTTCACGAACAACACCGGTGCACCCCACAGTGATTGGCTAGGCCTAATAAAACCTTTTTCCATCATATCCCTCAATTTCTCCTACAACTCCTTTACCTCTATCGGAGCCTTACGGTAAGGGGCAATAGAAATGGGTTGAGTATTGGGGAGGAGGTCTATATCAAAGTCTATTTCCCTTTTGTGTGTAATACCGGGAAGGTCACTAGGAAATATATCAAGAAACGCATTTGCCACCGAAACTGGCTCTATAAGATGGACTTTGGACTTAACATCCCTAACCCTCATTAGATGATAGAGACACCCCTTAGAAATCAACTTTTGGGCTTTAATGCAAGAGATAAAGCTACCCTTAACTGCCACATCATCACTCTCCCGCTCAAGGACGGGTTCATTCAGGAATTGGAATTTGACCCTACATATTCTATAATCAATAGAGGCATAATATTCATGCAACTAATCCATCCCAAGGATGAAATCAAAATCCACCATATCCAACTCAGCAAGATCACAAGGCAATATATTATGCAAGAAGCAAATGAGGCAATTTCTATAGACCTTTCTGGCAATAATAGGTGCACCAATAGGAGTAGATGCCTCATAAGACTCACATAATAGTTCGGGCTTAACATGAAACTTTTTGGCAACAAAAGGAGTAACAAAACAAATAGTGGCACCTGGGTCTATCAATGCTTACACATCAAAATCAAAGACTTTTAACATACCAATGATGACATCGGGCACCTCATTTACCTTTTTCCTCCCTTAGAGAGCATAAAACAGATTGTGCCTTGGGTCACCACCTTGTTGGCCTCCTCTTCCCAAAGGAACTGCATTTGCACCCCAACCTTGTGGAATAACATCCTTACCCTTGTTCCGGTTACATTGGCAATCAATCATCTTGGCTTAAATCTCCATAACCAAAACAAGCATTGGTATCCCTCAAACATGGTCCATCATGACCCTTACCACATTTTGAACACACAGCATTAGGAACCAAACCACCATCACCTTGAGCCCTTGGGTAGTCATTGGCTAACCTTTTATTAGGAGTACCTAAGGATCCTTGGCCTTGATGAAATCAGCCAACTTTGGGATTTTGGAACCTACCATCAAAATAGGCTCCCCTTGGCCTCATTACCCTTTCTCTTTCTCAACTTCTCCCCCTCCAATCGTTTGGCATAAGTCATAAGGCGGGACAAGCCCATGTCAATTATCAACATGGTGGCATAACACTCTTCATTCACCAAATCGGATACATCCACCACAAACTTGTTCATTCTAGACCTTGGGTCGACAACCAAGTGTGGAGTATATCTAGAGAGTTGGTTGAACTTGAGGGTATACTTCGTCACACTCATGGACCCTTGCTTCAAATTCATGAACTCCATCATTTTGGCCTCCCTAAGCTCAATAGGAAAGAACTGGTTGAGGAAAAACACCTTAAACCTCTCTCAAAGGATGACATTGTTGTTCCCTTTCTCTTCCTTCCATTGAGTATACCATATTTGGGCTACCCCCTTGAATTGGTAAGACGTCAACTTTGTCTTCTCCTCCAATCAACACCTATGATAGACAACACATTGTACACTTCATGAATAAATACTTGAGGATCTTCATCCACTTTAGACCCATTGAACTCTGGTGTTTCATCCTCATGAAGTCCCTTACCCTAGATGCTGGAGTAGGAGAATGAGGGGCTTGGGCCCCTTGATTGACTTGATTAGCCATGGCTTGAGCTAGCAAGTTGAGAGCATCTCGAAGCTCTCCATGAGGTGGTTGTTCCTCGGCTTTCCGGGCTCTTTTTCCTTTTATGTTAGGAATGATCTAAAAATGGCAAAGAACATTTGTTAGAGGGGAAAACTTACCTAACATCTATAGCATGTCATAGATAATGAAGAACGAAAATATTTCTTAAAACGTCTCATAGCCTCTTACTGATAGTTGTGGTGCAAAGCACAACTATGAATAAGACTCTAATCAATGAGGTGTGTTGGATGCCGAGGACGATTAATAACCTAGTGCTCTGATATCAAGTTTTTCATGACCCAAGCATAGGGCCTAGACGTGACACGATAAATACGGAACCTGAAGGGACCCCAAGAAAGCCTCTTAACATATCATTACACATCTTTGGTTGTGGAAGAATGAAACAATAACAATAGATAGAAAAATGGGAAATACGGTGATAAGGGACATCTTTGATACCATAGAAACATAACAAGCCAATAGTATAAAACTAACATATCATAAGGTTCCAACAACACCTCTAATACATAGAAAGGAGCGGGGGCCAAGACAATTTTCGGGCTCACCCCTATAGCAATAAGTTTCCAACATAAGAAGAGTCAATACATAGCATAAATCAAGAGAAGTTTGTCCTTAGATTTGAGGACTCACCAACTTGCTTTGAGAAAAATCGTACTAGCCACGTGGAGGAGGAGGATGATCAAGCGGGGCTCCGGTTCCTAAATGGTAACATCATGTAAAAACGGAGTATGTGTTAGTATATTTGAATGTACTAAGTATGTAGGATGTTGTGCAATAAGAGATAGGCAATATAATCAAAATGCATCATCACAAGCAAGAGATAGTATATTAGAAACATGGTATGCATGAACAATGCTTGAAGTAAAGCATGCTTACATAGGACATATTACATGTGTAGGAAGAGACCATCATCACAGACCAAGCAACTTAGTACTTGGAATCTAAGGCACGCCACTCGCTTGGACGGTGGATAAGGTATGTACACCTCATCTTTGGTACTACAGAATTGTTACCACCCGACAAGCTGGATGAGGTATACACCCCTTATCTATGGTAGTACGGGATTGCCACCACCTGATAAAGTGGATGAGTTATATACCCCTCGTCTATGGTAGTATAAGATTGCCACCACCCGATAAGGTGCATGAGGTATATACCGTTCATCTATGGTATGATCACTTGCAATACTATAGATACTTTTCATGAATTCAACATGTACCTTTCTTTCATCATCATAAAGTCATTCAAGTCATAGGTCATACAATGGATATCAATAGCTCAAGACCCCTAAATCGGACATTTTATCACACACGTGGTGGGTATGTAATGCTAGTGTAAAATCATGCAATTCAAGAGTGAAATCGTGCAAGAAAACTCGAAGTAAATGAATCCACCAATACTTGGTAATACCATCATATAATATACATCAAAACCATCATAGAATTATAGCTCAAAATATGCTTAAACACTCACACTTTTATGAAACCTCAATATAGTTCATTGTCAAATCCATAATAAGTAAGATCCATAAGTAAATCAACTTAGAAATATGCAATTTAAGTAAAAAAGAAGCTTGAGCACCATGGGTGAAAGGACATAATAGTTGAAACTCACATTCCTTAACTTTGGAGAATTCCTTAATTAAGATTGGGTTGAGAACTTGAAGCTTGAATGGATTCTTTAAGATCCAAAATGAGTTTTGGGACCCTTGATTTTTAGTGAAATATTTGTCTAAGTGTTTGAGAAGGTTTTGGGTAATGTCTTCTATGATATAGTGTTGTGGCTAAGTATAGGTGTTTTTACGCATGGGAAAACTTAAGCCCAAGACCCAAATGCCTTGGTCCGAATCAACAAAGCTAGGAAAAAAAATAGCATCTCCGCGCCCTAGCCGCGTCACGCCAGGGGCATAGATAGCTCTCCGGAAATTGTATTTTGTGAATTTTGAATTTTGATACAGTTGCTCTAAAATTGGGGTTAGACTCATTTCCCACTTAATTTTGTCCCCTGATCATGAATATGAAGTCAAATTTTTGATATCGCGTACAAATTTTGAGATATATGGAAATTACGAATTTTGGCACTTCTAAGACATATTTTCGGGCACTTTTTGGGGTCGTTTCAGCTCCTTTTGAGGCCCTCTATGATAGACATTGTACGTCTCCGGTTGGGTGGTTTGAGGTTAGGAAAATGGATTTGTTGGGTCCCGATCTGGTTATGGAGGCTATGGAGAAGGTAAAGGTGATTAGAGAAAGGTTGAAGACAGCCCAAAGTCACCAAAAGTCTCTTGTTGATGTGAGGAGAGGAGATGTTGAATCTAAGGTTGGTGATTATGTCTATTTGAAGGTTTCACCCATGAAGGGTGTCATTCGCTTTTGTAAGAAGGGTAAATTGAGTCCAAGATTTATGGGTCCTTATAAGTTGTTGAGGAAGATTAGTAAGGTTGCCTATGAGTTAGAGTTTCCCAATGACATGAATATGGTTCATCCGATCTTCCACGTGTCCATGTTGAGAAAGTGTGTGGGTGAGCCAAGTGTTATTTTGCCTCTTGATGTTGTGGAGGTTGTTGAAGGCAATTTGAATTATTAGGAGATTTTGGTAGAAATCTTGGATAGGCAAGTGAAGAGATTAAGGAACAAGGAATTAGCTTCCATCAAGGTTCTTGGTAGAAACCAACAAGTTGAAAGTGCCACATGGGAAGCCAAGGCGGATATGTAAAAGTGATATCCCTATCTCTTCTGCACTACTCAAGCCTAAGGTACTAATTCTAAGTCCTCTATGTGATTTCAAGTCTTCTGTTTCATCCCCTACATCATTTGCATGCATTCATGTTTAAATTGTTGTGTTCATGGTGATTTTGACACTATGTTGAGATTTCTGAAATGATATTTAAGTGCAATGTTGCATTCCTGTGTAGACTGAAATTATCTTGTTCACTTCTCTTATACACGTTTCTTTGACTATCTGGGACAAATGTTCCCATGGGGGAGATATTAAAATGACACCAAAAAGTGCTCGAAAGTGTCCATAATCATAATTTCCTTATATCTCAAATTTCGTGTGTGATATCGAAAATCTGACTTTATATTCGTGTTTAGGGGGCAATATTGAGTAGGTAATGGGTCTAACCCTAATTTTAGAGCAACCGTATAAAAATTTGAAATTCCAAAAAAATACAATTTCCAGAGACGATCCGCGCCCCTAACGCAACGCGACCAGGGCACGGATCAGTGTAATTTTTTTGCCAGTTATTTATTGTTTGGTCCAAGGCCTTGAGGCCTTGGGACTAAACCTTCCCATGCATAAAAAGACCTATACTTCGTCATTTTTCCATCCCATATCATACAAGACATTCCCCAAAACCTTCTCTAACACTTAGACAAATATTTCACTCAAAATCAAGGGTCCCAAACTCATTCCGGATCTTAAGGAATTCACTCAAGCTTTAAGTTCTCAATCAAATCTTCATCAAGGAATTCTCCAAAGTTGAGCTATGTGGGTTTCAACCTTTGGGTCTTTTCATCCATGGTGCCCCACCATCTTTTTTACATAAATTGTATGTTTCTAAGTTGATTTACTTATGGGTCTTACTTATTATGAATTTGACTATGAACGATGTTGGAGTTTCATAAAAATGTGAGTGTTTAAGCATATTTTGAGCAATGAATCAATGATCTATTTTGAGATTTGATGAAGGGATTCAATGTATATTGCATGAGGGTATTACCAAGTGTTGGTGGGTTGATTTACTTCAAATTTTCTTGCATGATTTCACTCTTGAATTGCATGATTTTATACTAGCATTACACACTCACCAAGTGTTTGATAAAATGTCCAGTTAAAGTGTCTTGCATTGTTGAAGGCCTAATGCATGGTATATGAGTTAAGTGACTTTATGATGATGAAAGGAATGTATATACGAGTTGTTATAATGGAAAGCATCGATAGTGTTGCAAGTTGACCATACCAAATATGAGGGGTATCTACCTCATCTACCTTGTCGGGTGGTACCAATCTCATACTACCAAAGATGAGGGGTATGTACCTCATCCACCTTGTCGAGTGGTGGAAATCCCATACTACCAAGGATGAGGGGTATGTACCTCATCAAACTTGTCAGGTTGTGGAAATCTCGTAGTACCAAAGATGAGGGGTATATACCTCATCCACCTTCCAAGCGGGTGGCATGCCTTGTATTCCAACTACTAAGTTGCTTGGTCTATGATGATGGTATCTTCCTACACATGTAATATGTTTTATATAAGTATGTTATACTTCAAGCGTTGTTCATGCATGTCATATTGTTAATATACTATCTCTTGCTTATGATTATGCATTTTGATTATATTGCCTATCTATTGTTGCATTGCATCCTGCATATTAGTACATTCAAATGTACTAATGCACACTCTATGCCTGTATAATGTTATCATGTAGGAACCGAAGCTCCACTTGATCATCTTCCTCCACGTGGCTAGTACTATGTCTTTAAGCAAGTTTGATGAGTCCTCAAATCTGAGGACAATATCTTTTGTTCCTATATATGCATCTTTATCTTATTGTATGCTTTTAACTATGAGAGTGAGCCCAGAAAGTTGTTTGGATCCCGCTCAATTCTAAGTTTAAAGGTGTTGTTGGATAAGTTATGTAATGATATTATGAGCTTTGACTCTCTTGACTCTTGTATGGTTTAAGCTATGAAATATTTCCTAGTCCCTTGCCCTTATTTCGAGTCTCTTACTGTTATTTAATTGCTTCCGCAACTAAGGATGTGTAATAATATGTTAAAGGGCTTGTTTGGGGTCCCTTCGGGTTCCCCATTCACCGTGTCACATCTAGGCCCTAGGCTTAGGTCATGACATTTTATCTTTGCATGCCTGTCATGAGGTGGAAAAGACTCTAGAAGCTATCATCAGTATGATAAAAGTTTATGATTTTGATGTGTATGCACTATTAAATTTGAGTTCCAATTTGTCTTTTGTAATTCCACTCCTTGCAGATAGATTCAATGTATGTCCCAAGTCTTGGTTGAGCCATTTGAAGTTTGCACTGCCATAGGTGAGTCGGCTATGGCAAAAAGCATCTCTAGGGGTTGTTCTGTGTCTATCTTACATAAAGTTATCCTATGTAATCTAGTAGCGCTTTTTATGGTTTATTTTATTGTCATACTTGGAATAGATATTTTGCATGAACAATCGTGGAGTCAAACTCCAATATCCAAATGATCTCATTCTTGAGTGGAAGGGTAATAGTTTGTTTGTCTCCTATCTTAAAGCCTATAAGATGGTTTCCGAGGAGTGTATTTATCATCTAGTGAGGGTTAGGGATTTCACTTCCAAGGTTCCATCTCTTGAGTTGATCCCCGTTGCCAATGAATTTTCTGATGACTTTCTCGAAGAATTGTAGATGTTCCTTCTGAAAGAAAAATATATTTTGGCATAGATTTGCTTTTTGATACTTAATCTATCTTTGTTCCTCTTTATCTAATGGCCCCAATGGAGTTGAAGGAATTAAAGGAGCATTGAAGGATTTGTTGGAGAAGGGTTTCATTAGGACAAGTAAGACTCCATAGGGTGCTGCGGTGTTGTTTGTATGAAAGAAAGATTGGTTGCTCCGAATGTGTATATACTACAAGCAATTCAACAAAGTGACCATAAAGAACAAGCATCCCGTTCTGAGAATAGATGACTTATTTGATCAATTACAGGGGACTAGACACTTCTCCAAGATTAACCTTCATTCTGGGTATCAACAACTAAGGGTGAGGGAGTGTGACATCTCCAAAATGGATTTCCAAACAAGGTATGGACATTTTGAATTTATGGTGATGTCGTCTGGTTTATCTAATGCACTAGTGATTTTCATGGACCTCATGAACATGGTGTTCAAGCCCTATGTTGATGCATTCATAGTTATCTTCATAAATAACATTTTAGGGTATTGTTGGAGTAGGGAAGAGCACATGGATCATATAAGAGTTGTGCTACAAATATTGAGGAAGAGACAATTGTATGACATATTTACGAAATGTGAGTTTTGTTTGGAAGAGATGGCATTTCTTGTGCATGTGGTTTCTGATAAAAGGATTAACTGACCCTTAGAAGATGGAAGTGGTATGGAATTAGCCTAGACCATTGACTTCTTTTGACATTAGGAGTTTTTTGGGTCTAGTCGGGTACTGTGGGAGGTTTGTTGAAGTGTTCTCCTCCATTTCATCACCATTGACAATGTTGACTCAAAAGAAAGTAAAGTTTGTATGGACGAATAAGTGTGAGAAGAACTTCTAAACCTTGAAGGATCAATTAACTTCAACTCAAATCTTGACCTTATCGCAGGGTATCGAAGGGTTTATGGTGTATTGTGATGCCGCATTAGTTGGTTTAGCTCATGTGTTGATACAATGTAGGAAATTTATTTCTTATGATTCAATGCAATAAGGCTCGTGAAAAGAACTACCCAAATATGATCTTTAACTTGCGATTGTGGTAATTGCATTGAAGATTTGGCATCATTATTTATATAGGGTTCATGTTAATGTTTTCACCGAGCATAAAACTCTCCAACGTGTGTTAACTCAAAGGGACCTCAACCTAAAGAAATAGAGTTGGTTAGAATTTCTCAAGAACTATGACAAAAGAGAAGTATCACCTGGGTATGGCTAATATGGTAGCAGACACACTTAGTAGGGTGCCCATGGGTAGCATGTCTTACCTGGATGATGGAAACATGGAGTTGGCAAAGAAGTCAATAGGTTAGCAAGATTAGGGTGAGGTTGAGTGATGCCAAAAATGGTGGTATAATGGTAATTGAATGACTTTGGATCCTCTTTAATTATGGATGTAAAATCTAATCAATGTCTTGATCCCACCTTGATGGAATTGAAGTCATTGGAGAAGGAAGGTAAGATAGAGATTTTCTCACAAAGGAGAGATGGAGTACTTAGTTACTATGGTAGATTGTTCTTACCAAATGTTGATGGGTTGAGATTTTTGATTTTGCAAGAAGTCCACAATTCATCTTATTAATTCATCCCAATTCCACTAAGATGTACAGAGACTCAAGGAAGTGTATTGGTGGAATAGAATAAAGAAAGACATATCAAAGTTCATGGACAAATGTCCTAATTGTAAACAAGTTAAGGTTGAACATCAAAAGTCAGGTGGCCTAGCCCAAGACATTGAGATCCCCATTTCTAGTGGGAAGAGATCAATATAGATTTTATGGTTGGTTTGCGTAAGACTAAAAGATATTTTGACTCCATATGGCTTATTTTGTGTAGAATGACAAAGTTGCTCACTTCCTATTGGTAAAGAAAACCTATAGTGCTAAAGACTATGCTAAGTTATATACTCGGCAATTGGTGATATTGCATGAGTTTCCATTGTCCATTATATCGGATTATCAAACTCAATTCACCTTTTACTTTTGGAATCCTTTTCAAAATGGTGTTCGTATTAAGGTAAATTTGAGTACTACTTTCTATTTTTGAAACTGATGGACAAGCCGAGACGACAATTCAAGCACTTGAAGTTATGTTAAGGGCTAGTGTGCTAGGGATCAAAGGGGATTGCGCTGGCCAACTACCACTCATTGAGTTCGCCTGCAACAATAGCTATCTCTCTAGCATAGAGATGGCACAGTTTAAAGTATTATATAAGAGGCGATTAGATCTTTGGAAAGCCGGTTGATGTTAGCTAAATGGCCTTTTAGGACCTGACTTAGTTGTGGATGCTATGAAGAAAGTGAAACTCAAAAAGTAGAATTGAAAATGGCTCAAACTTGACAAAAGTCAGACTCCGATGTTAAGAGAAGGCACTTTGAGTTCCATATCATTGATTGGATCTATTTGAAGGTATCACCCATGAAGTGCACGGTCTAATTTGGCAAGAAAGGAAAATTGAGTCTTAGGTATATAAGACCCTATAAAATTGTTAGAAGGGTTGACAAGGTGGCTTATGAATTGGAATTGCTATTGGAGATCAATATGATTTACTCGGTGTTCCACATGTCAATGTTGACAAAATTTATAGGTAATCCAAAATCCATTGTTCTACTGGAGGATGATAATGAGGAGAATTTGACTTGTAAAGAGGTTCCAGGTGAGATCCTAGAACGATAAGTAAAGAGGTTAAGAAACAAAGAAATTTCATTTGTTAAGGTTCTTTGAAGGAATTAACAAGTCAAAAGTGAAAGATGAGAAGAGGGAGCAGATATAATGACATGATACCATTATCTTTTCCATTCTACTCAAGACAAAGGTACTAAGTACTTTTTTCCTAAGACCTCAAATCCCTTGTATTTCAGTATTCATGCCATTCATCTATGTTTACTTATTTATGGGACTATTTTTGAATGATAATTACAACATGAGTTTGAAAATTTTATGAAAAGAAGTTTAAAGTGCATTTTTGCATTCATGTTGGGTTGTTAGGTGCTTCCTTCATTTCTTAGGGCTTATGTTAAGCACATTTGAGGACGAAGGATCCCAATGCTGAGATATTGTAAGGCCCAGCAAGTTAGGAAGTCAGAAGGTGCAGAAAGAGTAGAACTAGAATTGTGTAGGCCAAAATACGAGCCTCATTTATGGCTCATGGTTTGAATCAGGGGTTGTAAACAAGGCTCGTGGATGGGATCTGTCGAAATGGAAAATTGGTTATGGGTGTGAAGGATCTATGAGAAGTACTTACAATTCGTAAATGGAACTATGGGACATAAAGAGTGTTTGTAGTTTAGGGTTTTTAAACTTGAACTACGAGAAAATAGGATGACTTGTATTGTTGTTTACAAGCCATAAAATGGTCTCGTAGGTGGGGCCCTGAGATTTTGAAATTATACTTGATGGTGACAGGAACTACAAAAAGGTTCTACAACCTATATATCAGTCAATAAATAGTGGAGTGAGATCATAGTTTGGGTTTCCAAAGACAGCTTCAGAACGTCAAAAATGTAAACAACACAAAACCGCAAGATTATGTTCTATGGTTCATTCTACAAGTCGTAAATCGAGGTCAAGTTCTATGTTCGATAGTTTTTAATGAAGGATATTGTCGACCTTTCCCTAAACAATATGCCTAAGACTATGCCATTTTAGGTTTTTTTCCCTCCCATATTGGCCCTAAATCCTCCTAAACACCCTCATTCTCTTCCACTCTAACTCCCTCAAAATTTCCAAGGCAAGAATTCTCCCAAGGCAAGGCAAGAAATGTTGAGGTTTCTAAAAGGTTTAGTTGATTTGTAGGTTTCTTTCACCCAGAAATCCCAGTAATCCTATGTTTACCTTTTCTTTAAGTTATGAAATTTACACTAATTCCATGAGCATGTTTCCAATATTATTGATGTGCTGTCAAAATACAACACTTTTGATGCTCAAAAACTTGGATTTTGTGTGTTCTCAATATGATGTTAGTTGGTTTTATGTGTTTTTGTGTTATGTTTGAAGGATTACAGTTTTGGAATTGATTTTAGGACAAAAAACTGAAATTGCTGGTTTTTGATGCAGTACGAGTCCCTTTACGGGTCGTAGACCCCTCTACGGGTTATCAAGTTGTTTCATGAACAATTCTAGTGAGGGGCTAATATTCTAAAGTTAATTCTATGAACATGCAGATGATCATGGAATGATTTACAAGTTGTAGAAAATGGTTCGTGCCTTGAGGATCAAGGATTAGGACTTTCTGAAGATTCATCAGACAAAACCCCCTAATAGGTCGTAAACCGCTTTACAAGTCATAGAGAGGTGTCATAGACTTGATGTCCAAATTTTCAGCAGCTTCGTATAAGACCCCGATTATGGGTTATGGAGTGCAATATGGCCTGTAAATCCCTTTCGTATGGCATGCAACCATTTATCCTATTTCAATTAGGACTTGTATTTTACCTATTATAAAATGGCTTTTTTTAGGTTATTTTTTAAAAAAAAATTCCTAGTACTCAGAGAACTCAGTAATTATAGAGATAAAATATTGAGGTTACATTAATGAGTCTTTAAGAAAACTTGTATTTGAATTTCATCTTTAAGCTTGTGATTCTCATTGAAGTTGGATTTGCTTGTTCTTAATTCTATTGTGTAAGTGTTTAATTATGTATTCTGAATTTATAATTCTTGCATCTACACAAATCATGAGTAGTTAAATCCACAACTAGGGCTGTTGGAACCATGAAGAAATAACAAAGTAAAATAGAATAAGTCATAATTCTTAGAAAATGTGCATGCATGTATTAATTAACTCTCTTAGTTTTGCATGTTTTCTAATGGTGGACAATATTAGAACCCACTTAGTTTTACAGATGTAACACCCTGTAACTCTGTGATTTTCTGTATCTATGTTTCAAGATTTATTTGTTCAGGTTTGTGGTGTATTAGGTTCATGGGATATTCCTAGTACCTAAACGAGTTCAAGACTTGCCTCCAAGTTGAGTTTTGGGTGTTATTTCATGCAAAGGTCAACTTTAAACAAGCATAACTCTTGGCACATTAGGAACTACGTGGCCCACAACATGTCAAATGAAATCCCTTTGTGTTAGCTTTGCAACACACTTGATTTCACCTCATTTTGATGTCGGATGAAGGAGTAAAAATCAGTTTCATTGGACCCTCCCGTGCAGTGAAGCCCCACAGCCACCCATACGGGCAGTGTGGTTTTGTATGGGTCGTGGGAAACGTTTGGGGCTGTAAAATGGCATGGTGAGGCTAGGTATTGGTCCAAGACCAGTGGCATGGGTCTTCTGACTCACCACTAGTCGTGAGGAGGGGCGTCGAGGTGTTTTAGGAGGCTTGGCTAGGCGTGGGTGGCATTGGAAGATAAGGCATGGGCCGCAATTGCCTTCTATGGCTTTTGTGAAGGGGTACGGGCCGTGTCACCTGGTCATGTGGTGTATAGCAACACTTTCTTATCTAAGTGATGTGGGATGGATTAGTACATGATCCGTGTAATGCTACATGGTTCGTGAAAGTGGCCGTCAAAGTGACGTCGACAACTTTTTCTCAAGTGTTCCAATTCCATTTTTTTGTCTGTCTTGCCTCACGAGCACTCGACATGACCCGTGGAATGCCACACAGCTAGTGAAGTCTTCAGTAAGATGAGACTTTGCCAATTTTTCCATCCGTTCACTAATGGCATTTTCATAAATGCTAATTATCCTAATGACCCTTTTTGACTTTTTAGGCTATCTTAACCTTCCTAAAAGACCTAAACTCTAATCTTAAGGACCCAATTTCGCTACTCTCATCTCAATCACACTTCCAAATCCTCTCAAGAGCCTTCATCAAGTCCCAATTCAATTTCAAAGAAACCCAAGAACAAGATTGGATTCCAAGATCATTTTCAAGCCTCCATTCTTCCCAATCTCAATTCCAAGCAACTCTAGACCTAAGGTATGTGGTATTGAACTATTGGGTCCTTCCACCCATTGTGCCTAGAAACTCTTTTAATTAATATTTCATGATTTAAAGTTGATTTTACAAATGGGTTTGCTAGTATGAACATGTCCATGAACTATGTTAAAGCTATGTAAAGTTGTGACTATGTTGTCATGTTTTGAGCTATAAATCTTGGATCTATTGTAAGACTTGATAAGGAGTTTTGATGCATATTGCTTGAGGGTGTTGTAAGGTATTGATTGATGGTTTTACAATGGATTTACTTGCATTTGATATTTAAATTGCATGGTCTTATACTATCATTTCACACCCACCAAGTGTTTGATAAAATGTCCGGTTATAGTTTCTTAAGGAATTAAAGGTCCAATACATCTTTTTTGAGTTGAATGATGTTACAATGATTATATGATGAAATAATGATTGAAATGTAATGGTTTGATGAGCTAGTTCTATGAAATGCCTAATCTGAAAAGGGACGGGCTCCCATAAGGAAGGTCACTTGATCCAAAGAGGGACAGGCTCCTGTAAGGAAGGCCACTTAATCCGAAAAGAGACGGGCTCCCGTAAGGAAGGTCACTTAATCCAAAAAGGGACGGGCTTCCGTAATGAGGGACATTTAATTCGAAAAGGGATAGGCTCCCATAAAAAAGGTCACTTAGTCCAAAAGGGGACGGGCTCCCCGTAAGGAAGGTGGCTCCAAATGATCTTATGTTATGTCGGTTGAGGCTTCTTTACACATTTGTATTATGATCAATTTAAGATAAATGATTTGCAAAGCATGACTTACTTAAGAGTTGTTTATACATTCCATATTATTATTATGATATCTATTGGTTATTATTGTGCATTTTGATTATGATGTCTATCTCTTGTTGCATTGCATCCCACATACTTATTACATTCAAATATACTAAAGCATACTCTATGCCTATATGATATCACTATGTAGGAACTGGAGCTCCATTTGGTCATCATCCTCCTCCACGTGGCTACTGGTATCCATTCAAGCTAGTTGGCGAGTCCTCATGTTCGAGGGCAATATCTATGCTCTTAAGCTATGTATTAAATACTATCCTTCTTTTGGTATACTTTTAATATGAGGGTGAGCCTAGTTGCTTGTCTTGGTCCCCGTTAAGTCCTATGTTAGAGGTGTTGTTGGGAAAGTTATGTATTATACTTAAGCTTTGACTTACTTATGATATTCAAGTTATTTAAATACGAGTATCTCCCACAGTCCCAATTCCCCTTATTTATGTTCTTACATTACTTTGCATTGCTTCCGCGACCAAGGATGTGTAATGATATGCTACGAGGCTTGTTTGGGGTTCCTTCGGGCTCCCTATTCACTGGTCACGTCTAGTCCCTACGCTTGGGTTGTGATAACTGATTAGATCAAGGTAGTAATGAATAGGAAAAAAGATTAATTAACAAGATTCGATTGATGTGTTCTCATCTAACCAACCAAACTACTAGACCAAGGGGAGATTGTACTGGGACTAATAGTAAAGGGTTAGTAACGCATACTATGAATATAGGACAAGTGAAATTTACCTCTCACCATTGACCAAAGAGCTTGGTGAACTTGACTTAATGTCCCGCATGCTACACACTAGAGACGAATTAGGTTATTCGGTGATACTAAATTAGGGAATCATGGAGAATACAATACCTTAGTTTCTCTGCATATTGATTTCCCTCTTATGTGTGTTGGTTTAGTTTTTTTTAGATTGATTTTTGTAAACCCCCCCTTGGGGAATTAAGTTGGGGAACTACTCGAATTGCAATCATTGAATTCTCTTGAGTCTATGTATTCCTTGTGGGTTCGACCCTAACCTTGGTTAGGTTCTATTTCATGATAGCGACCATTTAATCCTCTAAAAGGCGGTGTAACTTGGGTGACATCAAGTTTTTGCCACAGTTGTCGGGGAATACAGCTAGACTTAGTCAATTCATAGTAATTTGGATGTTAATCCATATTTCTCATATTTTACATTTTGTTTTTGTTTTTGTTCTTTTTTAGGTTGTAAGTGCAGTGTATGCCCAACACTTGGAGTCAAGACAATCCCTTAAGTCCATTTGACCCAGAGATCGAGAAAACATTAAGGAGAATGACCTAACATAATGCCAACAACGTGGCCAATGCAGCTCTAAACAGGAACAACAATGAGAATGATGATAATGAGAACCCACCTCCTCTTGAGGATATTGCTCCGTAGCCTTAGGACTTTAATGCTAATGCATATCAGTGGAATCAATAGAGGCTAAATCCTATGGCTGTAGAGGTGACTGGAGCTTTTTTATTGGCACCACTACTGGCGGACATAAAGTTCGTAGTCTCGAGTGGGTTGCTTCAGATGCTGTATAACCATGGGCTATTTATGGGCTTACCATCGAAAGATCGTCATAGCCACCTACACAATGTTGTATTCGTCTGCAAGAGTGTGATGGGAACACAGAATCTATCTATGGATGTTGTGGGACTTCATGTCTTCCCATTGTCTCTTACAAGCAATGCAACGTTATGGCTATCTGTGCTCCGGCAGAGTTAGATTACCAATTGAGCAGACTTGTAGAAGGCCTTTTTGCGGAGGTACATCCCTAGATCGAAGAAGCTCAAGTTAAAGGACCAAATCAACAACTTTGAGCAACTTCCTCGTGATTCGATCAGTACTACTTGGGAGCAGTTTACCAAATGCTTAAGGAGCATCCCAGACGACAAAATAGCCAATGATGCCTTGGTGGAAAACTTCTACCATGCCCTTGATAAGAACAGTAAGGCTTGTGCTGACACTATCATGGGGGGCATGTTGTTAGATCAGCTATTTGCAAGGATCACAGAACGGGTGGAAAGAGTGGTCAAGACTAATCATGCATGGGGGCAGAGAGACAGAGCATCCACCAAAAAAGTTCATGCACTATCAGTGTTGGTCTAGAGCAAGCAAAGATTAATGAAGAAATCATGCAACAGCTTGCTAGATTCTCACAGATATGGAGGTAATGATGAAGCAGAACCAAGAGCAAGTCAATGCAGTGGCTCATTAACCTCCACGTGTACCCATGTATGATGAGCCTTATTATGATGAGCATACGTGTTCTATTCCTGATCAGAAGAGGGTGTCCGAACAAACGCCTAAGGGTCCAATCACGACTATTGGCGCCAAGGCTAGGGAAATCAAGGTTGGTTCTTTAATAGAGATGGAGCTTACAGGGACAACCATAGAGGTTATTATGATAGAAACAGGGGTTTGGAGGGAGATAAGAATTGGGTCACGGAGATGGGTTCAGAAATGGTCCCGATGTTCCACCATATAACCGTGATGTAGGTGCAAGGAGTTCTACAATTGAGGAGATGTTTGACTGCTTGTTGAAGAAAGCTAAGACATAGAATGAGACTATAAGGGGTATGAAATCCGAGATTTCTAACATTGATCAGAAAATTGAGTGTCATCTTGTGGCTGCCAAACAACTTAAACAATAGATTGATCAGAGGGGTACACAACCTAACAAAATAGTTCAAAATCTTAAAAATGGAGGGTAGTGTATGGTGATTATTACTCGGGGTGGAAAGAGAACCACTAATCCTTCCATGCTAGTTGATGAGGAATATGTTCGAGAGGAGATGATTACGGCCAAAAATGTTGTGATAGGAGATGATCGTGGCAAGGATAGGGTAACTGAAGTTGCTGATGTGCCTGTCATGACCCAAGCCTAGGGCCTAGACGTGACACGGCGAATGGGGAACCCGAAGGGACCCTAATCAAGCCTCTTAATATATCATTACACATCGTTGGTCGTAGAAGCAATTAAACAACAATAAAAGAATAGAAATAAGGGCATAGGGACCAAGGGAAATCCTCCATTTCATAAAACATCAAAAGAGTTAAAGAGAGTCATGCTTATAGCATCACTACATAACTTGTCCAACATCACCTCTAAACATAGACCTTAGCGAGGAAAACAAGTAGCCGGGCTCACCCTCATAGTCAAAAACATAGAATAAAGGAAAGAGAATTTTTATACATAGCATAAGATCAAAGACATTGTCCCCGAAATTGAGGACTCACCAACTTGATCGTAGAGATAGTACTAACCACGGGGAGGATAAGGATGATCGTGAGGAGCTCTAGTTCCTACATGGTAATATCATGTAGGCATAGATTATGCGTTAGTACGTTTGAATATACTAAGTATGTAGGATCTAATGCAACAAGAGATAGGTAACATAGGTAAAATGCAATATCTGTCATGACCCAAGCCTAGGCCCTAGACGTGACACACTAAATGGGGAACCCAAAGGAACACAAAATAAGCCTCTTCACTTGTCATTACACATCCTTGGTCACAAAAGCATATAAAAGACATATAAAATAAGAATATGAGCAATGGGACTAGGGGAAAGCTAGCATAAATATCATAATCAAGAGATAAGAGTCAAAGCTCATACACAGATACACAACATGTCCAACAAGCACCTTAATACATAGATAGAGCGGGGTCCAAGACAAAGATATCGGGCTCACCCTCATAGTCAAATAGAACATAAGAAAGTGTCTCAATACATAGATAATAGCAACATAGGCTAAGATCCCCGAAGTGGAGGACTCACCAACTAGCTTTGAGTAGAACCGATCTAACCATATGGAGGAGGAGGATAATTAACTTGAGCACCGGTCCCTACATGGTGATATCATGTAGGCAAGAGTATGCGTTAGTACATTTGAATGTACTAAGTTTATGGGATATAATGCAACGAGAGATAGGCAATGTAATCAAAATGCATAACAGTAGGCAATATGCATAATATAACATTATGACATATATGATCAATCCTAAGTAAAACATACTTAATTAACTCATTCTCATATAGGATATCATTTGTGAAGAATAGACCAAGTTAGGTTTCCAAGGTATTAACCCCTTGGGGTTAGTGATGATAGCACCCATCACCCTAGTGTGTGAGGTATTAACCCCGCATCAAGGTTAGTGATAATAGCGCCCATCACCCTAGTGTTTGATATATTAACCCCTCAACTAGGTTATTGATGATAGCACTCACCACCCTAGTGGTTAAGATATTAATCCCTCAACTAGGTTACTGATGATAGCACCCATTATCCTAGTGGTTTAGACATTGACCCCTCAACTAGGCTCCCAGATTGGGAATGGTCTACTACAATACTTCATATAGAATTAATCATGTACATAAACTCATTTTATCATCATATAGTCATTTACATCATATCTCATGCTTTGGACCTTCAATTCCACAGGAAACCCTTGCCGGACATTTTATCAAACACTTGAGGAGTGTAATGAGGGTAAAAGATCATGCAATTTAGAGATAAAATCATGAATGAAAATATATAGTAAAACCATCATTCAACACCTTGCAAGACCCCCAAGACATTCACATCAAAACCCCTCATCAAATCCAACAATAGATCAAAGATTTAGAGCTCAAAACATATTAAAATAACAGTACTTTCGTGAACTAAAATCATTGTGCAGTAATTTCTTAATATGCAAGACCCACATGTAAAAAATCAACTTTAAATCATGTAATATTAGTAAAAAAGAGACTTAGGCACCATGGGTGAAAGGACCCAATGGTTCAACACTACATTTCTTAGCTTTGGAGAAGTTCTTGGTGAAGATTGCAGATGGAGGATTGAAGCTTGAAGAGAATTCTTAGTTCCAGATGAGGGTTTTGGGACTTGAATTTTAGAGTGAAAATATGATTAAGTATTTTGGGGAGTATTGGAAAATGTTTAGGATGATATAAGGTGAAATTTGGCTAACTATAGGTTAAAACACATTTAAGAAAACATAGGCCTAAGACTTAAAAATCTTGTATCGAGACAACAAAATTGGGGCAAAACTAACACTGCTCCGCGACAGAGGCGTGTCATAGAGCTATCGTGGATCATCTCTGGAAATTAAAACTTAAGAAAAACCAAATTTTTCTATGGTTTCTCAAAAATTGTGGTTAGAATCTTTTCTCTCTAATTTGGACCCCCTGAACAAGAATATGAAGTCGAATTTTCGAAATACCAAATGAATTTTGAGATATATAGAAAGTAAAATTCTGGGCATTTCGAGGAACATTTTTGGGCACTTTTTGGGGTCGTTTCAATATCTCCCCCTTGGGAACATTCAATCCCAAATGTAAAATAGATGTACAAGACAAGAATTGTCATGAACAAATCATCCCCAATAAGAATGCAACATAATACGTAAAATACCATTTTCAAATTCTCAGCACAAGTGTAAAATCATCAAAAGTTTATGAAGTTAATCATGAATGCATTCGAATGACATAGGGCTGAAATGTAGGACTTGAGATCACATACAGGACTTAGGATTAGTTACCTTAGGAGTGAGTGGAGTGTAAAAGATGAGGATACCGCTTTTGCATGTCTGCTTCAGCCTCCCAAGTAGCACTTTTGACTTGTTAATTCCTCCAAACGACCTTAATGGATGCCACCTCTTTGTTCCTTAATCTCTTCACTTGCCTATCCAATATCTGAACTAGGAACTCATCATAAGTCAAGTTATCCTCAACAACACCCATAAAATCAAGAGGCACAATGGCATTAGGATCACCAACACATTTTCTCAACATAGAAACATGGAACACCGGATGGACCATTTCACTAGGCAACTTCAACTCATAAGCTACCTTGCCAACTCTCTTCATCACCTCATAAGGACCAACATACCTTGGACTCAACCTCCCTTTTTCACCAAAACGGACGATACCTTTCATTGGAGACACCTTCAAATAAACCTAATCACCCACTTGGAATTCTAGGTCTCTTCGTCTTACATTGGCATAGGATTTTTGACGACTTTGGGTTGTCCTCAACCTTTACTTAATCATATTGACCTTCTCAAGAGACTCCATAACTAAATCTAGCCCCAATAAAGCCACTTCTCCAACCTGAAACAAAGCCAAAGGTGATCTACAATGTCTCTCAAAAAGAGCCTCAAAAGGATTCATACCGATGCTAGAGTGATAGCTATTGTTGTAGACAAACTCAACCAATGGGAGATGGTCATACCAACTACCTTTAAGCTCCAAGACACAAGCCCTAATCATATCCTCAAGTATTTGAATTGTCTTTTCGGCTTAGCCATCCGTTTGAGGTTGGAAGGATGTACTAAGGTGAACTTTAATTCTAAGACCCCTTTGAAATGACCTCCAAAAGTGTGAAGTGAATTGCGCACCCCGATACAAGAGATGGATAAATGAACCCCATGTAACCTCACTAACTCATGGATGTACAACGTTGCATACTCTTCAGTCCCATATGTAGTCTTGACCGATAGAAAGTGACTCGATTTTGTCATCCGATCAACCACTAGCCATATGGAATCAAAACCTTTTCTAGTCTTGGGAAACCCACCCACGAAATCAATATTAACCACCTCCCACTTCCAAGTAGAAATTTGGCTTTGATTTGTTGACAACTATGGCAACCGAAAATAAATTTGGCAATGTCCCTCTTCATGGCTCCCTACTATTACACATTCCTCAAGTCTCTATACATTTTGGTGGAATTGTGGTTGATAGAATATGCAGAGTTATGGACCTCATCAATAATTCTCTCCCTTAAACCATCTTGGTATCTAAGGGCCCCATCTCCCCCTTGGGAGAAAATTTCTATTTTGTCCTCATTCACCAAAGCCTTCAATTCAAGCAAGGAGGAGTCTAGATTTTGCTTTGCTATCACCTCATCAACCAAAGAAGATTTAGAACCATCAACAACAGCACCATTACCCACATCTTCCAACCTCACCCCCAATCAAGCCAACCTATGCACCTCCCTAGCCATATCCCTATCACCAACATCCACATAAGCTAGGCTACCCATAGACACCCAACTCAAAGCATCTGCCACAACATTTGCCTTACCCGGATGGAAATGCACACTTATGGCATAGTCTTTGAGGTGTTCTATCCACATTCTTTGTCTCAAGTTAAGATCTTTTTGTATGAAGACATATTGAAGACTCTTATGATTGGTGAAGACATCACAATGCATCCCATACAAATAATGATGCCAAATCTTTAATGGAAACACCACGGTAGCCAATTGAAGATCATGGGTAGGGTAGTTCCTTTCATGCACTTTAAGTTGCCTAGATAACCTTACCATTTTGGATTAGCTCACAACCCAAACCAACTTTAGATGTATCACGATACATAACAAAACCCTTAAGCCCATCCAGTAGTGACAATATTGGAGCGGACACAATTTTATATTTCAATGTTTGGAAGCTCTTCTCACATTTATCAGTCCACAGAAACTTTACCTTCTTTTGAGTCTACTTTGTCATAGGGGAAGCAATGGAAAAGAACCCATTCACGAACCTTCTATAGTAACCCACAAGGCCTAAGAAACTCCTAATATCCGATGGGGTCAATGCTTTAGGTCAATTCCTAATCACATCGGTCTTTTTAGGATCCACCTTAATACCATCCCCCGACACCACATAAACAAAGAATGCAACTTCCTTCAACCAAAACTCACACTTTTCATATTTAGCATACAGTCTTTCCTCTCTCAATTGTTGCTATACAACCCTGAAATGGCCCATATGCTCCTCCCTACTATATGAATAGATCAAAATATCATCAATGACGACCACAAGAATCAAGGTAGGGCTTAAAGACCATATTCATTAGGTCCATGAAGATGGCCGATGCATTAGGCAACCCAAAGGACATCACCATAAATTCATAGTGCCCACATCTAGTCCAGAAGGCAGTCTTGGGAATATAACACTCCATCACCCTAACTTGATGGTACCCGGACCGAAGATCAATCTTAGAGAAAAAGCTAGACGCTTGCATTTGGTCAAACAAATCATTGATCCTTGGAAGAGGATATCTATTCTTTATAGTGACCCTATTGAGTTACCGGTAGTCAATGCATATTCTAAGTGACCCATCTTTCTTCTTTACAAATAGTACTGGTGCACCCTAAGGTGATTAGCTAGGTCTAATAAATCTCTTTTCCAACAAATATTTCAATTTCTCCTTTAATTCCTTCAACTCCACCGATGACATACGATAAGAGGGGAATGGAGATAGATTGACTGTCGGGAAGGAGATCTATGCAAAAATCTATCTCCCTTTTGGGAGGGACATTGGGAAGGTCACTTGGGAAGATATCAAGAAACTCACTTACAACCAGAACCAACTCGATGGAAGGGACTTGGGAATCCACATCCTTAACACTCATAAGATGGTAGAGATACCCCTTGGAAATCAACCTATGCGCTTTAATGCATGAGATGAACCTATCCCTCACTACCACATCAAGACTTTCCCACTCAAAGATGGGTTCATTTGTAAATTGGAACTTTACTCTATGGGTTCTACAATCAATAGAAGCATAGTATGCATGCAACCGATCCATCCCAAGAATAAAATCAAAATCAACCATATCTAATTCAACAAGATCACAAGGTAAGATTTTATGCAAGATGCAAATCGGATAATTTTTGTACACCCTCCTAGCAACAATAGATGCACCAGTAGAAGTAGACACCTCATATGACTCATGCAACAGCTCCGACTCAACGTGGAACTTTTTAGCAACAAAAGGGGTAACAAAGGAAAGGGTGGCACCTGGATCAATCAAAGCGTGTATATCAATATCAAAGATTTTCAATATACTGGTAATAATGTCGGGGACCTCACCAACCCCTTGCCTTCCATGTAGAGCATAAAACTGGTTGTTTCTTGGGGCACCACCTTGAGGACCACCTCTAACCAATGAAACCGCATTTGCACCCCGACCCTTGCCACTGTTTCTTGGACAATCTATCTTCTTGTGACCAAGCTCCCCACATTCATAGCATGCATTAGAACCCTTCAAACATGGGCCCTTATGACCCCTTACACACCTAGGAGACACATCATTAGGAGCTACACCAACAATACCTTGAGATCTAGGGAAGTCATTGGAAAACCCCTTATTCGTAGCATGAGGAGGCCTTTCGCCTTGAAATCTAACACCCTTTTGGAACTTGCCTTCAAAATGGGCCCTTTTGACCTCATAGCCCCTCCTCTTTCTCAATTTTTCTTCCTCTATTTGTTCGGCATATGTAATCAACCGAGATAAGTCCATGTCACCAATAAGTAAGGCAGACCGGCATTCCTCACTCACCTTGTCGGAGACCCCTATCACAAACTTATTCATCCTTGATCTAGGATTAGCCAACAAGTGAGGAGCATACTGTGAAAGTTGATTAAATTTGAGGGAATACTACCTCACACTCATAGCACCTTGTTTCAAGTTTATAAGCTCTACCAACTTTACTTCCCTAAGCTCAAGAGGGAAGAATCGATTAAGGAAGGCCAATTTGAATTCCTCCTAAAGCACCACATAGCCATTACCCTTCTCACCCTTCCATTGCTCATACCAAATTTATGCTACCCCCTTGAGTTGGTATAACTCTATCTTTTTATTCGGCCGAACACTCATGATCATCAAGATTTTGTAGACCGCATCAATAAACTCTTGTGGATCTTCAATCCCCTTTAACCCATGCAAAATCAGAGGATGCATCCTTATGAAGTCTCTTACCCAAGCTCCCGGGGTAATAACATAAGGGGTTTGGTCCCCTTGTTGGACTTGATTAGCCACCACTTGGGAAAGCATAGTAAGAGCATCCCGGAGCTCACCATTGGTGGGTCGCTACTCAGGAGTTTGGGCACGTCTTCCTCTAGTGTTTGGCATGATCTAGCATAGCAAAGTACAATTGTTAGGGGCAAAACTCACCACATCTCTATAGCACGACTTAGAACTTGAAGAAGGGAAACATTTCCTAAAATATCTCATAGCCTCCTATTCATAGTCATGGCGTGCTTCACAACAATGAATAGGGATCTAATCGACGCGTTGTGTTGGACTCTGAGAATCTATCAACCTAGTGCTCTGATAACAAGTTTGTCATAATCGAAACCTAGGTCCTAGATATGACTCGGCGAATGGGGAACATGAAGGAACCCCAAACAAGCCTTTTAACTTGACATTATACATCCTTGGTCGCGGAAGCATATAAAAGACATATAGAATAAGACTAAGGGTAATGGGGCTAAGGGAAAGCTTGCATAAACATCATAATCAAGAGACAAGAGTCAAAGACAGGTCCAACACGCACCTCTAATACATAGATAGAGCAGGGGCCAAGACAAAGCTACCGGGCTCGCCCTCATAGTCAAACAGAACATAAGAAAGTGTCTCAATACATAGATAATAGCAACATAGGCTAAGGTCCCCGAAGTAGAGGACTCACCAATTAGCTTTGAGTAGAACCGATCTAACCACATGGAGGAGTATGATGATCAATTCGAGCACCGGTCCCTAAATGGTTATATTGTGTAGGCAAGAGTATATGTTAGTATTTTTGAATGTACCAAGTATATGGGATGCAATGCAATGAGAGATAGGCAATGTAATCAAAATGCATAACAATAGGCAATAGGTATAATATAATAATATGGCACGTATGATCAATGCTAAGTAAAACATACTTAAGTAACTCATAGCTCATACAGGACATCATTTGTGAAGAATAGACCAAGGTAGGTTTCCAAGATATAAACCCCTTGGCTGAGACATCGACCCCTCAACTAGGGTCCTGGACTAGGAATTGTCTACTACAACACTTCATATTGAATTCATCATGTACATAAGCTCATTTCATCATCATATAGTCATTTACATCATATCTCATGCTTTGGACCTTCAATTCCACAAGAAACCCTAGCCGGACATTTTATCAAATACTTGCGTGTGTCTAATGGGGGTAAAAGATCATGAAATTTCAAGATGAAATCATGTAAGAAGATCTGTAGTAATACTATCAATCAACACCTTGCAACACCCATAAGACATTCACGTCAAAACCCTCATCAAATCCAACATTAGATCCAAGATTTAGAGCTCAAAAGATGTTAAAACAACAATACTTTCATGAACTAAAATCACAGTGCAGTGTTTTATTAATATGCAAGACCTACATGTAAAAATCAACTTTAAATCATGCAATATTAGTAAAAAAAAAAAAAGGCTTAGGCATCATGGGTGAAAGGACCTAATGGTTCAACACCACATACCTTAGTTTTGGAGACGTTCTTGGTGAAGGTTGAAGATGGAGGATTGAAGCTTGAAAAGAATCCTTAGTTCCAGATGAGGATTTTGGGACTTGAATTTTGGAGTGAAAATATGGCTAAGTGTTTCGGAAAGTATTGGGAAATTTTTAGAATGATATAAGGGTGAAGTTTGGCTAAGTACAGATAAAAACACGTTTGGGAAAACTTATCCCCAAGACTTAAAAGTGTTGGACAGAGACAACAAAACTGGGAAAAGTTAATACTACTCCACGACAGAGGCATGCCGTGGAGGTGTCACAGATTATCTCTAGAAATTGAAATTTTGGAAAAATCAAATTTGCTACGGTTGCTCTAAAATTGGGGTTAGATCCTTTTCCCTCTAATTTGGACACCCTGAACAAGAATATGAAGTCAGATTTTCAAAATAACAAAATATATTTTGAGATATATGGAAATTAAAATTTTGGGCATTCCGAGGCACATTTTTTGGGCACTTTTTGGGGTCGTTTCAATATCATAAGCAATGGATAGCATAATAACAATATCACATGTATGAATGATGCTTGAAGCAAAAGACGCTTCTATGTAATATATTAGATTTGAAGGAAGAGATCATCGTCATAGACTACGCAACTTAGTACTTGAATCTAAGGTCGACCACCCCTTAGAAGTGATTGAGGAATCAACCCCTCAATTGGTTGATGGACATGGCCACCCTCCATCGAAAGTATTGAGGTATCAACACCTCAATTGATTGATGGCTTACCACCCCATCCAAGGCGATTGAGGTATCAACCCCTCAATTGGTTGACGGATATGACCACCCTCCGCTGGAAGTGATTGAGGCATCAACCCCTCAATTGGTTGATGGCATACCACCCCTATCCGAAGTGATTGAGGTATCAACTCCTCAATTTGTTATGGTAAACTCATAACACTATAGATAAATATCACGAAATCATCACATATATACCATCCTTTCATCATCATATAGTCGCATAACTCATATTCCAAGCATTAGGCCTTCAACAACTCAAGATACATTAACCGGACATTTTATCAAATACTTGGTAGGTGTGCAATGCTAGTGAAAAACCATACAATTCAAGAGTGAAATCATGCAAGTCAATTCAATGTACAACCACCCGCTAACACTTGGTAGTACCCTCATGCAATATACATCAAAACCTTTCATCAAATCCCAAGATAGATCAAAGATTCATAACTCAAAACATACTTAAATAGTCATACTTTCATGAAACCTTAATATAGTTCATATTCAAATTCATAGAATTAAGACCCATAAGTAAATCAACTTAGAGACATGAAATTTATGTAAAAGAGGAGCTTGGCACCATGGGTGAAAGGACCCAATGGTTGAAACCCACATACCTAAACTTTGGAGAATTCCTTCATGAAGATTGGAATGAAGACTTGAAGCTTGAAGAAATCCTTAAGATCCGAAAAGAGATTTGGCATTTGAATTTTGAGTGGAATATTTGTCTAAGTGTTTGAGAGAGTATTGGGGAATGTCTTATATGATATAAGGTTGAAAAATGACTAAGTATAGGTATTTTTACGTATGGGAAGACTTAGACCAAAGACCCAAAGGCCGTAGACCGAAAAACAAAACTGGCCAAAAAATTAACACAAGTTTGCACCCCAGCTGCATCGTGCCAGGGGCGCAAACTTATTCTGTTTTTCGAAAATTTTGGAAAACAAAATTTTGATACGGTTGCTCTAAAATTAGGGTTAGACCTATTTCCAACTCAATTTTTCCCCTGATCAAGAATATCAAGTTGGATTTTCGATATTACACACGAATTTTGAGATATATGGAATTACGATTTCAGGCACATTCGTGGCACATTTTCGGGCACCTTTTGGGGTTGTTTCAATATCTCCCCTTGCGAACTTTCATCCCCAAATGTTAAATAAGCACACATTAGAATAGTGCACTTAAATACCATTTCTAAAAATCTCAACATAAGTGTCAAAATCTTGATGAACTTGTCAACATAAACATGAATGCATGAAAATGATATAAGGGCCGATACATGAGACACGAAATCACATAGGAGACTTTAGAATTAGTACCTAGGCTTAAGTAGAATGGATGAGATAGGGATATCGCTTTTTCATGTCCGCCTTGGCCTCCCATGTAGCACTTTCAACTTGTTGATTCCTCTAAAGGACCTTAACGAAAGTCATATCCTTGTTCCTCAATCTTCACTTGTCTATCCAAGATCTCCACTGGAACCTCTTCATAAGTCAAGTTATCCTCAATAGCACTCACAACATCCAATGGAACAACAACATTCGGGTCACCCATACATTTCCTCAACAATAGTAGTCATGTCACCTATAAGGACCCATATATCTTGGGCTCAATTTACCCTTTTTACCAAAACAAAGCACACCCTTCATGGGTGAAACCTTCAGATAGACCCAATTGCCAACTTGAAATTCAAGCTCCCTTCTCCTCATATCGGTATAGGACTTTTGACGACTTTGGGTTATTTTCAACCTCTCCCTAATCAATCTTACCTTCTCCATAGCCTCCATGACTATATCCGAACCCAACAATTCCACCTCTCCCACTTCGAACAACCCAACCTGTAATCTACATCGCCTACCATAAAGGGCCTCAAAGGGAGCCATACCAATACTAGAATGATAGCTATTATTATTAGAAAACTCAATCAATGGAAGATGATCATCCCAACTACCCTTAAAGTCCAAAATACAATCCCTAAGCATATCCTCATGAGTTTGGATAGTTCTCTCGGCTTGGCCATCCGTTTGAGGGTGAAAGGTCGTACTAAGCTTTACCTTGGTATCAAGACCTCTTTAGAAGGACTTCCAAAAGTGAGAAGTGAATTGAGGACCACGATCCATTATGATAGACAAGGGTACCCCATGCAATCTAACCAACTCATGAATGTACAATTTAGAATAGTCTTCAGCTGCATAAGTAATTTTAACCAATAGGAAATGAGCTGACTTTATCATCCTATTAACCATAACCCAAATAGAATCAAAACCTTTTCTATTCTAAGGAAATCCAACCACAAAATCCATGTTAATTTCCTCCCACTTCTAAGTAGGAATCTCTATATCTCGGGTTAGGCCACCCGTCTTTTGGTGTTCGGCTTTGACTTGTTGGCAACTATGACTATCGGATACAAATTTGGCAATGTGTTTCATCATACCTCCCCACCAAAACACATCCCTTAAATCTCTATACATCTTAGTTGAACCAGGGTGAATAGAATAGGAAGAATTGTGAGCCTCATCAACAATCTTCTCTCTCAATTCATCAACACAAGGCACACACAATCTAACTTGGTATTTAAGGGCTCTATATCCCCTTTGGGAGAAAACCTCCACCTTCCCCTCCAAAGTCCTTTAGTTCTAACAAGGAGAGGTCAAGATCTTTTTTTTTACCTCTTCAACCAAGGAAGATTTTGAACCATCAACTACAACAATGCCATCATTATCAATCACTTCCAACCTAACCCCCAATCTAGCAAACTGATGGATCTCTCTAGCCACCTCTTTGCCCTCATTATCAACATGAGCTAGGCTACCCATAGACCTATTAAAAGCATTGTCCATAACATTATCCTTACTGGGATGATAATGCACACTCATATCGTAATCCTTAAGGAGTTCTAACCACCTTCGTTGTCTCAAGTTGACATATTTTTGGATGAACACATATTAGAGACTCTTATTATCAATGAACACATCAACATGCACCCCATACAAATGATGATGCCAAATTTTCAAAGCAAATACCACGAAGACCAATTCAAGATCATGGGTAGGATAATTCTTTTCATGTACTTTGAGTTGCCTATAAGCATAGGCTATTTGCATCAAAAAACAACCCAAACCAATCTGAGAGGCATCACAATACACAACAAACCCTGCCAACCCTTCCGATAAAGACAACAAAGGGGCGGAGGCAAGCTTATCCTTCAAGGATTGGAAACTCTTTACACATTCACAGGTCCACACAAACTTAGCCTTCTTTTGAGTCAACTTAGTCATGGGAGAAGCAATAGAAGAGAACCAATTCACAAATCTCCGGTAGTAACCCGCTAAGCCCAATAAGTTTCTAATGTCCGATGGGGTCAAAGGTCTAGGCCAATTTCTAATTACTTCCATCTTTTTGAGATCCACCTTAATACCGTTGCTCGAAACCGCATGTCCTAGAAAGGCAACCTCTTTTAACAAAAATTCATACTTCTCATATTTAGCATATAGCTTCTCTTCCCTCAATTTATGCAACACCACCCTTAAATGACTCACATGCTCCTCCTCACTATGAGAGCAGATCAAGATATCATCAACAGAAACCACAACAAACAAATCAAGGTAGGGCTTAAAGACCGTCCTCATAAGATCCATAAAGATAGCTAGTGCATTGGTTATCCCAAAAGACATAACAACATAGTGCTCATATCTAATCCGGAAGGTCGTCTTGGGAATGTCACACTCCCTCACCTTCACTTGATGATACCGGGACCGAAGATCAGTCTTGGGGAAGTGACTAGCCCCTTGAAGTTGGTCAAACAAATCATCAATCTTTGGCAAAGGATACTTGTTCTTTATGGTGGCTCTATTAAGTTGTCAATATTCAATGTACATTCTAAGGGACCCATCTTTCTTGTTCAAAAATAACACCAGTGCACCCCAAGATGATTGGCTAGTCCTAATAAAACCCTTCTCTAACAAATCTCCCAATTGTTCCTTCAACTCCTCTAACTCCGCCGGAGGCATACAGTAAGGGGGAATAGAAATGGGTTCGGTATCGGGAAGGAGGTCTACACCAATGTCTATTTCCTTTTAGGGAGGAACACTAGGAAAGTCACTAGGAAAGACATCAAGAAGCGCATTCACCATCGGAATCGACTTTATAAGAAGGACTTTGGACTCAACATCCGTAACCCTCACAAGATAGTAGAGACACCCCTTAGAGATCAACTTTTGGGCTTTAATGCAAGAGATAAACCTACCCTTGACCACCACATCATGACTCTCTCACTCAAGGACGGGTTCATTTGGGAATTGGAATTTGACCCTACGGGTTCTACAATCAATAGAAGCGTAGTGTGCATGCAACCAATCCATCCCTGGAATTAAATTAAAATCAACCATAACCAACTAAAAAAGATCATAAGGCAATATTTTATGCAAGATGCAAAGGGGACGATTTCTATAGGCCTTTCTAGCAACAATAGATGCACTAATAGGAGTAGACACCTCACAAGACTCGCACAGCAATTTGAGCTCAACATGAAACATTTTGGCAACAAGAGGGGTAACAAAAGAAAGAGTAGCACCCGGATCTATCAATGCATACACATCAAAATCAAAGACTTTTAAGATACCGGTGACAACATTGGGCACCTTATCAGAGATGGCTTCAGAAATGGTCCCTATGTGCCACCACATAACCGCGATGTAGGTGCAAGTAGTTTTACAATTGAGGAGATGTTTGATTGCATGTTGAAGAAAGCTAAGACATAGGATGAGATTCTAAGGGGTATGAAATCTAAGATTTCTAGCATTGATCAGAAAATTGAGTCTCATTTTGTGGCTATCAAACAAATTGAACAACAGTTTATTCAAGTGTCGACTCAACTTAATTAGCATCGGAGAGGTACATTGCATAAGAATACAGTTCATAATCTTAAAAATGAAGGGTAGTATATGGATATTACTACTCGGGGTGGAAAGAGAACCATTGATCCTCCCATGCTAGTTGATGCGGAAGATGTTCGAGAGGAGACGATTGCGGCCAAAGATGCAGAGATAGGAGATGATAGTGGCAAGGATAGGGTGAGTGAAGTCACTGATGCTCCTATCACGACCCAAGCCTAGGTCCTAAACTTGACACGACTAATGGAAAACCTGAAGGGACCCTAATCATGCCTCTTAACATATCATTACACATTCTATAAAACATCAAAAGAGTCAAAGAGAGTCAAGCTTATAGCATCATTACAGAACTTGTCCAATAACACCTCTAAAAATATAAATTAGCAAGTTAGACAAGCAACTGGGCTCACCCTCATAGTCAAAAATATATAATAAAGGAAAGAGAGTCTTTATACATAGCATAAGATTAAAGATATTATCCCCAAAATTTAGGACTCACCAACATGCTTGTAGAGATAGTACTAGCCACGGGGAGGATGAGGATGATCTTGAGGAGCTCTGGTTCCTACATGGTAATATCATATAAGAATAGAGTATGCATTAGTACATTTGAATGTACTAAGTGTGTAGGATGCAATGCAACAAGAGATAGGCAACCTAGGTAAAATGCAAATATCATAAGCAATGGATAGAATAATAATAATATGACATATTTGAATGGCGCTTGAAGAAAAACATGCTTATGTAGAATATATTAGATGTGAAGGAAGAGACCATCTTCATAGAGCAATCAACAAAGTACTTGGAATCTAAGGTAGACTACCCCTTAAAAGTGATTGAGGAATCAACCACTCAATTGGTTGATGGACATGACCACCCTCCATGGGAAGTGATTGAGGTATCAACCCCTCAATTTATTGATAGCTTACTACCCCATTCAAGGCAATTGAGGTGTCAACCCCTCAATTGGTTGACAGACATGGCCACCCTCTATCAATGTGATTGAGGTATCAACGCCACAATTCATTGATGGCATACCACCCCCATCTGAGGTGATTGAGGTATCAACCCCTCAATTGGTTATAGTCAACTCATAACACTATAGATATATATCCTGAAATCATCACATTTATACCATTATTTCACCATCATAAAGTCACATAATTCATATGTCCTGGATTAGGCCTTCAACAACTCAAGATACATTAATCGGACATTGTATCAAACACTTGGTAGGTGTGCAATGCAGTGTAAAATCATGCAATTCAAGAGTGAAATCATGCAAGTAAATTCAATGTAAAACCACCCACTAACATTTGGTAGTGCCCTCATGTAATATACGTCAAAAGCCTTTATCAAATCTCAAGATAGATCAAAGATTCATAGCTCAAAAAATGCTTAAATAGTCATACTTTCATGAAACCTCAACATAGTTCGTAGTCAAATTCATAGAAGTAAGACCCATAAGTAAATAAACTTAGAGACATGCAATTTATGAAAAAAGGGAGCTTGGGCACTATGGGTGAAAGGACCCAATGGTTGAAACCCACATACCCTAGCTTTGGAGAATACCTTAATGAAGATTAGAATAGAGACTTGAAGATGTAATGAAATCCTTATGATCCAGTAAGAGATTTGGCACTTAAATTTTGAGTGGAATATTTTTCTAAATGTTTGAGAGAGTATTGGGGAATGTCTTGTATGATATGAGGTTGAAAAATGACTAAGTATAGGTATTTTTACGCATGGGAAGACTTAGGACCAAGACCCAAAGGCCTTGGGCCGAACAACAAAACTGGTAAAAAAAAACATCACTAGTTCGTGCCCTGGTCGCGTCGCGCCAGAGGCGCGGACTTATTTTGTTTTTTCAAAAATTTTGGAAAATAAAATTCTGATACGATTGCTCTAAAATTGGGGTTAGACACATTTCCCACTCAATTTTTCCCCTAATCATGAATATGAAGTCAAATTTTTTATATCACACACGGATTTTGAGATATATGAAAATTATGATTTCGGGCACTTCCGATGCACATTTTTAGGCACTCTTTGGGGTCATTTTAGCCTCCACAAAAATTGAAGCCCATTCCTAGGTCTCCTCCTCCCTTCCATCAAAGAATCAAAAAGAGTCGATGTAGGCACATTCAAGTACTTTCTCTCTATCAACATCCCTCTCATTGAGGCATTGGAGAAGATGTCAGGGTATGCAAAGTACATGAAGAACCTGGTCACTAAAAAGTGCATTGTGAGTCAAGAGCTCTCCCAAGAGCTTCAACATTATAATACTATTGCTACAAGTTCCTTGGTTCAAAAGCAAGATGATCCTGGTTCTTTCACAATACCCTACACCATTGGCAATGTTGAGTTCGCAAGGGCACTATGTGATGCCGGTACCAACATTAATCTGAGGCCTCTTGCGGTCTTCAAGAAGATAGGATTTGGAGCCCCTATTCCGATGAGCATGCGGTTGCTGATGTTCGATAGCACTGTGAGGAAGCTTGTAGGGGTACTGTTTGATATGCTAGTCAAAGTTAGGAAGTTTATATTCCCTGCAAACTTTGTGATCCTAGATTGTGAAATTGACTTTCCAACCATCTTGGGAAGACCATTCATAGCCACTAGGTGAGCACTAGTGGATATGGAAGTTAGTCAACTCAGGTTCAGATTGAACGACAAAGAAGTCATCTTCAATATCTGTCAGCCCGTGAAACATCTAGATTACTTGAAGAATGAAGTCTGGGCAATTTGTGAAGTTTGAGTAACCAATTTTTCCACGTCGTACCGTGATAATAAATCAAGCGCTATTTGGGAGGCAACCCAAGATCTTTAATGTAATAGTGTAGTTGTAGGTTTATTTTCAGTTTTTTGGACTCATAGATAGTTTATTTTCTTGTATTTTGGTTGTAATTTTTGACAATGGGCTGGTTGCGTATAGGGTAACAATGTGTTCTATGAAGAATTTGCAGGTACATGGCTAAGTCAGCCATTTTTGGCTAAGAAGAGCATCAGATGCTGCCTCTACGACTGGTTTTATAGGTCGTAATAGATTTTACGACCTATACTCCATCTCGTAGAGATTTCCAGTAAGAAAAATGTTATGCACTCTAGTCCATGAGGCAACTTTATGATCCATAGATAAAACTATTGGTCGTGAATGGGGCTCATGGAGCCCAAACAAGTTTCCTGAAATCTTTCTAAGTGTTGAGGATTATACAATCAACTCTATGAGTCGTAAATCAATCTGAGACTCATAAACGGGTCCATGAAACTCAGTCCTGAAATATTGGGTTTAGATGTACTATGAGACCATAGTTCACGAGCCATAAAACACTCTATGGCTCGTTGTCGGGGTTTCATAGAGTCCAGGCCCATTAGACTTCAGTTAACCTGGTCAAGGTATAAATAATGGGGTAAAATTATTTTGACCCTATTTCTAACCTAATTTACAAGATTACCCAACCAACCCCACCCCCACGTGATTTTGACCACAGTGACCGTACCCCCATTTATTGATGAATATTCGGTGACCTAGGGTTCAGTGCCTCTTCACCTCCTTCATCTTCTACAACTTAATCACATAACTTGGTAAATTTTTGGTTGGTTTAAGTCCTTTAATTTGCCTTGATTTGTATGATTGAATTGGAAAATATGTTGGGAATGGTAGTTTAGACACAAAACCATTGTTCGAATTTAACTTGTTATAATTAATTTTTGGTTGTTTTTGTTTGTATGTTTAAATCCGGAATTGGGTATCGTTGCCTTGATTACATGTTTTGAATAGTTTTTTGGTGACTATTAAATCACTCACCATGTGTGATGAATTGATTTTGTGTGTAAATTGGTGGGTTATTACATAGGTGCGTAGATTTTGGTTTAAAACATTTGACTGTATGTGGTTGAAATAATGGGAAAACATGCTTAATCTCTTTCAATGGGGTATATGTGTTGTATAACATGTTGAGATCTTAGTAGTGGTATGGGAATTATGTGGTTGGGTGTGTTTTGCTTCGATGCTAGTTGAATACTTGTTGAAAAAGTCATATGGGATCCGTTGTGAAGGCTTAGAAACTCAGGTAACTGCGTTTTCTTGATTACGAGTGGCTTCTACAGCACTTGGATCATTCAACGATTCGTAATTTCCCCTCGTACAAGATTCCAAAAACTTAAAGTTTCTGAGTATCCATTAGACGAGACCTTCTACGAGTCATAGAATACTTTATAGTTTGTAGATAGGTCCCTTAGATCCTTGACTAGAATAGATTCACTTACTGGAATTCTCTATAACCCAGTCTATGACTCGTAAATCATGTTACGAGCCATACCTTATCTTGTAGACATTTCCAGTGACAAAAATTGTTTAGACGATTATTCTATGAAAGATATTTATGGCTTGTAGTACCAACTACGGCCCGTAAAGAGGCTTTCATAGAACCCTTCTTCAACTTAATCCAATTATTTTTGCATTTCAATTTTTTATTTGTGGAACTAACCAAGGTGCATAAAAGTACATGTTTCAGGTACTATGGCCTCTAAAGCCAAATGTGATGATATCTTAGCAATACAAAGGATGCTCTGGGATGAGTCTCGGATGATGAGAAGATCCCTACTTCAAGAGGATCAGTAGAGGAACTGAGCGTCAGTCCAAACCCATAGGCTGCAAGACCACAAACTTGAGTTACTGCCAGAGCTGGGAAGACTCAGGCTCTTGCTGTCTTCACTCCCCACTCTGATAAGAAAGGCAACGATGAGAGCCACTTACCCCAGACGACTCCATCCAGAGAGGAGTCCATCTCTGAGGTAGTCTCTGAGGATGGATCACAAAGTCTCCTGCATTACCTCGATCATCACCTCCAGACGCTCTTACTAACTAGTGGTGTGAGCACATGCGGGAGATATATGTGAAGGGTGTGCAGCCGACAACGCAGGGCAAGCCAGCCCACTCCATCTATGAGAAGCCCCAAGTCATCTTAGATAAACTCGACAGTGTCCCTGGTCTCCAGGATATGATCATTCTACGGGCTATAGTGGCTCACGCACTCTCTTGGGTGATACTCCCTGACCATGGTGAGGGAGTTCTATGATTCATCTGTAGCTACTATTCATAGCACTCTTCTTAAGGGGAAGAAGCCCCTTGCTCATTCCAGATTAACCGAGACAAGAGTGAGGGGCTAGCATGTGGATATATCAGAGACCACCATCTGCCAGATGTTTTTTGGGCTAGAGTTTCCTTCTGTCAAATCCACCACAAAGATTAACTACAAAGTAGGGCAAACGAGGGACCCCTTGGTTATGAGAGATCTCGAGCAACGAGCCAGCTTAATGAGATGGGTGGCTTGTTTTACTGTAGAGCAAGGTTCAGAACCTGCATGGGTTGCCACACACTTGGAGCCTATTGTCAAGGCTTCGCTCAGATTTCCCGCCATGTTTTGGTGGACTATTGTTCAATCATACATCCGATCTACTCTTGTTGATAATATACTGACGCCAAAGCATGCGGTATTAGTTTCCAGCATCTTAGCTGGTTATGATATTGATTGGGCCTACCTGATAGCTGAGAAGATTCACGAGGTTCCCCTAAAGAGGTCTACCTCTATCGCATTCCCTTTCTTGATATACAGGCTTTGTCTAAAGTCGAGGATGGAGAGTTGCACCAGTAGGACCAGCTGGTTAAGGCTCAGCATACATTGGATCCCAGCCTGATAAAGGTTAAAGAGAACACGGTGGCACTCCGGCGGATACAGCCATATCCTATACATGCGATGTTCATCCTAGCACCACTGCCTAAGGATTGACAGGCTACCACTGCCACTGCTACTGCTGCTGCTACTGAGGAGAGGCCCTCACAGCATGAGGCAGATGAGGAAAGGGGGGCAACTACTTCTATTTCTCAACCACAGGCCACATCATCACAGTTTACTCCTGCAGGCATAGTCTACATGTCTGCCATCTCTATACAGGTCATAGCACAGAGGTTATCTTATGCTGAGTCATAGCTGACTTTGCTTGTTTAACAGATTAGGTCATGGGTCCCCTAGGCCATTTTAGACTCGAAAGGTTTCATGTAGGCATTCACGATTACTGGTATTCATGATCGTCTCTCCATCATTGATACTTGCATTGATGTCTTCGAGGCACGGGTATAGCGGATCTTGAGCGAAGCCCAGCCACCAGACTTGTCAGCCATCCAAATAGAGATCCAATATCTCTAGCCTGACATAACAACAGCACTCGCGACACTGGTGACATTGCCAGAGACCACACTCCTAGTGTCAGTGGTTAATCATTTTACTCCTGATGAGCCTATACCGTGTTCCCACCAGAAGAGACCCTACCTAGATGATGATCCTGATGTCGTACAAATTTAGGCGGGGATGACTAAGCAGAAGGAGCTTGTGCTTGCCTTGAGGGAGTCAAGGCGAGAGGCAGAGTTGAGATGAGCTCATAAATTAGAGCAGGTGAGCAGTGTTGGGCCCTTTGGGCAGAGTACTACTACCGAGTAGACTACCCACAGGAGGACGGTAGCCAGACTCAGCCACACACTGGCGCTTAGGTCCCCCAGGTACGATTTTTAACCTTTTATGTTTTATTTTGCTTTGGATATGTGTACCGGGAGACAATGCACATCTTTTTCAATGGGATTTTGGTAGTTATGGGCCTCAGCGAAGTCTAAATAACTTGGATCCATAACTACTCTGATTTTTAATCTCGAGGTTTTCTTGCCTATCTTCATTTTCCCACGAATATTTACTTTCTATTGAACCGAATGTTTAGGATGTTTAGGTATTATATGTAGCATATAGTACTAACACCTATGGCTAGAAACCATGCATGTTTAGGTGTGTGACAATGTTTGATCTGATATATAAGGGTAATTTGAGATAAAAAGCTTGATCTGAGAGTCTTTTGTTGATGATGTAGTTAGTGCCATGTGAGTGTGAGCTTAATTCGCTAGACTATTATGTTTTGTTCTCATTCAGAACTTGCCCTTTTACCCATAGTTAGGTCGTATATTAATTTGATTAGGAAAGGATTTTAGGCCTTTGTTCTTAATAGTGCACTTAGCCTAAATGACCAACCAAAACTATGGTATATCCCTTGTTCCTAATGCTTGAGCCTATCATGTACCCATTTTTTGAAAACAACTAATTAACCTAAAATTATTAGTTGTAAAATCTTGAAATTGGCTTTGGTCCTTCCTTAAACATTGTGCATCTTGACTGAGGTAAAAATCCTAAGTTGAGGGTGGCTACCAAAAGTGGCCGTGGAAAAGAGGATTGATATTGTGCACCTCAAGTCAGGCCAAAACCCCAAGTTGAGGGTAGTTGATGTAAGGGTGAAAAATAAAAATAAGGATGGGAGTTAATGATATAGAGAAAAAGGGAAAAATCATGTACTGGGTATCGCGCCAGGGGTGCGGAGTAATGTATTTTATCAGGCGTGTTTGGTCCGTATCGCGCTAGGGGTGCCGACCAGTGTAATATTTTCCCTAGTTTTCTTATTTTGTCCAAGGGCATTAAGGTAATAGCCCTATGCCCATTTAAACGTAAAATCTTCCATACTTAGCCATTTTTCAACTCTATAATTCACAAAATCCTCTGTAAAAGCTCTCCAAGACTTCATCAAATCTCTCATTCAACTTAAAGGATTTCAAGCTCAATTTTTGAACTCAAGAACCCATCTCAATCTTCAAGTTACCCCTAAATCAATTTCAAGAAAATCTGAGTTTAAGGTATGTGGATCTTCATCCATGGAGCCCTTCATCCATAGAGCCCAACCTTCTCTTTTTATGATAAGTTCATGATTTTAAGTTGTATTACTCATGGGTATCTTTATTTATGAAATATGAACATAAATTATATTGGGGTTTATCAAGTATTGATTGATTATGCATGAATGTCTACCTTAAACTTATTCCATGAGTTAATTTATGTCTATTAAGACTATGCATGATTTAAGCTATGAACTATGACAAACTTTTGATACGGATTTCACAATACCCAAATTGGGGTTTTATTAAAATATTGGAGGATTGATTTTGAATTGATTTCACTCTTCTTGTTATACTCTTGAGTTGCATGACTTTGACCATGAACCCACCATGTGTTTGATGAAATTACATGACAAGAATCCTCACATTGTTGACGAACTATTACATGATTTTCAAGTAAAGTGTGTTAAGATGTTTATGGGCTCCCAAGAATGCATTGAAACCATGATGAGTCTTTATGATCTACAAGTGAACCATTGAGCTCTTATGCTAAGTTTTATACTCTTGTGAATTGTAAAGCCTACTAGAAGGGGTCATGAATTGTGTTGTACTCCTTACCCTCTAGTATAAGGCAAATGTCTACATGAAGGGATCATGAACCATGTTATATACCTTACCCTCATGTACAACTTAATATGATTCACCACTTAATGTTTATGTGAAGGGGTCATGAACCATGTTTCAAGTATTACCCTCATGTAGGACTTAATATCATGTACTATACGCTACATACTAGATGGGGTCACGACTTATGCTATACTCTTTACCCTCTATTACAAGGTATTTGGATAAGCCACTCATGCCATGATAGTATGTGGGACAATCTATGCAAGTATGATTACTCTCAAGAACGTTACACCTTAGCATTCACTATACATATCATATTGAGCTCATGTCTATTGCCTATGATTATGCATCTTGATCATTATGCTTTTGATTCTTGTTATATTGCACCCCGCATACTTAGTACATTCCAAGTAGTAATGCATACTTTATGCCTACATGATGTCATCATATAGGGATCGGAGCTCCTATCGATCATCCTCCTCTATGTGACTAGTCGAACCATTCAAAGATAGTGCATAGTGAGTCCTCACATTCGGGGATGATAACTATTTTCTTTCATGTTATGTTGAGACTTTTTCTTTATTATGGATACTTATTGTTATGAAGGTGATCCCGGGAAGTGTCTTGGCCCCCTCTCAGTTCTAAGTTAGAGGTGTTGTTGGATACTATGTTTTGTATATTCTATGAGCTTGACTCTTTTTATGCTTTTATGATTATCAAAGACTTCTCTTAGTCCCACTTTTCCTTTTTATTAATTGACTCTTATTATTGCTTAGTTTTGCTTTCGCAACCAAGGATGTGTGCATGTTACAATCAAGAGGCTTGTTTAGGTTTTCTTCGAACTTCTTATTTACCGTGTCACTTCTAGGCCCATAGATTGGGTCGTGACAGGCTTGGTATCAGAGTACTAAGTTGTTAATGGTCCTCAAAAATCTAATACATCATATTAATTAAAGTCTTATTCATGATTATGAAGAGCGCAACAACTATGAATAGGAGGCAATGAGGCGTTTTAGGACATATTTTACTACTTCATGATCTATGACGTGCGGTAGAGCTAAGTCCCTTAAGGCTTATTGTTGATCCCTAACTATTACATTTCAGAATATGTCTCAAGCTATTAAGAATAGTGGACAGGATGGTAACCATGTCCACTTGAGTGTCATCTTCCCAACGGTGATATATCAAATGCAGAGGTTTGTAATGTTCTATGGCTTTTGACCAAGGTTGTTACTGCTCAACCCAACCAATTGATGGGTGCCCCCGAAACCTCAAATGATAAGAAAGGGGAAAGGAAGGCCAAGAGAGCCAAAGTTGAGGGTTCTTCATCTTCTACTTGATTATGGGTACCCAAGTACAAGGAGGAAAGGATCCATTTCGTCATTTATCAAGGGTGTGACAAGAAGCATCAAGGGAAGTGTTTGGCGGGCACTGAGAGTTGTTTCAAGTATGGAGGTGTTAGATGTAAGATGAGAGATTGCCCAGTGGCATCAAAGGAAGGGAGAAGAAAGGCTCAATTTGAAGGTAGGCTTCAATATGCAAAGCCCAGTGGCAATGGTAGAGTGACATATCCTAGGTGTCCAAAATGTGGGAGAAATCATATGGTACATGTTGGGGAACAAGTGCATGCTTTTGATGTGACAAGATGGGCCACAAGGTAATTGATTGTCCATATGCTCGAAGGAAGGGCAAAGGTGTTGGTGTTCAAGCTTCTCCTATGTGCTACAAGTGTGGAAGGTACCATCCGGGAGATTGTTTGGCCTGTTCAAGTGCATGTTTTGAGTGTTGCAAAAAGGATCATAAGATGAGGAATTTTTGATGGGTTACTAAGAATTACGAGGATGATCATCAACGTTCTCAACCGTACCCCTCAAAGGGTCACTAGACTTGGCTTGGCGCTTTACTGGTATGTTAAAGATTTATGATTATGACGTGTATGCTTTATTAGACCTGGGTGTCACTCTTTCTTTCATTACTCTTTTTGTTGCCAAAAAGCTTCATCTGTAAGACCCGTAGAGTGAGATTCCAATTCCCCAATGAGCCTGTCTTTGAGTGGGAAAGTTGTAATGTTGTGGCTAAGGGTAGATTCTTTTCTTATCTTAAAGCCCAAAAGTTGATTTCTAAGGGTTGCATTTACCATCTTGTGAGGGTTAGGGATGTGGAGTCTAAAGTCCTTCTTGTTGAGTCGGTTATGGTGTTCAATGAGTTTCTTGATGTCTTATTCGATAAGTTTCCTAGTATTCCTCCCGAAAGGGAAATAGACTTTGGTATAGACCTCCTTCCTGACACACAACCCATTTCCATTCCCCCTTACCTTATGGTCCTGACGGGTTTAAAATAATTGAAGGATCGATTGAGGGATTTATTGGAAAATGGTTTCATAAGGCCTAGCAAGTCACCTTGGGGTGCACCAGTGTTGTTTGTAAAGAAACAGGATGGTTCCCTTATAATGTGCATTGATTATCTGCAACTCAATAGAGTTACCATAAAGAACAAGTATCCTCTACCAAGGATAGGTAACTTTTTTGACCAACTACAAGGGGCTAGTCACCTTTCGAAGATTGATCTCTGGTCTGGATACCACCAAGGGTGAGGGAGTGTGATATCCCTAAGATGGCTTTTTGAACTGGGTATGGGCACTTTGAGTTTGTGGTAATGTCCTTTGGGTTGACTAATGCACCGGCTATATTTATAGATCTCATAAATAAGGTCTTAAACCCTATCTTGATATGTTTGTGGTGGTCTTTATTGATGATATATTGATTTTGTTTTCGAAGTAAAGATGAACATGTGAACCATTTGAGGGAGGTGTTACAAATTTTGAGGGATGAGAGGTTGTTTGCTAAATATAAGAAGTGTGAAATTTGGTTAAAGGAGGTTACATTTTTGGGGCATGTGGTGTCGGGTAATGGCATTAAGGTGGATCCTAAGAAGACGGAGATGATAAGGAATTGGCCTAGACCATTGACTCCATCAGATATTAGGAGTTTCTTGGGTTTAGCAGGTTACTATCATAGGTTTGTGAATGGTTTCTCTTCTATTGCTTCCCCTATGACAAAGTTGACCCAAAAAAAGGAAACATTTGTTTAGACCAATGAATATGAAAAACGTTTTCAAACCTTGAAGGACAAGCTTATTTCCCCTCCTATTTTGGCCCTACCGGAAGGGTTAGAAGGGTTTGTGGTTTATTATGATGCCTCAAGGATTGGTTTGGGGTGTGTTTTGATGCAAAATGTCAAGGTTATAGCATATGCCTCTAGACAACTTAAGGTGTATGAGCGAAATCATCCCACCCATGATCTTGAATTGGCAGTCGTGGTGTTTGCTTTGAAAATTTGGCATTACTATTTGTATGTGGTTCATGTTGAGGTGTTTACCGACCACAAGAGTCTCCAATATGTGTTCACACAAAAAGATCATAACTTGAGATAAAGAAGGTGGTCAGAACTCCTTAAGGATTATGACATGAGTGTGCACTATCATCCCGGCAAAGTTAATGTTGTGGTCGATGCTCTAAGTAGAGTGTCCATGGGTAGCCTAGCTTATATTGATGTTGGTAAAAAGGACATGGCTAGAGAAGTTCACCGGTTAGCTAGGTTAAGGTTTAGTTTGAACGAAGTTACAAATGGGGGTGTACTGGCTGCTGATGGTTCCAAATCTTCTTTGATTGAGGTAGTCAACTCAAAACAAGACCTTGACCCCGCTTTGCTAGAGTTCAAGACTTTGCTGAGGCATGGTAAAGTGGAGGTTTTCTCCCAAGGGGGGAGATAATGCCCTTATGTACCAAGGTAGGTGTGTGTGGCTAACGTTGATGACTTGAGGGAGTTGATTTTGAAAGAAGCTCATAATTCATCCTATTTAATTCACCACAGTTCCACAAAAATGTATAGAAACTTGACGGAGGTGTATTAGTGAGGTGGTATGAGGAGAGATATTACCAAGTTTTTAGTCGGTTGTCAAAATTGCCAACAAGTGAAAGCCGAACATTAAAGTCGGGTTACCTAGCCAAGACATAGAAATTCCTACTTGGATGTGGGAAGATATCAACATGGATTTTTTTGTTGGGTTCCCAAAGACTTGGAAACACTTCGATTCTATTTGGTTTTGTGGTTGGGTTACCAAAGACTAGGAAACACTTCGACTTACTTTCTACCAGTTAAAACAACTTATGGTGCCGAAGATTATTCCAAGTTGTATATTCATGAGTTGGTTAGATTACATGGGGTACCCTATCTATCATATCGGATCGTGGTGCTCAATTCACTTCTCATTTTTGGAGATCCTTCCAAAAGGGTCTTGGTACCAAGGTCAAATTTAGCACATCTTTTCATCCTCAAATGGATGGCCAAGCCAAAAGGACTATCCAAACTCTTGAGAATATGCTTAGGGCTTGTGTTTTCAAGTTTAAGGGTAGTTGGGATGAACATCTTCCACTTATTGAGTTTGCTTACAACAATATCTACCACTCTAGTATTGGCATGGCTCCCATTAAAGCTCTATATGGTAGGCATTGTAGATCTTTAATTAGGTGGTTTGATGTAGGGTACATGGCCTTATTAGGCCCAGATTTGGTTATGGAAGCTTTAGAGAAGTTGAGCTTGATAAGGGAGAGGTTGAACACAGCTCAAAGTGGGCAAAAGTCATATTCTGACGTGAGAAGGAGAGATCTTGAGTTTAATGTTAATGATTGGTTTACTTGAAGGTCTCACCCATGAAGGGTGTAGTCCGGTTTGGCAAGAAAGGTAAGTTGAGCCCAAGGTTTGTGCGTCCCTATAGAATTTTGAGGTAAATTACAAGGTTGCCTATGAATTGGAGTTGTCCATGGATATAAATATGGTCCATCCGGTCTTCCATATGTCTATGTTGAGGAAATGTGTTAGTGACCCAAGTACTATAGCGCCCTTAAAAGTTGTGGGTGTTGTGGAGGGTAATTTAACCTATGAGGAGGTCTCGATTGAGATTTTGGATACACAAGTGAAAAGGTTAAGGAACAATGATGTAGCATCCGTTAAGGTATTTCGGAGGAACCGACACGTTGAAAGTGCCACATGGGAAGTCGAGGCGGACATGAAAAAGAAATATCCATACCTCATCCACTCTACTCAAATCGAAGGTGATAAATCAAGTCCTTTCTATGATTTCAAGTCCTAAGTCTTAGCCCTCATGTCATTTTGCATGCATTCATGTTCATAATAGTAAGTTTATGGTGATTTTTAGTATTCATGTTGAGATTTTTCGAAAATGATGTTTAAGTGCATTTGTTGCATTTCATGTAGGGCTGAAAACTTCATGTTTACTTCTCTTAGCATGTTTCTTCGACATTCGGGGACGAATGTTCCTAAGGGGGAGATATTGAAACGCCCCTCATGTGCTTCGGAATGCCCTATAATCGTAATTTTCATATATCTTAAAATCCATGCGTGATTTTGAAAATCTGACTTCATATTCTTGATCAGGGGAAAATTGAGTGGGAAATGAATATAACCAGGATTTTAGAAGGCCCGTAGTGAAAAATAATTTTTGCTAATTTTCGAATTCTAGTGGTTGTCCGCACCAGGGGCGCGGAGTAATGTATTTATTCAAGCACGTTTGGTCCGTGTCGCGCAGGGGTGCAAACCACAGTAATATTTTCCCCAGTTTTCTTATTTCGTCCAAGGGCATTGGGGTAATAGCCCCATACCCATTTAAACGTGAAATCTTCCATACTTAGCCATTTTTCAACTCTATAACTCACAAAACCCTCTCTAAAACCTCTCCAAGACTTTATCAAATCTCTTATTCAAATTCAAAGATTTCAAGCTCAATTTTTCATCATGATCCAAGCCTAGGGACTATACGTGACACGGTGAATTGGGAACCCAAAGGGACCCCAAACAAGCCTCTTAACATATCATTACACATCCTTGATCGCGGAAGCAATTGAACAACAATAAGAGAATAGAAATACGGGCAAGGGACTAAGGGAGTCTTTCATAGCTTAAAACATACAAGAGTCAATAGAGTCAAAGATCATAACATTAATACATAACTTGTCCAACAACACCTCTAAACTTGGAATTGAGCGGGGGACAAGACAACTTTCCGAGCTCACCCTTATAGTCAAAATCGTACAATAAGATAGAGATAGTCTTTGCATACACAGGAACAAAATATATCGTCCTCGGAGTTGAGGACTCACCAAATTTGCTTGAAGAGATAGTACTAGCCACATGGAGGAAGGTGATCAAATGCAGCTCCGGTTCCTACATAGTAACATCATGCAGTCATAAAGTATATGTTAGTATGTTTTAATGTACTAAGTATGTAGGATGCAATGTAACAAGAGATAGGCAACATAATCGAAATGCATAATCATAAGCAAGAGATAGTATATTAGCAACATAGCATGCATGAACAATTATTGATGTAAAACGTGCTCATATAGAACATATTACATGTGTAGGAAGAGACCATCATCATAGAACAAGCAACTTAGTACTTGGAATCCAAGGCATGGCACCTGCTTGGAAGGTGGATAAGGTACATACCCCTCATCTTTGGTAGTATGGGATTGCCACTACCCGACAAGGTGGATGAGGTACATACCCCTCATTTTTGGTAGTACGGGATTGCCACCACCCGACAAGGAGGATGAGGTACATACCCCTCATCTTTGGTAGTACGAGGTTGCCACCACCGACAAGGTGGATGAGGAACATACCTTGCATCTTTGGTATGGTCAACTTGCAACACTATAGACACTTTCTATGATAACAACTCGTATATACATTCCTTTAAAGTCACTTAACACATATGTCATGCATTAGGCTTTCAATAACTCGGGATACCTTAACTGGACATTTTATCAAATACTTGGCGGGCGGTAATGCTAGTATAAAATCGTGCAATAAGAGTGAAATCATGCAAGAAAACTTGAAGTAAATCAACCCACCAACACTTGGTAATACCTTATGCAATATACATTGAAACCCTTCATTAAATCTCAAAATAGATCATAGATTCAAAGCTCAAAATGTGCTTAAACAATCACACTTTTATGAAACCTCAACATAGTTCATAGTCAAATTCATAATAAGTAAGATCAATAAGTAAATCAAATTAGAAACATACAATTTATGTAAAAAGGAAGGTTGGGCACCATGGGTAAAAGGACCCAATTGTTGAAACCCACATACCTCAACATTGGAGAATTTCTTGATGAAGATTTGATTGAGAACTTGAAGCTTGATGAATTCCTTAAGATCCGGAATGAGTTTGGGACCCTTGATTTTGAGCGAAATATTTATCTAAGTGTTTGAGAAGGTTTTGTGGAATGACTTGTATGATACGGGGTTAAAAATGACTAAATATAGGTGGTTTTATGAATGGGAAGGCTTAGTCCCAAGACCCAAAGTCCTTGGACCGAAACAACAAAAACTGGGAAAAAATGTGCAGGTCCACGCCCTGGCCGCCTAGTGCCAAGGGCGCGAAAACTTCATTGGAATTCGTCATTTTGGGATTTCAAATTTTCATACGGTTGCTCCAAAATCAGGGTTAGACCCATCTCCATCTCAATTTTTTCCCCTGATCACGAATACGAAGTTGGATTTTTGATGTCATGCACAGATTTTGAGATATGTGAAAATTACGATTATGGGCACTTTCGAGGCATATTTTCGGACACTTTTTGGGTCGTTTCAATATCTCCCCCTTGGGAACATTCGTCCCCAAATGTAAAAGAAACGTATATAAGAGATGTAAACAAGATAATTTCAGCCCACACAAGAATGCAACAATGCACTTAAAAATCATTTTGAAAATCTCAACATAAGTGTCAAAATCGCCATGTACTTGTCAATTTAAACATGAATGCATGCAAATGACGTAAGGGCTGAAACATAAGACTTGAAATCATAGGGGACTTAGAATTAGTACCTTAGGCTTGAGTAAAGTGGAATAGATAAGGATATCACATTTGCATGTCTGCCTCGGCTTCCAATGTAGAACTTTCGACTTATTGATTCCTCCAAAGGACTTTAACGGAAGCTACATCCGTGTTCCTCAACATCTTCACTTGTCTATCCAAAATTTCTACCAGAACCTCCTCATCAATCAAATTGCCTTCGAAAACATCCCCACAATATCAAGAGGCACACTAGCACTTGGGTCACCCATACACTTTCTAGACATGGACACATGGAAGACCGGATGAACCATATTCATGTCATTAGGAAACTCTAACCCATGGGCCACCTTACCAATATTCCTCAACATCCTATAAGGACCCACAAATCTTGGACTCAATTTACCCTTCTTACCAAGTGAACCACACCCTTCATGGGTGAAACCTTCAAATAGACCCAATCACCAACTTTAAGTTCAAGATCCCTTCTCCTCACATTGGCATAGGACTTTTGGCGACTTTGGGATGTCTTCAACCTTTCTCTAATCAACCTTACCTTCTCCATAGCCTCCATAACCATATTCGGATCCAACAAAGCAATTTTCCCTACATCAAACCATCCAACTAGGGACCTACAACTTCTACCATAGAGGGCCTCAAAAGAAGTCATACCAATGCTAGAATGATAGCTATTATTGTAAGAAAACTCAATTAATAGGAGATGATCATACCAACTATCCTTAAACTCCAAAACACAAGATCTAAGCATATGCTTAAAAGTTTGGATAGTTCTTTCGACTTGGCCATCCATTTGAGGGTGAAATGTCGTAATAAGCTTAACCTTGGTACCAAGACCTCTTTGGAAGGACCTCCAAAAATATGAAGTGAATTGAGCACCACGATATGATATGATAGACAAAGGAACCCTATGTAATCTAGCCAACTCATGAATGTATAACCTAGCATAATTTTTTGAACTATATGTAGTCTTAACTGGTACCAAATAAGCTGACTTTGTCATTCTATCAACCACAACACAAGTAGAATCAAAACCCTTTCTAGTTTAGGACAACCCAACCATAAAATCCATGTTAATTTCCTCCCATTTCCAAGTATGAATCTCTATGTCTTGGGCTAGGTCACCCAGCCTTTGATGTTCGGCTTTCACTTGTTGGCAACTATGACAACGGAATACAAATTTGCCAATGTCTTTCTTCATACCTCCCCACTAAAATACCTCTCTCAAATCTCTATACATCTTGATAGAATTGGGGTGAATAAAATAGGAAGAATTATGAGCCTCATCAAGAATCTTCTCTATTAAGCCATCAACACTAGGCACACAAATCTTACCTTGGTACCTAAGGGCACTATCTCCCCCTTGGGAGAAAATCTCCACCTTACCATCTCTCACTAAAGCCTTCAACTCTAACAAGGTGTGGTCAAGATCTTGCTTCATCTTCACCTCTTCAACTAATGAAGATTTAGAACCATCAACCACCACTACACCACCATTGTCAACCTCTTCTAACCTAACCCGCAATCTAGCTAAACGATGGACCTTCTTAGCCACTTCTTTGCCCCCATTATCAACATGAGCTAGGATACTCATAGACACCTTACTTAAAGCATCGGTCACAACATTAGCCTTACCGGGATGATAATACACACTCATATCATAATCCTTAAGAAGTTCTAACCACCTTCGTTGCCTCAAGTTGAGATCTTTTTGGGTGAACACATATTGGAGACTCTTATGTTGGTAAACACATCAACATACACCCTATACAAATAATGACACCAAATTATCAAAGCAAAAACCATGGTGCCCAATTCAAGATCATGAGTAGGATATTTCTTTTCATCCACCTTGAGTTGTCTAGAGGCACAAGCTATCACTTACCATTTTGCATCAAAACACAAGCTAAACCAATTTGTGAGGCATCACAACACACAACAAACCCTTCCAACCCTTCTGGTAGAGACAAGATAGGAGCGGAGACAAGTTTACCTTCAAGGTTTGGAAACTCTTTTCACACTCATCGGTCCACACAAGTTTCACCTTCTTTTGGGTCAACTTAGTCATGGGAGAAGCAATAGAAGAGAACCCATTCATAAATCTCCAATAGTAGCCTACTAAGCCCAAGAAACTTCTAATGTCTGATGGAGTTAATGGTCTAGGCCAATTTCTAATCGTTTCTATGTTTTTTAGAATCCACCTTAATACCATCCCCTGACACCACATGACCTAGAAAGGCTTCTCTCAACCAAAATTCACATTTTTCATACTTGGCATACAACTTCTCTTCCCTCGATTATAGTAGCACCACCCTCAAATGACCCACATGCTCCTCCCTCACTATGGGAATAGATCAAGATATCATCATGGAAAACCATCACAAATAAATCAAGGTAGGGTTTAAAGACCCTATTCATAAGATCGATGAAGATAGCGGGTGCATTAGTCAATCAAAAAGACATAACCACAAACTTATAATGCCCATACCTAGTCCGAAAGGCCATTTTGGGAATATCACACTCCCTCACTTTCACTTGATGATATCTAGACCGAAGATCAATATTAGAGAAGTGACTAGCCCTCTTGAAGTTGGTCAAATAGATCATCAATCCTTAGTAGAGGGTACTTATTCTTGATGGTAACCTATTAAGCCACTGGTAGTCAATACACATCCTAAGAGAACTATCTTTCTTCACGAACAACATTGGTACACCCCAAAGTGATTGGCTAGGCCTAATAAAACCTTTTTCCAAAAAGTACCTCAATTGCTCATTCAACTCCTTTAACTCAGCCGGGGCCATATGGTGAGGGGGAATAGAAATGGGTTGAGTATCGGGAAGGAGGTCTATACCGAAGTCTATTTTCCTTTTGAGAGGAACACAGGGAAGATCACCAGCAAAGCCATTAAGAAACTCATTTACCACCAGAACCAACTTGATCTATAGGAACCGCTTTGGACTCAACATCCCTAACGCTCACAAGATGATACAAACAACCTTTAGAGATCAATTTTTGGGCTATAATGCAAGAGATAAACTTATCCTTGACCACCACATCAAGACTCTCCCACTCAAGGACGGGTTCATTTGGGAATTGGAATTTGACCCTATGGGTTCTACAATCAATAGAGGTATAATATGCATGCAACCAGTCCATCCCAAGATTGACATCAAAATCCACCATATCCAACTCAACATGATCACAAGGCAAAATTTTATGCAAAATGCAAATGGGACAATTTCTATCGACTTTTCTAGCAACAATAGATGCACCAAAAGGAGTAGATACCTCATAAGACTCACACAATAAATCGGGCTCAACATGAAACTTTTTGGCAACAAAAGGAGTAACAAAAGAAAGAGTGGCACCCAGGTCTATCAATGCATACACATCAAAATCAAAGAATTTTAACAAATTGCTGATGACAATGGGCACCTCATCTACCCCTTGCCTCCCTTGAAGAGCATAGAACCGATTGTGCCTTGGGGCACCACCTTGTTGGACTCCTCTCCCCAAAGGAACCGCATTTTCACCCCGGCCTTGTGGACGAGCATCTTTACCCTTGTTGCGATTACGTGGACAATCAATCATCTTATGGCCTATTTCCCCACAACCAAAACAAGCATTGGTATCCTCAAGTATGGGCCACCATGACCCTTACCACATTTTGGACACATAGCATTAGGCACCACACCAAAATCACCTAGGGCCCTTGGGTACTCATTGGCAAACCTTCTATTAGGAGCATGAGAAGACCCTTGTCCTTAATAAAATCGGCCACATCTGAGACTTTGGAACTTACCATCAAAACAGGCCCTCTTAGCCTCATTCCTCCTTCTCTTTCACAACTTTTCCCCCTCCAATTGTTTGGCATAAGTCATAAGAAAGGACAAGTCCATGTCACCTATCAATATGGTGGCACGACATTCTTCATTTACCAAATTGGATACACCTATCACAAACTTATTCATCCTAGACCTTGGCTCAGCCACCAATTGTGGAGCATATTTAGAGAGTTGGTTGAACTTGAGGGCATACTCCCTCACACTTATCGATCCTTGCTTCAAATTCATGAATTCCATAATTTTAGCCTCCCTTAGCTCAAGAGGGAAGAACCGGTTGAGGAAAGTTGCCTTAAACTCCTCCCAAAGAATCACAACGTTGATCCCCTTCTCCTTCTTCCATTGAGTATACCATATTTGGGACACCCCCTCGAGTTGGTAAGCCACCAACTTTGCCTTCTCTTCCAGTCTAACACCCATAATAGACAACTCTTTGTACACCTCATCAATAAATTCTTGAGGATCCTCATCCAATTTAGGCCCATTACACTCTGGTGGGTTCATCCTCATGAAATCCCTTACCCTAGATACTAGAGTAGGAGCATGATGGGCTAGGGTCCCTTGGTTGATTTGATTGATCATGGCTTGAGCTAGCATGGCAATAGTATCCCGGAACTCATCATGAGCCGGTTGTTTTTCAGAAGTGCGGGCTCTTATTCCTCTTGGGAAAGGCATGATCTAGCATAGCAAAGAATATTCATTAGGGGAAAACCTTACCTTAACTTATATAGCATGAAATAGAGTAAGGAGAAGGGAAACATTTCCTTAAATGCCTCATAGCCTTTTGCTCATAGTTGTGGTGCACTTCACAACCATGAATAAGACTCTAATCAACACGGTGTGTTGGATGCCTAGGATCATTAACAACCTAGTTCTCTGACACCAAGTTTATCACGCCCCAAGCCTAGGGGCTAGATTTGGCATGGCGATGGGGAACCTAAGGGACCCCAAACAAGCCTCTTAATATATCATTACATATCCTTGGTTGCAGAAACAATTAAACAACAATAAGAGAATAGAAATAACGGCAAGAGACTAAGGGAGTCTTTCATAGCTTAAAACATACAAGAGTCAAAAGAGTCACATAACTTGTCCAACAACACCTCTAAACTTAGAATTGAGTAGGGGCCAAGACAACTTTTCGGGCTCACTCTCATAGTCAAAAGCAAACAATAAGATAGAGAGAGTCTTTACATACATAGGAACAAAAGATATCATCCTCGGAGTTGAGGACTCATGGAATTAAATCAGTACCACTTCATAACTCATGGAATTCAACCGGTACCACTTCATAACTCAAACTCTCTTCAATATGAATTTCCTCAACACCGACACATAAAACACCGGATGAATCAAGTGCAACTCGTTGAGTAGATGCAACTCATATGCTACTTTGCCCACTCTTGTCACCATCATATAGGGTCCCATATGTCTAGGACTCAATTTTCCTTTCTTACCAAATTGGAGTACACTTTTCATTAGAGTCACCTTCAAATAGACTCAATCGCCAACTTGGAACTCAAGTTCCTATCTTTTCACATCAGAGTAGGCCTTTTGTTAGCTTTGGGCTATTTGCACTTTCTCTCTTATGCTTTTAATTTTCTCCATAGCATTTCATCACAAAGTCTGATCCTATTAATGTTATCTCATCAACGTCAAACCACCTGATGGGCGATCTACATTGTCTACTGTACAACACTTCAACTGGTGCCATCCCAATACTTGCATGAAAGCTATTATAGTGGAAAACTCGATAAGTGGCAAGTATTCATCCCAACACCTCTTGAATTCCAACACACAAGCTCTCAACATATCCTCTAACATTTAAATAGTCCTCTCTGGCTTTCCTGTCGGTTTTGGGATGAAATGTCATACTCAACTTCAACCTAGTGCCAAGTCTTCTTTAAAGGACTTCCAAAAGTGTGAAGTGAATTAAACTTCATGATCCAATATGATGGACAATGAAATTCCATGCAATCTCACCAACTCTTGGATATACAAGCGGGCATAGTCCTAGGCACTAAATGTGGTCTTCACCGGTAGGAAATGATCCGACTTTGTCATGCAGTCAACTATCACTCGTATGGAGTCAAAATGATTTTTGGTCTTTGGCAACCCAAGTAATGTTGATCTCTTCCCACTTCCAGGTAATAATGCCAATGTCTTGTGATATGCCGCCCAACCTTTGGTGTTCAACTTTGACCTATTGCCAATTGACACACTCGACACAAATTAAACAATGTCCTTCTTCATTCCATTCCGCTAATAAATCTTTCTCAAGTCTCTATACATCATTGTAGTGTCTGGATGAATGGAATATGAGGAGTTATGAGCTTCTTGCATGATCAACTGCTTTAACTCACTATCATTGGGCACACACAACCTCCCTTGATATTGGAGTACACTATCTTCCCCCTGTGAGAAGACTTCTATCTTTCCATCTTTTACTAAGGTTTTCAACTCAACCAAGGCAGGATCAAAGTCTTGTTTGGCCTTAACTTCATCAATAAAAGAAGATGCAGACCCATGAAGAACCATTGCACCACCACTTTTTGACTAACTCAATCCCACTCCTAGTCTAGCCAACCTATGAACATCTTTAGCTAACTCTCTTTTTCCATCAGTTTCAATTTGGATCACACTACCCATGGATATTCTACTAAGGGTGTCAGCTACCAAATTAGCTTTTTCAGGTATTACTTCACACATATATCATAATCTTTGACTAGCTCTAACCACATCCATTGCCTTAAGTTGAGATCCTTTTGGGTCGACACATGTTGGAGACTCTTGTGGTTGGTGAATATCACATGAACTCCATACAAGTAATGTTGCCAAATCTTTAAGGAAAACACCATCGTTGAAAGCTCAAGATCATGAGTTGGGTAATTTTTCTCATGCGCTTTCAAATGCCTTAAAGTATAGGCAATCACTTTACCATTTTGCACTAACATACAAACCAACCCAATCCTTAATATATCACAATACACGACAAACACATCATTCCCTTCTAGCAATGTTAATATAGCGGACAAAAATGATCCTTTAAAGTCTGGAAACTCCTCTCAAATTTATCCATCCACATAAACTCAGCCTTCTTTTGAGTTAACTTGGTGAGTGGAGACAAAATAGTGGAGAAGTTCTACATAAACTATTGGCTAGACCTAAGAAACTCCTTATGTCAGTAGGAGTCAATGACCTCGGCTAGTTTCTCATCGTTTCCATCTTCTTAGGATCAACTTTGATGCCCTCTCTAAATACCACATGCCCAAGGAAGGAAACCTCATTTAGCCAAAACTCACAATTATCAAACTTTGCATAGAGTTTTTGTTCCCTCAAGGTTTGCAAATCTACCTTCAAGTGCTTCATGTGCTCTTGCTCACCTTAGGAGCAAATAAGAATGTCATCAGCAGACACCACAACGAATATATCGAGGTAAGGCTTGAACACGCTATTCATGAGGTCCATAAATATCTTCGGTGAGTTAGTGAGGCCAAACAACATCACCCCCAAACTCAAAATTACCATACTTAGTTCGGAAAGCCATCTTAGGGATGTCATTTTTTCTCACCCTCAATTGGTGATAACCGGATCTCAAATCAATTTTGCAGAAATCAGTATCCCCTTGTAGTTGATCAAAAAAATCATCTATCCTCGGGAGAGGATATTTGTTCTTGATGGTGACCTTACTGAGTTACCGATAGTCAATGCACATACGACGTGCCCCTTCCTTCTTCTTACAAATAGGATGGAGGCACCCAATGGAGACCGACTAGGTCTAATAAAACCCTTTTTCAACAAATCTTTCAGTTTCTCCTTTAACTCCTTCTATTCTATGGGGTTCATTCTATATGGAGGGATTAAGATAGACTGAGTATCGGGTAAGTGATCTATACCAAAGTCTATCCCCTCTTGGAGGGACACCCAATAACTCATCTGGGAAGACATCAGGGAATTCACTTACAATAGGGACTGACTCGAGAAAGGAACTTTAGAAGAGACATCTTTGACCCTCACCAAGTGATAGATGAACACCTTCGAAATCATTTTGGGGGCCTTTACAAAAGAAATGAATCAACCCCTGTGTGAAGAGTTGCTACCCTCCCTTCAAGAATTGGCTCATTAGGGAATGAAAATTTAACCATATGTGTTCTACAGCCAATGGAGGTGTAAGAAGCATACATCCAATCCATCCCCAGAATCACATTGAAGTTTACCATGGAAATCTCAAGTCACATGGAATCACTTTATGCAAGATAGAAATAGGACAACCTCTATAGACTCTTCACACTACGATAGACTCACCTACGGGGTTATTCACCTAATAGGGCTCATGGAGGACTTCAGGACATGCATAAAACTTATATGCAAAGAATGGGGTTACAAAACACAAATTTGCTCTTGGATCTAAAAGTGTATATGCATCATAATCAAAAACCCTTAACATATCGATAACCACATTTAGAGCTTCTTCGACCTCTAGGCGATCATGAAGAGCATAGAACCAGTTGGTCCTTTGGGTGCCTTGGACTGGACCTTTTGGACTCGAGGCCTTGTGGCTTTACTCTTACAATCCTTAGCATGGTGGTCGGGCTTCAAGTGAAGTAAGCATTTGACCTAGCTAAGCATTCTCCTTTGTGAGGCTTCCCACACTTGGAGAAATTTGGGTGTTGGGTCTTGAGAGCCACCCCCTTGTTCTTCCGAGAGGAAGGAGTGTTGGTGGATCCTTGCCTACCTTTCTTTTGGCCACCTTGGAACTTGTGACCACCGCCCCTTTGGTGAGTGTAACTCCCACCTTCAACTTGACCCCTTGGACTCCCTTGCCCTTTCACAGAGCTTCTCTTCTTTAATTTGCTCTGCGTACGTCATCAAGTCAAAAATGTCCATCTCTTTGACCAACATTGTGGTCTCGTATTCCTTGGAGACATCCGAAATAAACTTGCTCATGTGAGCTCTCGGATTCGTGACCATAAATGGAGCATACTTAGACAATTTGGTAGATTTGAGCACATAGTCCCTCACGCTCATGCTCCTTTGCTTCAAGTTAATGAATTCCTAGACCTTTGCCTCCCTAAGCTCGATGGGGAAGAACTGATCCAAAAACGCACATTTGAATTCCTTCCAACTAATAGGACCCGTTCCTTGGCTTCTCTCGTCGGCTCATTGCTCGAACTAAATCTTGGCCACTCCTTTGAGTTGGTAGGCTACTTTAATAATCCATCTCAAGATGAGAATTCCCTCATCCGTAAAACACGTATGAGATGTTGGGTATATAAGTAAATAAACCTTATCTACTAGTATCACATTTTAAAGTCGTGCGAGTCTATGCCCAAAGCGGACAATATCACTAGTGAGTTAGGTTGTTACATATGATATCAGAGCCACTCTTGTATCAGCCATGTTGATGTGGGTCCAAGTTCAACTGAGTTTAGGTGAATTGCGGTGAGATAGGGCAAACCTTAATGTTGAATCTAAGAAAATCACATATGGTGGGGCAAACCTCAATGAGGACACTGAGTCCATAGAAGGGGTGTATTTAACAACCCATCTTAAGATGAGAAGTTCCACTTCAGCAAAACACATGTGAGATGTTGGGTGTATAAGTAAACAGACCTTATCTACTAGTGATGCATTTTTAAGTTGTGCGGGCCTAGGCCTAAAGCGGATAATATCACCAGCGGATTAGGTTGTTATAGCCACCAACTCAGCTTTCTCTTCGGATGAAATGCCCATCACCCCCACAACCGATAAGCTTCCTCAATAAACTCAATAGGTTCCTCATCCATCTTCGACCTACGAAATTCTTAACGGGTTCATCTGCATGAAGTCCCATACTCTTGTGACTAGAATAGGCACTTAAGGAGGAACGGCCACCTCCAGATTTGCTTAGTTGGACAATACTTGGGTCTACAAAGTGAATGTGGCTCAGAACTCCACAAGAGACACTTCATCATCCTGTTGGAGTGGAGGGGCTTTATCCTTGGGTGTACCTCACTAATGGGGAGCTCTTTATGATGGCATGATCTAGAAACAAGCAAAATCTCATCATTAGTTAGCGGAAAACCTTATTCAACTCTAACGCACAACATGAATAAGAAAGAAGAACACTTTCCTAAGCCGTCTCATAGTCTCTCACTCAAGATAGTGGCATACTTCACAAACTTGAACAAGACTCTATGCTACAGGGTATGCATGGACATCTGAGGAATATTTTAAAACCTCATGCTCTGATATGAAGTTTGTGATTACCCGGCCTAGGGGCCTAGTCATCACACAATGAATGAGATAGTCGAAGGTACCTCAACCAAGCCATCTTTAGCATCTTAAGCATTCATAGATATTAAGTAAAACTTTTGCAAAATAAATTAGAAAAAAGAGAGGCTAAGTGCCAATTTGACGATGAAGTAACATTAAAAAGTAGTGAAAATACTTCAATCAACTTAATTGTCCATATGCATGCAATCTACATCATAAATGGATGGGACCAGTATCACTTAATCTCCATCAAATGGAAAGAAGTCTAAAATAGTGCATCATAGAACGTAAAAGCCTCAGAAAGGCTACAAATCTATTGACACAACAAAGTAAAGATACAAGATAGAAATAAAAAGTGGAAGAGTCCCAAACTCAGGGCTCACGACAATAAAACTACTAGTCTTGGACACCAAAACCTAGCCTTGAACCAGTAGAGGAGTGTCTGCCCCTACATTGTAATGTACTATGTATGTGAGATGCAATGCACGGATGAAATTGTAATGTCATCATTATTAAACTTAACACACAGACACACACACGTACACACAAACACACACACACACACACACACACACTACACTACACTACACATACACACACACACATATATATACACATAAAATAAAAGATACATAAGCGAGCTTAAACATGCACAAGGTATATGGCTAAAGATCAATATGAGATAATGCATAAGGAAGCCCAAAAGGATAAGACATAACATAAGATCATAAGCCTATGGAAATGAACCTTAATCGACAAATAATACCATATGAGCAACAACATGGAATCTAACATAACCCCTTAGTTTAGCATAGGGAGAGCCCTTGCTGGGTGGAGCTCCGTCAACCTTAGCATGCATCATAGTAACTAGCCTAGCCTACAAGGGATCCTTTGGCAGTATATAGTTAATGTGACAAAGGGTTGCTTCTAAGGTTCCCTTACCGAACCTCACCACAAGTTCACATTTGGTGCTAAGTTATCCCACAGAATCTTTAAACTTCAACTTAGAATCATAAGTAGTAATCATAGGAGCAGTTCGAACTGAGGAACCACTAAGTGTGAATTTTCCTTTCATCTTGGGGACCATTTTTAAACATCTTTTAGGGAAATTAGCATCAAACTCATATCTTGATGAACTTAACTTTGAAATGCTTCATTAATGCCGCAATTATATCATAATTCATAGAAAACTTTACTGAAAAACTAGGTGGGCTTAGTTTTATCATTAAACAATCATAAATCACATAAGTTATAGGAAATTTCTTTTAAAAGGAACATCGAAAAAAAGCCCAACCTTAATTTTATTGAAAATCATCATAGAATCACATCCTTCTTCCGATATGCATATATTTACTTAACAAGATAATTACTAACTTTGTATGCATCATAGAATAACATAAATATCAGGAAATTATCATAAGCATGCACATTAACTTGAGGAACATAAACAAAATGTAAAATACTTAATAGGAAACTTTATGGGTGAAAGAATACCCATAAATCTACTCACATATCTTGGAAGAACCGTAGAGAAATTAGCTTGTAGGATTAAGGAAGAACTCTTGGAACCCTAGCCTTGCCCTAGCTTGTTCTTCAAAGCCCCTTTTTGCCTTAGAAATTTAGAGAGTGAAGAATGGAATAGTGAATGAGGAAATTAAAGCTTAAGGGTAGTTATAAGGTCCTTTTCCCATCCCCCAAATGATATAGCATAGGAATAGAAAGGACAAAAATAACAAAATTGCAAAAATTGACAGACCTCGATTATGGGTCGTAAGTCCCTTCGTCTGATAACATATTTGAAATTTCCTAAATACTGACTTTACTGAACTCAAAACCACGAGCATCAGTACGAGCCATGGTTTGATTCGTAGAGTCCTTCCACAATTAATCACTTTTCCTCATTTCCTTGGCCTTACCTACGAAAGGATTCTACAGTTGTTAACCATTCGACGGGCCATCTGATAACTGGTAAGTCACCTTCTTGAAAACTCTAATTTTCTTCATGTCTGGAGTTCCACTCACGAAACTATTTATAGATCATAAGGTATCCTACGGGTCATCACTTGATCTGTAGTTTAACCCACACTTGAAAATGTTTCCCCTTCTTGAAGTTTTATGTTTAAGAACGAAACCTACGGGCCATATGTCAACTTACGGGTCGTAAGTCGCCCCGTAAACCAGAATCTAGATTATTTTTTAGGCTGACTTTTCTATACTGGGGGCTCCTAAACTAGGGGTCATTACATGCATTGAGCTTTACTCCTTAGCTATGGCTATGCAAGTTTCGAATAATAGCATTACAATTTCATGCATGATGGTGTTACAATTTCATGAATGATGTCGTTACAATTTCATGAAAGATGGCATTCCATTTTCATATATTATATTCTATCTCATATACTTAGTACATTACAACATACTAACACATATTTCGCCCATATGATATCATCATGCAAGGACTGGTATTCCTCCTTATCCACCAACACATGGCTAGCTTCAGATGTTCGAGACTAGTTGATTGGTTAGCTCTCTTTTTCGGGGACTATACCTTCTCTTCTTGCTTATTGTACTTTTGAGACACTTACTTTTGAGCTGTATTTTGGAGACTTTTATTTTTTATGTTGTATTTTCATGAATTCTATACTTGAGAGTGAATTTTGGGTATGTCTTAGCCCCCACCAAGTGTTTTATGTAGATGGTATGAATTGGACGATATGTTTTAGAGCCTAAGTTGTTATTTTCCAGTGATTTTTAAATGATTGAATATTTCCCTTAGTTCCATTTCCCACTTTTAAATTCTACTTTTATCATGTTGAATACCTATGAAGTCTTGTTGAATACTAAGAGGGTTCGGTGAGGTGACTTCAAGTTCCTCATTTGTCATGTTACAACTAGGCCCTAGACTTGGATCATCAGAAGTCGCTTTTTCCTACTTATCCTACAAATAGATCGTTTAACCTCTATGACCCTAAAATACCTATAGTATTCAAAAGTGTGAAGTCTTTTATAGTTCACCAATTATCCAACATAATGTTTTTGTCTCCTTCTTTGTTCAAAAGTCTATGAAAGTATATTTGTTGTCTTTTATTATTAGAAGTCTATTCCATTAAGACCTTGTGTTTCTTATTCTTAGTGGACTTCACTTGATCTAACTTTTGAATCTCTCTCTCTCTCTCTCTCTCGTATTCATGAACATATATAATTTCTTTTCGTTGCCTTCCTCCCCTAGCTCAACATACATGTTTTTGAAGATTGTTGTCTTAGTAATCGTAACTTTTATCATCTATTCTGTCTTTATTGTGGTATAGACTTCCTTAAGCATTTGTTTTCTCTTACTTACTCATGCACTCCACAAACTTTGATATTTAGTCATCTTAGCTTTCACTTCGCCATGGACTCAATCTTCTTGATGACCACCAAAGTTAGCTCTCTATACTGCTAGAACCTTTCTAGCTACTTCTCTAGTGCAACTACCAATCTCATCCATATGTCGTTCACATTTTTGTTATTACTCCATGCCCCTATACTAATCAACTTCTCCTCCATCTCTTGAGTAAGAACAAAGGTCAAGTCATCCTATCTAATCCTCGGTTGGTCATATAACATGTTCTTCCTCCTATCTCTCTTAATCTCCAAGCTCATCACCAAAAACTTGTGTTAGATATAATAAGATCCTCACTTTGAATAACCCTGGAATATTTACAAAGGCTTCTATTACCCTTCTTATGGAATAAGTAATTTATTTGAGTCTTGTCTGTAATGGTACAAAAGGTGAACAAGTGTTTCTCTCTATTTGAAAAGCATGAGTTAGCAATTACCAACCCAAAGGCTTTAGCGAAACCCCAAAGTGATGCTCTACTTCCATTATATTCTCCAAATTCAAAGCTTCCATGAACATTGTCATGTCACTACTAGTTAAGCCGATATGACCATTAAAATCTCAATCAACGAATATTGTCTCGATATTTGATATACCTCTTATTATCTCATCTAAATTCTCTCAAAAGATCTTTTTCGTCTCCTCATCTATGCCCACATGAGACCCATAAGCACTAGCTTGTGCTACACTGATCCTAGTAATTAATATTTAATATTAAATTTTGAAAAATAATTTAGAAAAAAATAACTAAATAAAAGCGACTAAAAAGAGTACAATATGATGCTCCCTTTGTCCCACTTTATATGAGTTACTTTTACTTTTTTCAGTATAAAAAATGATATATTTCTATATTTAGTAATAATTTATATTTAAAATATTTATTTTATCCTCAATAAAATGATTTAAATCCAGACAAACATCTATTGCTTATTTTAGACTATATATTTCAAAAAACAATTTCCTTAAAATTTATGTCAAATTTAATTAAGTTGTATAAAATGGATCAAAGAGAGTACTTATTTTGAAACCGAAGAAGCATAAAAAATTTGTACTACCTTTGTCTCATATTATATGTGCATCTTTTTATAAATATTTGTTCCATATTATATGAGTACTTACTAAATTAGGATAGAATTAATTATTTTTTTCTATTTTACTTCAACATTAATTAGTATATTAATGAATTTTTTAACTTAATTTAATATATATTGATATAAATAAAAAATAAAATTATAAAATTCACTAATATATTAATAAATTCTTAATAATCGTATAAAATAAGAAGTAGACATGATACTATCCGGAAGAGTAGTTTGAATTTATGGAGGTCTCTGGTTAGTTAGTTAAGAGTTCTTCGGGAAAAGAAGACTTTATCGAAAAATTCAATGGTTTGTTCACCCCTTCCCCCTTTCCTTTCTCTGACACACTTATCCTCTGTTTGTCAGTGTTCTGGGAAGTCCATAACACAGTATAAGTGGGGATATTATTTTTTATTTATAATACTTAATAATATATGCTTCAGTCATCTATTTTAGCCATTCACTATATTAAAATAATATGTTTATTTTTTATTTTGTCAATATAAA
>JAABOM020000103.1:10629303-10654539 GCA_011800125.2 Solanum clarkiae
AACATCCACAACAAAATTTTTCCAATGGGATAATTATCCTTAGTTTTTCTTTTAAAAAAAAATACGGGGTCTAACAGAGATGGTCGATTTTGATGTAATTCTTGGGATAGACTGGCTTCACGCCTGCTATGTCTTTGTTGATTATAGAACCCAAACTATCAAATTCTAGTTTCCAAATGAGCCTATTATAGAGTGGAAGGGAGATTTTGTTACGTCGAAGGGTGGTTTCTTTCTTACCTAAGTCCCAAAATTGGATTTCTAAGGAATGTATCTATCACTTCGTGCAAGTCAAGTCTGATAATATTGAGCCTCCTACTCTTGAGTTTGTCCTGATTGTAAGTGAGTTTCCTAATTTATTTCCTTAGGTTCCAGTGGAGTCCCTCATGATATGGAGATCGACTTTAGAAATGATGTTCTTCCTAAAACCCAACTAAAACGCCCCAAAAATGCCTAAAAATGTGCTTTGAAAATGTTCATAATCACAAATTTTTATATATCTCAAAATCCATGCTTGACATTGAAAATCCGAATTCATATTCTTGATCAGGGGGCAAAAATTGAGTGGGAAATTTGTATAACCTAGATTTTAGAAGGCTCGTAGCGGAAAACAATTTTCGCCAAATTTGTAATTTCCAGAAACTATTTGTAATGGCTCCGCGACACGACCCTTTCGCAAGTAGTGTTGTGACTTCCTTAATTTTTCAGGTTTGCCCTAACATATTAGGGTCTTCGCCCCATGCCCTTTTATGCGTAAAAACACATATACTCATCCATTTTTCAACTCTATATCACTCAAGACACTCTCAAAACCCCCTCTAACACTTAACCAAATATTTCACCCAAATTCTAGTGTCTCAAGCTTAATTCCGGATCTCAAGAACTTCATCCAAGATTCAAGGTTTCATTCAAATCTACATCAAGAAAATTTCTAAATTTAAGGTATGTTGGTTTCAACCATTGGGTCCTTTCACCCAAGGTACCCAACCTTTCTTTTTATGAAAATAGCATATTTCAAGTTATATTACTTATGGGTATTATTTATTATGAGTTACGATTACAAATTATGTTGGAGTTTTGTGAAATGATGATTGGAAACACATATCTACCTATTTAAAGCTTATACTATGAGATGGTTTGTATATTGTGACTATGCAGGTTTTGAGATATAAAACTATGATCTATTATGAGATTTGATGAAGGATTTTAAGGTATCTTGCATGAGAGTTTTACCATGTGTTGGTGGATTGATTTACCTTAAGATTTCTCACATTATTTCACTTTTAAATTGCATAATTTGAACAAGCATTGTACACCCGCCAAGTATTTTATAAAATGTCTTTACAAGGATTCTTGAGCTATTGATGATATGTTGCATAAGTTTTAATCAAGTGACTTTATGATGATGAAGGTATTGTATGTATGCATTGAATACATGAAAAGTATCTATAGTGTTGCAAGTTGACCATACCTTATTGAGGGGGCTACATGCCTCAACCACTTTGATGGGGGGAGGGGGGTTGCTATTCCCATCTACCATGTTGAGGGGTATATACCTTGACCACTTTGATGGGGAGGAGGGGAAGGGTGCTACGCCCATCTACCATATTGACGGTTGTATACCTTTACCACTTTGATGGGGGATGTTATGTCCATCTACCATGTTAAGGGGTAGATACCTCAATCACCTTCCAAGGGGGTGGCATGCCTTGGATTCTAAGTAATGGCATGTTTGGTCTATGATGATGGTCTCTCCCTACACATATGATCTATATCCTTAAGCAATATGTTTTACAAGCATGTTTTACTTCAAGAATTGATCATGCATGCCATATTGTTATTATACTATCCATTGCTTATGATTATGCATTTTGTTTATGTTGTCTATGTCTTGTTGCATTGTATCTCACATACTCAGTACATTTAAACATACTAACGCATACTCTATGCCTATATGATGCTATCATGTAGGAACTGGAGTACCTCATGATTATCCTCTTCGTGGATAGTTTTGGCATCTTGAAGATAAGCTTTTTGTAAGTCCTCAAGTTCGGGGACACTACTTATGGTACTCTTGCTTATATTATTTCTCTATATTGATCTTTGATACTATGAGGGTGAGCGCGAAAAGTGTCTCGGCCTCCATCCAATCCATGCTTAGAGGTGTTGTTGGAACAACTGATGTATCTATGCTTTGAGTTTGACTCTTTATGCTTTATAAATGTCAAGACTTCTTTTAGTCCCTTTTTGCCTTGTTAATATTTTGGTTGTTGTTTACTTTGCTTCCACGACTAAGGATGTATAATTAATATGCTAAGAGGCTTATTTAGGTCCCTTAGGGTTCCCATTCACCGTGTCACATCTAAGCCCTAGGCTTGGGTTATGACAAACTTGGAATTAGAGCAATAGGTTATTAATGGTCCTTGAAATCTGATATACTATGCCGATTAGAGTTTTATTCTTGGTTGTGAAGTGCACTACAACTATGAGTAAGAGTCTATGAGGCGTTTTAGGAAATGTTTCCCTTCTTCATGATCAATGTCGTGCAGTAGAAGTAAGGTAAGGCTTTTCCTATAATGAATATTCTTTGCTATTCTACATCATGCCTATTCCAAGAGGAAGAAGAGCCTGTACTCCCGAGGAGCAACCGGCTCCTCCCGCTTCTCAAGTTCCTCAAGATGGGGGTATAGCCCATGAAGAGTTTCGGGATGCTATTTCCATGTTGCCCCATGCCATGACTAATCAAATCAACCAAGGGGCTCAAGCCCCCATGCTCCTACTCCAGCCTCATGGGTGAGGGATTTTACAAGGATAAATCCACCGACGTTCCATGGATCCAAGGTGGATGATAATCCATAAGAATTCATTAATGATGTGTATAAGATGTTGTCCATTATGGAGATTAACTTGGAGAAACAGTGGATTTGGCGGCCTACCAACTCAAAGGGGTGGCTCAAATATGATTCACTCAATGAAAGATAGAGGAAGAGAATAATAATGTCATTCTTTTGGGAAGAGTTCAAGGCGGCATTTCTCAACCAGTTCTCTCCTATAGAGCTAAGGGAGACCTAAACGATGGAACTTATGAATCCAAAGCAAGGGTCTATGAGTGTGAGGGAGTATGCCCTCAAATTCAACCAACTCTCCAAGTATGCCCCGCAAATGGTTGTCGAGCCAATGTCAAGGATGAACAATTTATGTTGGGTGTGTCCGACTTGGTTAATGAGGAGTGCCCTACTGCCATGTTGAAAGGTGATATGGATTTGTCTTACCTCATGACTTATGCTAAACAACTAGAGGAGGAAAAGTTGAGAAAGAGAAGAAGTGGTGAGGCCAAGAGGGCCTGTTTTGAAGGTGGATTCTAAAATCCCAATGGTGGCCGGTTTCCTCAAGGCCACAAGTTCTAAGGCCAAGGGTCTTCCAATGCTCCTAATAGGAGCTTTGCTAATGATAATCAAAGATTCCAAGGTGGTGGTAGTGGGGTGCCAAATCCTATGCCATAACAGCCCATGTTGGAAGAACACTAATGCTTGCTATAGTTGTAGTGAAGTGGGTCATAAGGTGATTGATTTTCCTTGTAATCAAAGTAAGGGTAGAGATGGTCATCCACAAGGCCAAGGTACAAATGTGGGTCCAAAGGGAAGGGGAGGCCAATAAGGGGGTGCTCCAAGGCAAAATAGATTCTATGCTCCTCAAGGGAGACAATAGGTAGATGAGGTACCTAATGTCGTTACCGGTATATTAAAGGTTTTTGATTTTGATGTGTATGCATTGATAGACCCGGGTGCCACTTTTCTATTTATTACTCCCTTTGTTGCGAAAAAGCTTCATGTTAGCCTCAAATTATTGTGAGCCCTATGAAGTGTCTACTTCTATTGATGAGTCTATTGTTGCTAGAAGAGTCTATAGAAATTGTCCCATATTCATATTGCATAAAATCTTACCTTGTGATTTTATTGATCTAGATATGGTGGATATTGATGTCATTCTTGGGATGGATTGGTTTCATGCATACTATGCTTCTATTGATTGTAGAATCCTTAGGGTCAAATTCCAATTCCCTAATGAGCCCGTCCTTGAGTGGGAAAGTTATGATGTGGTGGTCAAAGGTAGATTCATTTCTTGTCTTAAACCCCAAAAGTTGATTTCTAAGGGTTGTCTCTATCACCTCCTGAGGGTTAGGGATGTCAAGTCCAGAGTCCTTCTTATAGAGTCGGTTCCGATGGTTAAGAGTTTATTGTTATCTTTCCCAGTGAGCTTCCCAGTGTTCCTCCCGAAAAGGAAATAGCCTTTAGTATAGGCCTTCTTCCTGATATTCAACCCATTTCTATTCCCCTTACCATATGGCCACGGCGGAGTTGAAGGAGTTGAAGGAGCAATTGAGGGATTTGTTGGAAAAGGGTTTCATAAGGCCTAGTAAGTCCCCTTGGGGTGATCGGTGTTATTTATGAATTAGAAATAGCTCGCTTAGAATGTGCATTGATTACCTGTAACTTAATAGAGTCACCATCAAGAATAAGTATCCTCTACCAAGGATTGATGACCTTTTTGATCAATTTCAAGGGCTAGTCACTTCTCTAAGATTGATCCTCGGTCCGAGTATCACCAAGTGAAAGTGAGGGAGTGTGGCATACCCAAGACCACATTTCGGACTAGGTATGGACACTTTGAGTTTGTGGTTATGTCCTTTGGGTTGATTAACGCAACAGCTATATTCATGGATCTTATGAATAGGGTCTTTAAACCCTACCTTGACTTATTTTTGGTGATTTTTATTGATGATATCTTGATCTATTCCCATAGTGAAGAGGAACATATGGATCACTTGAGAGTGGTATTGCAAATCTTGAGGGAGGAGTGATTGTATGCTAAATATGAAAACTGTGAGTTTTGTTGAAAGAGGTTGCTTTTCTAGGGCATGTGGTGTCTGGTGATGGCATTAAGGTTGACTCTTAGAAGATGGAGGTAATTAGAAATTGGCTTAGACCTTTGACTCCATCGTACATTAGATGTTTCTTCGGTTTGGCGGGTTATTATTGGAGGTTTGTAAATGGTTTCTCTTCTGTTGTTTCTCCCATGTCTAAGTTGACCCAAAACAAGGAGAAATTCGTGTGGACCGATGAGTGTTAAAAGAGTTACCAAACTTTGAAAGATAAGCTTGTCTACGCTTCTATCTTGTCTCTACCAGAAGAGTTGAAAGGGTTTGTTGTGTATTGTGATGCCTCGAGAATTGGTTTGGGTTGTGTTTTGATGCAACATATTAAGGTGATAGCATATAACTCTAGACAACTTAAGGTGCATGAGAAGAATTATCGCACCTATGATCTTGAATTGGCGGCCATGGTATTTGCTTTGAAAATTTGGTGTCACTACTTATATGGGGTTCATGTTGATGTGTTTACCGATCATAATAGCATCCAATATATGTTCATGTAAAAATATCTTAACTTGAGACAAAGAAGGTGGTTAGAGCTTCTTAAAGATTATGATATGAGTGTGCATTATCACCCTGGTAAAGATAATATTTTGGCTGACGCTCTAAGTAGGGAGTCGATGGGTAGCCTTGCTCATGTTGATGATGGTGGTAAAGAGGTTGCTAGAGAGGTCCATCAGTTGGCTAGATTGGGGGTTTGGTTGGAAGAAGTTGACAATGATAGTGTAGTAGTTGTCGATAGTTCTAAATCTTCCTTGATTGAAGAGGTCAAGGCAAAACAACATCTTGACCCCACCTTATTAGAATTGAAGGCCTTGGAGAGAGATGGTAAGGTGGATGTTTTCTCCCAAAGGGGAGATAGTGACCTTAGGTACCAAGGAAGAATGTGTGTGCCTAATGTTGATGACTTAAGGAAGTCGATTTTAGATAATACTCATAATTCATCCTATTCTATTAAACCTAGTTCTACAAAGATGTATAGAGATTTGAGAGAGGTATATTGGTGGGATGGTATGAAAAGAGCCATTACCAAGTTCATATCCAGATGTTACAATTGCCAACAAGTTGAAGCCGAACATAAAAGGCTCGGTGGCCTAGCCCAAGATATAGAGATTTCTACTTGGAAGTGGAAGGAAATCAACATAGATTTTTTGGTTGGGTTGCCTAAGACTAGAAAGTGTTTTGACTTTATTTGGGTTATGGTTGATAGAATGACAAAATGGCTCACTTCTTACCAGTTAAAACTACTTATGGTCCCGAAGATTATGCCAAATTGTACATTCATGAGTTGGTTAGATTGCATGGGGTGCCTTTGTCTATCATTTCAATCGTGGTGCTCAATTCACTTCTCACTTTTGGAGGTCCTTCCAAAGGGTCTTGGTACCAAGGTTAAGTTGAGTATGACCTTTCACCTCAAACGGATGGCCAAGCCGAGAGAACTATCCAAACTCTTGAGGATATGCTTAGAGCTTGTGTTTTGGAGTTTAAGAGTAATTGGGGTGAACATCTTCCCCTTATTGAATTTTCTAACAACAATAGTTACCATTAAAGTATTGGTATGGCTCCTTTTTAGGCTCTTTATGGTAGGCATTGTAGATCCCCGATTGGGTGGTTTGAAGAGGGAGAGTTGGCTTTGCTAGGTCCGGATTTGTTCATGGAGGCCTTGGATAAGGTGAGGTTAATAAGGGAGAGATTGAGAATAGCCTAAAGTAGACAAAAGTCCTATTTCGATGTGAGGAGAAGGGATATTGAATTTAAAGGTTAGTGATTGGGTCTATTTAAAGGTCTCACCCATGAAAGGTGTGGTTCGATTAGGCATGATGGGTAAATTGAGCCCAAGGTTTGTGGGTCCTTATAGAGTGTTTAGGAGGATTGGTAAGGTGGACTATGATTTGGAGTTGCCTATTTAAATAAATATGGTTCATCCGGTCTTCCATGTGTTTATGTTGAGAAACTGTGTGAGTGACCCAAGTTCTATTGTACCTTTGGATGTTATGGGTGTGGTAGAAGATAACTTGACTTATGAAGAGATTCTGGTAGAAATTGTGGATAGACAAGTGAAGAGGTCGAGAAACAAGGATATAGCTTCCGTCAATGTTCTTTGGAGAAACCAACAAGTTGAAAGTGCCATATGGGAAGCCGAGACGGACATGCAATAGCGATATCCATATCTCTTCCACTCTACTCAAGCCTAAGATACTAATTTAAGTTCCTTTGAATGATTTCAAGTCTTAAGTTTGATCCCTTATGTCATTTTGCATGCATCCATGTTTATGTTGACTATTTTATGCTGATTTTGACATTCATGTTAAAGTTTTTGAAATGCTATTTAAATGCATTTGTTGCTTTTATATGTTGGGCTGAAATCCTCATGATTACTTCTCTCATATATGTTTCTTTGACATTTGGGGACGAATGTTCCTAAGAGGGAGATATTGAAACGCCTCAAAAAGGCCCCAAAAATGTGCTTCGGAAAAATGCCCATAATCATAAATTTCCTTATATCTCAAAATTCATGCATGATATCGAAAATCCGACTTCATATTCTTGATCAGGGGAAAATTGAGTGGGAAATGGGTATAATCTGGATTTTAGAAGGCCCGTAGCGGAAAATGATTTTCGCCAAACTTAAAATTTCCAAAAACTATTTGCGATGGCTCCTCGAGCGGACCTATCGCGGAGTGGTGTTGTAACTTTCTTAATTTTTCAGTTTTGTCCTAACACATCGTGGTCTTGGCGCCATGACCTTTTATGCGTCAAAACACCTATGCTTAGCCATCTTTTATCTCTATATCACTCAAAACACTCTCAAAATCTCTCTTACACTTAACCAATTATTTCACTCAAATTCTAGTGTCTTAAGCTTAATACCGGATCTCAAGAACTTCATTCAAGCTTCAAGTTCTCATTCAAATCTACATCAAGGAAATGCCTAAATTTGACATTTTTGGGTTTCAACCATTAGGTCCTTTCACCCATGGTGCCCAATCTTTCTTTCTTTTTTTTTTTCTAATGAAAATAGCATGTTTCAAGTTATATTAATTATGGGTATTATTTATTATGAGTTATGATTATAAATTATGTTGGGGTTTTATGAAATGAAGATTGGAAACACATGTCTACCTATTTCAAGCTTATATTGTGAGATGGTTTGTCTATTGTGACTGTGCAAGTTTTGAGCTATGAAACTATGATCTATTATGAGATTTAATGAAGGATTTTAAGGTATCTTACATGAGTGTTTTACCATGTGTTTGTGGGTTGATTTACAGTAACCTTCTCATATTATTTCACTCTTATATTGCCTAATTTGAACTAGCATTGCACCCGCCAAGAGTTTGATTGTCACGACCCAAGCCTTGGAGCTCGACATAGATATTGCCCTCAGACCTGAGGACTCACCAACTAGCACTACAGGAGATGTGACTTTTAATGACCAACTCTTAACGAGGGAATAGAAAATCGGTCAATAAAAGTATATTTGTAATGACACAATTTTTCCCCGTCATTAAAAGGAAATTTTCAGTTTAATATTAATGAGGGGAAAAAGTTCTGGATGTTGAAAAATAAAAATCTGGTCACTTTTTAATTAATGGTTAATAATAATAAAAGAAAAAGGAACTAGATATATACAAAATTGAGTATTCAGTAATCAGGAACAATCACACGTTCATCAACGACTCGCATAATCTAATCTTTCAGTTTATTAAGGAATCAGGAACAACTCGCACAATATCAATGCTTCTCAGATCTTTCCAGTTACTTCAAGAATAAGTAACAATTCACACAATATCCATGCCTCTCTCACACATCTAGGTTAGTTAGAAGTTTGGCTTATCAACAGCTTGCTCCCTCAAGTTTCTAGGTTTGTTATAAGAAAATAATCCGCAGGTTTCTCTCTTTAATCTTTTAAATACAAATCAGAGGTTCTCTATTTTGATCACAAAACTTATCCCTTTCTTCTTACTTCTCAGTGTTATCATATTTTCATTGGTTGAGTTGTTGTATCTAGTAATATCGAGCCTCATCTTGGAGTTTTCCTCTCTACGAGGTAAGTTATGTTGTTTTTGCTGAGAATCACTTTGTGGAATACCTAATTTATCAATCTGAATTTTCCCTATATAATTTCATCTAGGTTCCTGTTTTCTTAACCTTGTTTGTTGGTAGGTTTCTTTTTTTATTGACCTTATTTTTCTGGTGATTTTGTATGTGCTTCATAGTTTGGTAACAACTGGTTGGTTTTAGATATATATTAATATTGGTTCGATGACGTACATGGAATCTAAGCTTCTCTGTAGTTTGTGAGAGGCCCTTTTTCAGATTGTATCATCCAATGCTTTCTAAGATTTATAATACAAGAAAATGGAAAAGTCTATTTTCTTATAATAGGTTACTTACCTGAAGTATTCTAGGGACTTCTAATCCCTACTCCTAGAATCATAAGTAACTACTTGAAGACTCTATAATCACTTTGATTAGATTGTTTCATTCATAATATGTACGATCTTATTAATACTCATACATTCAAATGTTTTGCCAATGAATTCCCTAGGCCTCAAGGTGTTGGTGGGGTGGCTCCTATTGATGTGTGCCCTAAATGTGGAAGGATCCACGAAGGCCCATGTTTGAAGGGTTCTAATGCATGCTATGAATGTGGGGAGCTTGGTCACAAGAAGATTATCTCTGGGGCTAGTAGAATGAGTGCTCTATGCTCTCACCAACTTCCAACTGCCTACTTCAACAAACTTCTATCATTAAAAGTAATGAAAATTGAGAAACTTGATGTCTCCATCAATGGCTAGAGGTCTTTGAAATCTCCGAAAACAAAATATAGAAAAATGTGTCAATGGAAGAAGCAATTTTTCATGACCCAAGCCTAGGGCCTAGACGTGACCAATGGGGAATCCGAAGGAACCCCAAATAAGCCTCATAGCATGTCATTACACATAGCGACCAATGATGTATAAAGACAAGTTAAGAGGCTGGTTTGAGGTTCCTTCAGGTTCCCCATTTGCCGTTCACATCTATCCCTAGGCATGGGTCGTGAAAAAAACTTGGTAGCAGAGCACCACATTGATAGATCCTCAGAGTCCAAGTTGTGGCCAATCAAGTCAATCAAGGGGCCCAAGCCCCTCATACTATACCCCAGGGATTAGGATAAGAGACTTCATGAGGATGAATCCTTCGGTATTCTATGGGTCAAAGGTGGATGGAATATCCACAAGAGTTCATTGATGAGGCCTACAAAATCTTGAATATCATAGGCGTTGGGACGAATGAAAAGGCAGATTTAGCGTATGAACTCAAAGGGGTAGCCCAAATATGGTATGATCAATGGAAGGGTGAAAAGGGAATTGGTAATGTGGTGCTTTGCAAGGAGTGCAAATTGGCTTTCCTTAACTGATTTTTCCCTCTTGAGCTCAGGAAGTAAAGTTGGTAGAGTTAATAGACTTGAAACAAGGTGCTATCAGTGTAAGGGAGTATGCCCTCAAGTTTAATCAGCTTTCAAAGTATGCTCCTCATTTGGTGCCCGATCCTAGATTTAGGATGAATAAGTTTGTGATGGGGGTCTTCGACTTGGTAAGTAAAGAATCCCTAGATTGTCCAAGAAACCGTGGCAAGAGCCGAGGTGCAAATGTGGTCCTATTGGGGAGATATGGTCCTCAGGGTGGTGCCCCAAGGAATAATTGATTTTATGCTCTACATAGGAGGCAAGGGGTTGGTGAAGTCCCCGATGTTGTTATCGATATGTTGAAAGTGTTTGACTTTGATGTATATGCTTTGATTGATCTAGGTGCCACTCTTTCCTTTGTTACCTCTTTTGTTGCTAAAAAGTTCCATGCTGTCCCCGAGTTGTTGCATGAGTCATATGAAGTGTCTACTCCTATTGGTGCCTCTATTGTTTCTAGGAAAGTTTATATGAGTTATCCTATTTGCACTTTGCATAAGTTGTTGCCTTGTGATCTTGTTGAATTAGATATTGTAGATCTTGGGATGGATTAGTTGCATGCCTACTATGCTTCTATTGGTTGTAGAACTTATGGGGCCAAGTTTCACTTTCCTAATGAAACCGTCCTTGAGTAGGAAAGTCAAGATGTGGTGGTCAAGGGTATATTTATTTCATGCATTAAAGCCCATAAGTTAGGAGGTGTTTGTATCATCTTGTGAGGGTTAAAGATGTGGAGTCCATAGTCCCTTCCATTGAGTCGGTTCCCATTTTCAACGAGTTTCTTGATGTCTTCCCAAATGACCTTCTGGTGTCCCTTCTAAAAGGGAGATAGATTTTGGCATAAATCTCCTTCCCGATACTCAACCTATCTCTATTCCCCCCTTACCGTATGGCCCAGGCAAAGTTGAAGGAGTTAAAAGGAACAATTGAAAAATTTGTTGGAAAAAGGATTTATTAGACCTAGTCAATCACCTAGGGGTGCCCCAGTGTTGTTTGTAAAGAAGAAGGATGGGTCAGTTAGAATGTGCATTGACTACCGGCAACTCAACAGGGTCACCATCAAGAATAGGTATCCTCTTCCAAGGATTGATTATTTGTTTGACCAATTGCAAGGGGCTAGCTTCTTCTTTAAGATTGATCTTCGGCCGGGTATCATCAAGTGAGGGTGAGGGAGTGTGATATTCCCAAGATGGCCTTCCGGACTCGATATGGACATTATGAGTTTATTGTGATGTTGTTTGGGTTGACCAATTGTGTTTCCTTGGATTATTTATACGAAAGATATGGGCATCCCAATAGCTCCAAATTGTTCAAAAAGGAATTCTCTTGCATTTCTGGCCATTGGCAAGCTAGGCGACATATTATATTTATTGTGGCTTTACTTGAGACTTTTGTATTTCCAAGAGAACATGGAAAGATTAGTACTTGTATATGTTCTATGGCTAAATCACTTTTTGAGGGAGTCGATGATGAAGAACTTACCTTATTCCCTAAGATTTTAGTAGAATTACTTCGAGATCTTGGGAAGTGTAAAAGAGGAGAAACAAACTTCTTTGAAGGTTGTACTCTTCTTTTGCAAATGTGGGTGATGGAGCATTTTTACCAACGCAAAAACATGGTGGACATATGGTATAGTGATACCAATAGCATTGACAGTTTTTACGATAGGATGAAATGTTTTATGGCTCCAGTTGGTACTAGTGATTGGCATGAATTCTTGGTTTCATGCACTAACGACCAAATTCAATGGAAATATCCATTTCTTTCCCATTCCATCATATATATAAGACGTAGAGGGTCATACTACGTCAAGCTTATTGGGTTGAAAGGACTTCAGCGATATGCTTTGATACACGTGCTCCAACAGTTTGGTCAAACACATGTGATTCCCCTTCGAGCAGACATGAGAGTTTCTGAAATTTCCTTTAGATTGGACTTTGAAGTCCCTAGAGTTGGAGAGATTATTCATGAATGGGACAATGTTATCATAACAGATCTAGGAAATGGACTGGCAAGAGCAACTCCAGAAATCAAGCATGGTTTCGGGAAGCCCGCTAAAGCATAAGCCTAGGATGTGTGCAAGGTTTTGAAGATATCAAGATGACAATTTGGATACGACACACTCGTCTCGAAACTAACACAATTACTCTAGAGATGTCAGTTCAAATGGTGAACATAATGCAGCATTTGGAAAATGTAAAAGTGGGACCAAGCAGTATTGAAGAGTCATCCTCATCTACTCCACCGTCTTGATCAAAAGAGAATCTAGGCCAAGTCTTAGCATTTTCCTTATGTTGTAATCTTAATATTGAGCTTGTATTATGTCATATTTTCCTTGTAATCCTCGCCATGTACTCTTTTACTTAATATTTTATCTTTCAAACTCAATTTTCCTCAATAACTTGGATCAATCTATCATAATTTCGTATATTTGGCATTTAGACCTACCTCTGGCATTAAAGAGGTCCCTTGCATACTAGGACGTACTTGTTGACCGTGTGATTTATTTTCTATATAATACATGTTTTCTCCCTTTTCGTATTATCTGCCTTATTATTTAATGTTATTGAAGCAATGATTATCCACTTTATACTAACATTTTCTTCTTCTTCTTTAGAAAAAGGTTTTGCTTTATTTCCCAAAAGGTTTATTTGCGTTGACCCCAAGCTAGCAGATCACCCATACTTCACGAGGTCAAAAGGTCGATCATCCACAGACATGACTGATTTAGATACATGTGATCAAAGTGGTCTGGGACTTGTCACTGTTCCAGGAGACGAACCCATAACTTTGGAAGGAAGGAATTCAACCCCTTATGATGAGCGTATCTCTAGCTTAATGCAACAAATGGCTAGCATGCAAAGTGAAATTGACTGACTTCGAAATCTTACCAATTTCTCAATTAGCCTAAACACACCACTTCCTGAGCAGGGAATGCATTCAACCGTCTCACCATCTTTTCCACTTGTTGACATTCCTCTACCAAATCTCTCCCTTCATAAAACCAACCTAGCTATTCTCAAACAAGTTGCCAACCCAACAATTCAATTTACCACAAGGTAACTCACAATAAATCAGTTCATTACCCTCCACCACACTAACACAGACTCCATTTACCCAAACTTCCTCATTTGTCCGAAATCCATGCATACAAACTACCTCATTCACTCAAACACCACTTACACAAACTTCCTCATTTGTCCAAAATCCATGCATACAAACTACCTCATTCACCCAGACTCAACTTCCTCGTTTTTCCAAAATCCACGCATAAAAACTACCTCATTCACCCAGACTCCACTTACCCAAACTTCCTCATTTGTCCAAAATCCATGCATCTACCTCATTCACCTCCACTTACCCAAACTTCCTCATTTGTCTAAAATACATGCATACAAACTACCTTATTCACCCAAAATCCACCTATCCAAACAATCCCATCCATCCAAACTACCCCGCCCACCCAACAATACCATGTAGCCCAACATATTCTGGTGGCACACGCTGCAATTAACATGCAAAATGTGCCATAAATATATGTAGCGGAAGCTCAACCTTGTGTTGTCCAAATGCCAACTATACCAGAAGTCGATCCATATGAGGAAATGGAGAGAAAAGCAAGGTCAAGAGCAGATGAAAACATAGCTAGAGAGATCCAGAGTTTAAAGGAAGCACTAAAAAACATATAAGTTCACAAGGGACATGAGAGGATTGAATATGAAGATTTGTGTGTTCATCCTAATATTGAGTTGCCTACAGGATACAAGCCACCGAAATTTGAGATGTTTGATGGCACAGGAAATCCTCTCAATCATTTGAGGTCTTATTGTGATAAGTTGGTCGGAGTAGGCAAAGATGAGGCCATAAGGATGAAGTTGGTCAATAGAAGTCTAACTGGAGATGCATTAACTTGGTATATTGAGAAAAACCTAAGAAGTGGCATAATTAAAGAAAAATGGTAGAGGATTTTATGGAAAGATTTACGTTTAACATTGAGATTGTCCCGGATCGATCTTACCTTGAAAAGTTGAAAAAAAAACAACTAAAATCTTTTGTGAGTATGTCATCCATTGGAGATCAGAAGTAGCTAGAGTTCGACCCCCCATGGATAAAAATGAAATGAAGGACATTTATCAAAGCTCAAAATAACACATATTATGAAAGACGTTTCTTATGACAGGTGAAAAATTCACAGATCTTTTTAAAATTAGGGAATCTTTGGAAGAAGGAATCAAGTCAGGAAGAATTACTAACCTAGCAGCCCTATAAGCAACAAATAAGGCAATTCAATCAGATTCAATTGGAGGAGCCCTTAAGAAGAAGAAAGATGGAGTGTTCACTGTCATGACCATCCAGGAATGCAAGCCTAACTAAATGTTAACCTACCAAAATCCACTGCCACAATCCTCATACTATGGTCAATATACCCAAATGCCTCAACCTTATTACCAACCTTTGCCTGCCCTTTATCCAGTTTATGCTGCCAAATCAACATATCATCCACCCCAAGCACCTATCTATCCAAACACACCACAATATCAATCTACGCATCCATCTTAACTCCATTACCCACCACAAACTCACCCATCAAATACACCCAGGCCCCACCTAAACTTCGCAAAAAGACCAACCAAACCTATACCCTTTTGGCCAAACCTTTGTCCCAATTATATGAAAGGTTGAGAATAGTAGGAGTACTAAACCAATACCAGGACGGATTCCCAACCCCCTTCCATGATGGTATGATGAGTGTAAAACCTTATGTTTATCATTCTGGAGTTGCTGGAAATGATACCGAAAATTTCCTTACTCTTAAAGATAAGATTGAGATGCTGATTAAGGAAGGAGTCATTTAACTCAAAGGCGCTGCCCCTAACGTTAACAACAATCCTGTGCCAAATCATTGGAATGTGAACATGATCACTATTGATGAAGAATATAATTTGGAAAGGACCATTACATTGGTCAAAAAGGAGGAAAATGTTGTGACGTCAGCCTTCTTTGCTCCCATAGTCACAGTCCAACTGCGAGCACCAATTCAGGTGGATGTTCTTGTTCCCAAGACTCAAATAACTTCCTTATTTTCTCAATTACCTTCTTTTTACAATAAAATAGTTCCTTGGAATTACTGGACCGATGCAAAGAGCAAAGGAAAAGAGAAGATAGTTGTGGAGACTGATGCAACTAGAATGACAAGATCTTGACATTGCTATGCTCCTAAAGAAATTTCATGAGGAGGACCATATAAGGAAAATAATCCAAAAAAGGTAGTCACAGAGGCCGAAGTGGAAGAGTCTTGGAGAAAAATGCCAACTAAGGAGTATTCCATTGTTGAATAGTTGAAAAAAAACTCTTGCTCAAATTTCTCTGATGGCATTATTGATGAGTTTTGCAACTCATAGATGTGCTTAGGCAAAAGTTTTGAGTAAGGATTATATTCCAACCGGGACAACGAGTAAGAATTTTTCAGCCATGGTGGGACAGGTTTTGAATCTAATAAAGTTTCTTTTTCTGATGACGAGCTTCCACCTGAAGGCTCGGGACACAACAAAGCTCCAAATATCACCATTAGGTGCAGTGATAAGTTTGTATCTAGAGTTCTGATTGATAATGGTTTTGTTGTCAATGCTTGTCCTTTTGTTACCCTTCGAGCTTTAAGGTTGCTATCGGGAGAATTTGGGAAAGTCAGGTGAGGGTTAAAGGTTTTGATGGGGTTCAAAGGGGAGTCATTGGAGAAATTAACTTGCCACTACAAATTAGGCCCAGGGAGTTTGTGGTAGAATTTCAGGCGTTGGATTTATCTGTTCATTACAATATATTGCTTGCAAGGCCTTTGATCCACGTGGCTGGTGAGGTCCCTTCTACTCTACATAGACTGTGAAATTTATTTGGAGTCATTAAGAAATTGTTGTTCACAGTAAAGGTAGTAATTCAATGTATCCTGACAACACAATCCCTATGATTGTGAATTTGGAAGAATTAGGTAGATCTGTATTCCATACTAGGGTGATTATGTGTTCTACTCAACTCGAAAGGATGAAACTACCACGGGCATTTATGATGGTAGCCTGGGAACTATTAAAAAATGGGTTTGTGCCTAGTCGAGGTCTTGGAGTAAATTTGGATGGAATAGTGGAACCAATTAAGTTGTTCAATTAGAAACACACCTTTTGTCTAGGGTACGATCCTATGCGTGAAGAAGCTTCATTAGTTAATGTCAAAAGGACAAGTGATAGTCCTTTGCCACAACTAATCCCATCGTTGAGTCAATCATTTTTCAAAGCATCTGTTGCACGAGGTTCAGAAGAAGCTGCTGAAGACAACCTCTTGGAAGGACTCAAAAACTTATTCAGTGAAGAAGTAGAATGCAATGTGATCATGGAAGATTGCACCAAGAGCCCTACCATATGGGATGTTAAGCCAGAAGATGTTTTGAACAATTGGACTTGTAGCTCGTCCCCAGTTCTCCGGAAATCTTGGTAGATGATTGTATTAGAATCTAAACAACATAGTTCAAAATTGAGGCCTGAATCATGTTCATGAATTTTATGTCTTTTGCCTCTATCTTTTGAAAGTTTCAATGTCGAATCTCAACTATGCTTTTGTTTTAAATTTTAAACTATCATTTGTTTTAAATTTTTAAAATTTGGTCTTTAAACTTATTAAGATTATTTTATTTTTCTTCTCCCTTTCAGCAAGAAAATTATTATAATCGCCGATATTAGGGATGTGACATGTTATGAAATGAGTTAACGAACCTCAAGCAGTGAACAAGATTTTGTAGAATATGAAGAAGATACGCAACCTGAAGAGCTGGCTGAAGCGTTTACACATTTTGAGAATAAGGAAAAACTGAATTCGGATGAAACTGAGGCAATAAATTTGGGAGATTTGAAGGTGGTAAGAGAAACAAGAATCAGTGTCCATTTGGCTCCGACTCAAAGGGAAGAACTCATCGAGTTGTTAAGACAATATATGGATGTGTTTGCATGGTCTTATGATGATATGTCGGGGCTAAGCACAAACATTGTTTCACACAAGTTACCAACTAATCCATCCTGCCCTCCAGTAAAGCAAAAGCCAAGAAAAATCAAGCTGGATTTGAGTTTAAAGGTCAAGGAAGAAGTTTCCTAGCAATTTGATGCCAATATCATTCGAGTCATGAAATATCCCACATGGTTGGCTAATATAGTGCCAGTGCCAAAGAAAGATGGAAAAACCCGAGTATGTGTAGATTATCGGGATCTCAATAAGGCCAGCTCAAAAGATGATTTTCCTCTTCCAGACATTCATATACTTATTGATAATTGTGCTAAGAAAGAGTTGCAGTCGTTTGTTGATTACTTTGAAGGCTATCATCAGATTCTTATAGATGAAGAAGATGCAGAGAAAACAACATTCATCACATCTTGGGGCGTGTATTGTTACCGGGTGATGACTTTTGGACTAAAACATGCAGGGGCAACATATATGAAAGCTATGACTACCATTTTTCATGACATGATCCATAAGAAGATTGAGGTCTATGTAGAAGATGTCATTATCAAGTCACGAAAAAGCTTAAATCACATGGAAGATTTGAAGATGTTCTTCGATAGGTTAAGGCAATACAATTTGAAATTAAATCCTGCAAAGTGTGCATTTGGCATCCCTGCCAGCAAGTTATTAGGTTTCATTATGAGTAGAAAAGGAATAGAATTGGATCCTTCAAAGATAAAGGCTATCGAAGACATGCCTCCTCCAAAAAGTCGAAAGGATGTAATGAGTTTTCTTGGTCGCCTTGATTACATTAGTCGATTTTTTACGCAATCAACTGTAATTTGTGAGCCGATCTTTAAATTACTAAAGAAAGACGCTACTATCAAATAGACAGAAGATTGTTAACAAGCTTTCGATAGAATTAAGGAATATCTGTCCAGTCCGCCAGTTTTAGTGCCACCAAAATATTCTGTGAAGGGATTACGCAAGAAATTTTCCAGGATAGAATTCAAGCATATTTCTAGAGCTCAAAATGAATTTGCAAATGCTTTGGCAACCCTAGCTTCTATGATTCAACATCTAGGCAAGAATTACATAGATTTGATTAGGATCAATGTGCAAGATCAACCGACATATTATTTTCATGTGGATGAAGAACCAGATGGAGAACCTTGGTTCTATGATATCAAAAGGTATCTCAAAGAAGGAGAATATCTAGGTGGCATAAGTAGTATTCAAAAGAGAACACTTCGGAGGCTCGCAAATCACTTTTTTCTTAGTGGAGAAATCCTTTATAGGAGGACTGCAGATTTGGGGTTACTAAGATGTGTTGACTCTCACGAGGCGAGCAAGTTGTTCGAAGAAGTACATGGGGGTACATGTGGGACACATATGAATGGTTTTACTTTAGTAAGGAAGGTTCTACGAGCAGGATATTTCTGGATGACCATGGAAACAGACTGTATTCGTTTTGTGAAAAAATGTCATCAATGAGAGATTCATGGTGATTTGATTTAGGTTCCATCAAACAAGCTCAATGCGATGAGTTCTCCTTGGCCATTTGTAGCTTGGGGCGTGGATGTCATTGGTCCTATTGAACCAGCAGCATCAAATGGACATAGGATCATCCTAGTAGCTATTGATTTCTTTAGAAAATGGGTGGAAGCATCTTTGTATAAGTCTGTGACGAAGAAAGTGGTATATTTTGTCTGCAATAATATTAACTATAGATTTAGGGTTCCCGAATCAATCATAACAGACAATGGAGCTAATTTGAATAGTGGGCTGATGCAAGAAATCTGTGAGAAGTTTAAAATTAGCCATTGAAACTCCACTCCTTACCGACCTCAGATGAATAGAGCAGTTAAAGAAACCAACAAAAATATCAAAAGAATATTACGGAAGATGATCGATAATTACAAGCATTGGCACAAGAATTACCATTAGCCCTCCTTGGATACCGCACCACTATTAGGACTTCAACTAGAGAAATGCCCTATCTTTTGGTTTATGGAACTGAAGCAGTATTACAAATGAAGGTTACGATTCCATCTCTGAGGATTATCCAAGAAGCTAAGTTAAGTGAGGCTTAATGGACACGAAGTCAATATGAACAATTGATGCTCATTGATGAAAAGAGAATGAATTTAGTTTGTCATGGACAACTTTATGAACACTAAATGGCCAAAGCTTTCAATAAAAAGGTGAAATTGAGGCAGATTAAATTGGAATAATTGGTACTAAAGTGAATATTCCCTCACCAAGATGAATCCAAAGGGAAGTTTGCACCCAACTGGCAAGGCACTTACATGGTTCACTGAGTACTGACTGGAGGTGCATTGATTTTAGCAGAAGTGGATAGGAAAACATGGTCGAAAGACATCCAGATGTATCACAATCCAAGCCTAGGGCCTAGACGTGACCGGCGAATGAGGAACCCGAAGGAATCCCAAACAAGCCTCGTAGCATATCACTACACATCCTTGGTCACGGAAGTAATGCAAAATAATGTAAGAAACATAAATAAGGGGAATTGGGACAATGGGAGAGACTCATATTTAAATAGCTTGAATATCATAAGTCAAAGCTCAAGCATGACACATAACTTTCCCAACAACACCTCTAGCATAGGACTTAACTTGGGCCAATACAAGAAACTTGGCTCACCCTCATAGTAAAAGTATACCAAAAAGAAGGATAGTCTTTAATACATAGCTTAAGAACATAGATATTGCCCTCGCACATGAGGACTCACCAACTAGCTTGAATGGATACCACTAGCCATGTAGAGGAGAATGATGACCAAATGAAGCTCCGGTTCCTACATGGTAACATCATGTAGGCATAGAGTATGCGTTAGTACATTTGAATGTACTAAGTATGCAGGATGCAATGCAACAAGAATTAGGTATCATAGTCAAAATGTACGATATTAAGCAATAGACATAATATACAATATTTCATGTATGATCAATGCTTAAGTAAAATATGCTTAAGTAACTCATGCTTGTATAAGATATCATATGTGAAGAAGAGACCAAGCAAGATTTCCAAATGTACAACCCTTTGGTAGGTTAGTGATGATGCCGCCCCATCACTTAGGTGATGAGTACCAACCCTCATCTAGGTTGGCGATAGTGTCATCCCATCACCAAGGTGGATGAGTACTAACCCTCATCTAGGTTGATGAGTACTAACCCCCATCTAGGTTAGTGATAATGCCGCCCATCACTAAGGTGGATCAGTACTAACCCTCATCTAGGTTGAGGTGTACTAAACCCTATCTATTTTAGTGATGATGCTGTCCAATCACTAGGTGGAGAAGTACAAATCCTTCACTAGGTTATCCGGGCGCTTAGACACCCCCCCGGATTGGGTATGGTCGAGTTCTACACTTTACATAATATTCATCATATGGTCTAATGCAACATTTCATAAAGGAATAATCATATTCATAATCTCATTTCATTATCATAACATCATTCATATCATATCTCATGATTAGGACCTTCAATTCCTCAAGAAACCATAACCGGACATTTTATCAAACTCATTGGAGGTGTGAAATCGTAGTATAAGACCATGCAATTTATAGATGAAATCATGCAAGTAAATCTATTGTAAAATCATCAATCACCATATTGCAATATCCCCAAGGCATCCACATCAAAACCCCTAATCAAAAATTACTATAGATCCAAGATATATAGCTCAAAACATAGCAAAATAGTCACAACTTTACATTGCTTTAATATAGTTCATAGATATGTTCATACTAGTAAACCCATTTGTAAACTCAACTTTAAATCATAAAATTTAGGAAAAGGAAGCTTGGGTATAATGGGTGAGAGGAACCCATGAAAGAAACCCACATACCTTAGGTCTAGAGTTGCTTGGAATTTAGATTGGGAGGAATAGAGGCTTGGAAATGATCTTTGAATCCAATCTTATTCTTGAGTTTCCTTGAAATTGAATTGGGTCTTGATGGAGGATTTTGAGAGAATTGAGAGTGTATTTGAGATGAGAGTAATGAGTTTGATCCTTTGGAATATTGTTTAGGTCTTCTAGGAAGGTTAAGATAGCATTGGAAGTCTAAAAAGGTAATTAGAATAATTAAAATTTACGAAAAACGCCATTAGTGAACGGATGGAAAAATTGGCAAAGTGTCGTCTCAGTGGAGAGTTTACTGGCCGTGTGGCACTCCACGGGTCATATGGAGTGCCCGTGTGAAGTGCCTTAGTGAAAAAAAATGGAAGTTGGGAAACTTGGAAAAATTGACGTCTTGTCACTTTGACGGACCGCTTCACAGACCGTGTGGCATTACACGGACTGTGTACTGGTCCATCCCACCTCACTTAGACAAAAAAAATGTTGTAGGCCACTGCACGTCCAAGTGCCACGGGCTGTCCCACTCCACACGGCCCGTCAACAATGCCTGTGGCACCACCCTTAGGCACATTTTCCCCAATTTTCAACAAGCTCCCTTTGGCACACCTTGTGGCCATCCCCATGGTCAGTGGTGAGCCACATAGCCCATACCACCAGTTGTGCACCTTTATTAGTGCAAAATATTGCCTTTTCTAACACCAGCTACCCCAAACGGCCCGTCAAAGAACACACTGACCGTCAAATAGTCTGTGTGACAACACTGCACAGGAGGGCCTCATAAAAATGATCATAACTCCTTCATCCGAACTCAGAATGAGGTAAAACCAAGTATGTTACGAAGCTAACTCAAAGCATTTTAATTTGACATATGTGGGCCACCCATTTCAAAATATACTAAGAGTTATGCTAGTTTAAAGTTGACCCTTGTATGACACAACACCCAAAACTTAAATAGGAGGTAAGTCTTGAACTCATTTAGGTCTTACGAGTCTCCCATGAATCTACTACAACCCCAACCTAACCAAATGAGGCTTGAAACATGGATATACAAGAGTATAAAGTTAGGGGGTGTCACAATATCTCCTCCTTGGGAACATTCATACCCGAATGTCAAAGAAACGTACACAAGAAAAGTAGTCATAAATACTTTAGCCCAAACATGAATGCACCAATGCACATAAACATGATTTCCAAGGAAATTTCAACATGTACATCAAAATTCTCATAATCTTATTAACGTGAACATGAATGCATGCAATGACATAAGGGCTGAAACTTGATACTCAAAATTATAAAAAAGGACTTGACATGTCATCATAAGCTTGAATAGAATGAAAGAGATACAGATATTGCTTATCCATGCTCGCACCAACTCCCCCAGAAACACATACAAATGGACGACTCTTTCAAAGGGGGCTTGACGAACACCATATCCTTATTAACCAACTTTTCCACTCATCCATCCAACACCTCCACCGAAACCTTCCTTTAAGCCAGCTTGTCCTCCACATCATCCATAATTTCAAGGACTGCTATAGCACTAGGGTCACCAACACATCCCATCTACCCAGAAGCATGAAGACGAGACGAACCATATTTACATCCATAGGCAATCCCAAACCTATGCAACCTTACCAACCTCCCTCTACACTCTATAAGGACTCACAATCCTCAACTCAATTGTCAACCTTAAACATACCTAGTCCACTTGATACCATAATCACCATCTCCCCCTTCGGAGACAACCTCCACTCTATCATTTTCTCACCCTAAAATTCCAACTCTAACAAGGCGGAATCAAGTCCTTGCCTAATCTAGACCTCTTAACCCAAGAAGATTCAGAATCACCAAGGACACTATACTATCATTCCCAACTAAAGGACACTCATATCATAATCCTTAAAGAATTCTAACCACCTTCTTGTTATTCACAAAGCACACTTATCATCTTTTAGTAAACAACCTCTCATCCTCCAAGACTCGTAACACTACCCGCCAAATAATTGACAAGCTTTACACAATTCAATACCTCATTACTAGAGACCACCACAAACATATAAAGGTAGGGCTTTAAGACCCTATTCTAGAGATCCATAAGCATATCCAATGCATACATCAACCAATCTCCATGAAGACACAACATGCATGCAACTATTCCATCCTAAGTATAACACCACAAACAACTACACCAACTCTAACAAGTCACAAGGCAAAACCTAATGCAAGATGAACATGGATCAACACTTATGGACGTTCTAGCAACAAAACAAAATAAAGAGAGAAACAATGGCACACCGGCCCTAACAATGCACACATATCAAAGCCAAGGAAACTTCAACTTGCCGATAATAACATGAGGCACTTCTTGCCTCCCTTGAAGAGCATAGAAATGATTACACTTTGGAGAACCCCCTCTATCAACTTTACCAACTTTACCCTTATTGCAATACCGAGGGCATTTAAACTTTTTGTGACCCATCTCCCCACAACTAAAACAAGTGTTAGTGCCTCTTGAGCATGGGCCACTATGACCCTTACCACACTTTGGACACCCAACATTTGGTGCCACACCTTCAACACCTCGGGCCCTTGGGAAATCATTAGAAAATCCCACCTTTGAATCATGAGAAGACCCTTGGCCATGATGAGACCGGCCACCCTTCTGGAACTTACCCTCAAAATGGGCCCTCTTAGACTCATGATCTCTTCTCTTCCTCAATTTCCCCTCCTCCATTTATTTGGCATATGTCATCAACCGAGACAAGTCCATGTCACCAATTAGCAAAGCAGACTGGCATTCTTCACTCACCAAATTGGAGACCCCCATCACAAACTTATTCATCCTAGATCTAGGATCGGACCCCAAATGAGGAGTATACTTTGAAAGTAGATTAAACTTGAGGGAATACTTCCTCACACTCGTAGCACCTTGTTTCAAATTCATAAACTCCATCAACTTTGCTTCCCTAAGCTCAAGACAGAAAAACCAATTAAGGAAAGCCAATTTAAACTCTTCCTAAAGTATCACATAACCATTTCCCTTCTCATCATTCCATTGATCATACCAAATTTGGGCTACCCCCTTGAGTTGGTATGCACCAACTCCGCCTTTTCATTTCGCCCAATACCCATGATATTCAAGATTTTGTAGACCTCATCAATGAACTCTTGTGGGTCTTCCTCCACCTTTAACCCACAGAAAATTGGAGGATTCATCTTCATGAAGTCTCTTACCCTAGCTCCCGGGGTAGTAGCATGAGGGGCTTGGGCCCCTTGGTTGACTTGATTGGCCACAACTCAAGAAAGCATAGTGAGAGCATCCCGGAGCTCACCATTGGTAGGTTGCTCTTCGGGAATTTGGGACCTTCTTCCTTGAGTGTTTGGCATGATCTAGTATAGCAAAGAACAATCATTATGAGGGGAAAGAGCTTACCACAACTCTATTGCACGACTTATAATATGAAGAAGGGTAACATTTCCTAAAACATCTCATAGCCTCCTACTCATAGTCATGGCACACTTCACAACCATGAATAAGAGTCTAATCGACATGGTATGTTGGACTCCGAGGATCTATCAACCTAGTGCTCTGATACCCTCTTTGTCATGACCCAAGCCTAGGGCCTAGTCATGACCGACGAATGAAGAACTAGAAGGAATCCCAAACAAGTCTCGTAGCATATCATTACACATCCTTGGTCGTAGAAGTAATGCAAAACAACATAGGGAACAAAAATAAGGGGAATTGGGACAATGGGAGAGACTTATATTTAAATAGCTTGAATATCATAAATAAGTCAAAGCTCAAGCATGATACATAACTTGCCCAACAACACCTCTAACATAGGACTTAACGAGGGCCAAGACAAGCAACTTGGCTCACCCTCATAGTAAAAGTACCCCAAAAAGAAGGATAGTCTTTAATACATAGCTTAAGAACATAAATATTTCCCACGCATATGAGGACTCACCAACTAGCTTGAATGGATAC
>JAABOM020000103.1:10663110-10685436 GCA_011800125.2 Solanum clarkiae
TAATTGTCAATTTGTGCTACATAAATTAGGACAGTGAGGGCAGCTTCTGGTCATCCTGCCTGCTTGAGTTGCCTGCTTCTTTTCCTTTATCATGTGAGGCCAATAAAAAATATTTTGTGGACTTTTTAATTTAATATTTTAAGGCAGTTGTATATATTAAAGGCAATTGTATATTGACATATTTGCTTCCTTTGCTTCATTATATTTTTTCAACTACTTCAATTATAATTTTATTAGGCTTGATTGCAAATCAAACAAAGAGCAATATCTACTTTGGAGGAGTAACTGAAGCAAACCAGGAAGAAATTCTGAAGTACACAGGCTTTAAAAAAGGCATGCTTCCATTCAAGTACTTGGGAATACCCTTAAGTCCAAAAAAGTTAATAGTTCACCAATGCCAACCTCTGATTGATAGGATGATGCAGAACATCAAAACATGGAGTGTGAAGTTCCTATCTTATGTAGGCATACTACAACTAATACAGAGTGTGTTGCTATCAATACAAAGTTTCTAGTCTCAATTATTTCTACTACCAAAGAAAGTGATGCAACAAATTTAAACCATATGCAAGAGATTTTTGTGGAATGAGGAGGTTCAAAACAGAGGGAAAACTTTGATAGCATGGAATGTCTTCTGTCAACCCAAAGTAGCAGGAGGCCTCAACATTATAAATGTTCAGACATGGAACAAGGCAGTAGTTCTCAAACATCTGTGGAGTCTGGAGAAAAAAAAAAGACAAGTTGTGGGTAATATAGGTGCATACTTATTATATAAAATGGCAAAAGACATGGGAAACACAAGCCAAGAAAACTTCATGGATATAAGGAAAATATTACAAGGGGAAAGTTGCTAGAGGAAGCAGGTATGAATAAAGCACAAGTACCGGAAGCTGAGACATACTCTATCAGTTCAACATACAAGAAGATAAAGGGAGAGTACAATAAAGTACCATGGAAAAAAATAATCTGCAATAATGCTGGCCAACCAAAATGAATCTTTATCCTATACCTGACAATCCAAGGGAAGCTGTATACAAAAGATAGGCTGGAGAGATGGGGGATAATCACTGAAACAGCATGCAGCATGTGCAATAATGCACCTGAGAGTCATCAACATCTATTCTTTGAGTGCACTGAGTCGAGCAAAATCTGGACAAAAATGCTTCAATGGATGGCAATCACAAGAAGTACTACAGGATGGGATGAAGAACTGGAGTGAGCAACACTGAAGGCATCAGGAAGAACACCAAAGGCAGAGGTCTATAGAATGACACTATCAACAGTAATATACCGTGTATGGCAAGAAAGGAACAACATCATCTTTAAAAAGAAAAGGCAAAATACAATGGCTATTATTAGGCAAAATATACAGGAAATCCATAGGAGAAGTAGCATGTATCCTAGACTGGCACAACATATGCATAACTTAGATTATTATCCATAGCTAGTATAGACAAAAATACTAAGAAAGACATTAGCAATGAGCTCTGAGGTTGGGGATGTCCAAATCCAGAGTTTCGAATCACATAATGAAAATCAGTTACCAAATTTTTTTATTATATTACGCTATTAAATCATTTTCCCAGGTGCTTCAGCTATGATTTTACTATATCATCATAATGAATTATTTTAAATCATGTAAATACTAAAATTAGGATAAAATAGATATAAATAAAAAATGAAGTATTATTTTTAAAAAGCTGGACAAATAAAATTAAATAACTTTTTAACAATCTTTTAGTTTTTATATTTTCTCAAAAGAAATACTTTTAAAAAATATAATAATATAAATAAACCAAGAAGTTTATGTATATTAATAAATATACTCAAAATTTTATATGTGCAACATAAATTAGAATAAAACAAGTAATATATATTATTTCAAATTAACATAAAATATACCATAGGTCTCAGTAGTTAACAACTTAAATGTATTTTAAATATGCTAAAAAGATCTATTAGTTTCAGATAAATCGAGATAAAATAATAACTTATAGTAGGCCCGTGCTTGCACGGACTTTATGTGACTTTAATAAACTTTTTAAATGTATTTTAGAAAAAATTTAAGTTATTAATTACCGAGACCTATAGTACATTTTGTGTTAATTTTAAATAATATTGTTACTTATTTTCTTCTAATTTATGTTGCACATGCATAATTGTGAGAGTATACTAAAATTTCATTTATGAATTATATAAAAACTTCTTAGTTTATTTATACTATTATATTTTTTAAAGTACTTCCTTTTTGAGACAAATATAAACGGTAATAGATTATTAAAATAGTTACTTAATTTTATTTGTCCAGTTTTTTTTTAAAAATATAATCTTTTATTTTTATTTATTTTATCCTTATTCTAATATTACATGATTTAAAATAATTAATTATGATGATATAGTAAAATCATAGTTGAAGCAGCTGCAAAAATGTCACACTCCGGGAGGGTAGCCTTAGCGTGACCAACACTTGAAGAACCATTGCTAATTCCCCAAGAGAATCACCTGCCCTCATCGTCACATCAACTCAACAGTGGAAGAAGAACTAAGATAGAAAGACACCATCAAGATAATCATAACTTTACTAATACATAGTTTTCAGTGAAATGAGTCGGAAATACAAAATACTCAATAACTCCTCTACTCAATGTCTATGAAGCCTCAATTCAACAATGTAGATGGTGCCATGACAGGCCATGGGCACCTCAATTCAAAAGGAATAAAGTACTCAATGGAAGTAAAAGATAAAAAGGGCTCCTTCGGAAATGCAAGGAGGGCTCACCAACTCTGGAGTGCACTAGTCTAGATTTCAGCAATGTGCGGGCTGAAGTCCTCTATCACCTATATCTACATCAGAAAAAAGATGCAGGTACAAATGGACATCAGTACATGAAATATACTGGTATATAAAATAGCTCAAGAAAATAAGGCTCCACTCACTCATCTCGACTCAACAACTCATTCTCAACTTAATACATGCAAGTTTAAAGTAAATTATGCTCTTTTATTTATACACAATAAAAATAGACTCGGTTTAAAATATCATGCTCGAGGTGCTTAGGAGTGTCTCTTAACCAACTTCCAAATCCCACCACCTTTAGTTTAGTGATGCACAACAAAGGCGATGTCATTGCCATGCCCGTTCTATACTTTCCATGGTAAAGGACGATCAACCCTCTCTTGGATCCTTAATAAATGTTCACTTTTGGGACAAGAGTTACCAGAACAAGTTATACAACTATCCTACTTGGCAACGTAGTTTTGTAGGTTAAAGCAGATGTTCACTCGCTTTCATTTCGGTGCTCGATACTCCTCCCAAGACTAAAACGTGCTCAACTCATCAATCAACTCATTCCTCAATGCTCAGTCAATCAACTAAAATCTCAACCTCATTGGGTTACCTCATCTCAATTCATTTTAGTTGCTCATCAACTTAGTTAATCAATGCAGACAGTTAACTCAACTCAAACTCATACGGTCATTCAGACTCACTCAATTTGACTCATCATGTAGGTGCAAACAAGATAATCATATATATTAGTGTATGTGACTAAATGTAATAGGCTTCTCATACTCAATCATACTCAAATTACTCAACTCAGATACTCAAACTCAACCTCAACTCTGTAACATGCATAGAATTTCATAGATTATGCAATTTAGGGTTCACACTATCAAGTAATAAACTTTACCTCAATTTCATAGTGAAAATCATGCAATGTAGTAAGTATATCATAGATTACCAGGAGAATTCATAATAAATGCAAGAATTTAGTATTAGGGTAATAGAATTTTCCAAATCTATACTCTTTCTCCAAAATCTTGACTCAAGAAGATGAAAGGGGTGTGAGAAAGGATGTAGTTCCACACTTTAGTATGACTTACATACGTGGGAATGGAAGGACCAATCAAACTCCAACAGAGCTTTGTGCTAAAATAAAAAACTCTTGCTCTTCTCCCTCTTCTAGTGTTTTTCAAGAAACCTTTGAGTGAAAAATGGTGAATAATACTCTTAGGATTCTGTTTCAAGGCTTTATTCAAGCCTAAAACGACCGAGGATTTAATTAAATAGGGATTGGAATGTACAAAAATACCACTCTTAAAAACTGTCTGAGTCTACGAGACCTCATTTACGGGCCGTAGATCATTCTATGGGTTCTAAACTACCTCTCATAAGCTAGAGGTCTTGAAATTTGAGTTACTGGAATTTATCACGAAACCTCCTCTATGAGTCATAAACCGTTTTACGAGTCATCTGCTAAATAGTAATTCAAGCAACTGAAAGTTGATATTTGGACCATCAGTTCATGAAATCAATCTACGAACAATGGAATACTTTATGGGTCGCATACCATCTCGTATAGAAGACTCAGACTTAAAAACTTTCACCAAGTTATCTGGAGAATTTACGAGACCCATTCTATGAGTCGTAAACCTATTTACGAGTCATAAATGGCCCTCATGAACCTAGTTTTGTTTCTCAGTCTTTTCTCAGCATCCTTTGTGCATCTACTCTAGCCAAGGTATAGGGAATTAGGGGATGTTACAAAAAATGTTTATTAGGGTAAATGTTATAAAATTATAGTTGAAGAGGTTGAAGACATATGATGAACCAGTTGAAGCAACACGTCAATATACAACTACCTTAAAAAGAATAAACTAAAAAGCCCACAAATACTTTTTATGGATTCAAATAGTACACAAAGCAAAGCTAGGGGCTCAAATAGTCACCTGAATATATCTTGTACTCAACAAAGAAAGAGTAAATATAGTATCAATACACAAACCACTGTGTACTAATAGAATCATATGGCTATATAAATATAAATATTTAACCAAATAAGAGTAGTACAAGATGACACATAGGTCATAAATCATCAATATAATTAGACTCCTAGTTACAAATCTTTGTTTCAACAAGCATATGAACATGCTCCACATGATTATAATCAAACCTGTTTCACTCAAGAAATCAATAAACATACATGAAAAATCATATCAAACCTGTACCAGGTATAGTATTCGAGCCAATCATTAGTATTTTCATATAAGATGTGGTATGAAAGCTAATTATTAGTATTTTTATACCAAGCGTGGTACCCTTGCCAATTGTTAATATTCTCATCCAATTATGGTACTCGAGCAAATCATTAGTATTCTCACACTAGGTGGGGTATGTGAGTCAACCAGCAGTTACAAACAATATACATAATAACAACCATAATGAAATAACCACATTTGAAACCACAAATTAAACAATTTCACTGCAAGAGATTATCAACATGATTTCATAACATTCTTCTCCTACGTTTTCTCCACATACATTGCACAATTAATATTATAAAGCCGTTATCATGTGTAATGACCTCGAACGTCATTTTTGGTATTTGATCAAGTTACCATTTTTCCCTTCTTGAACATTGCTTTGGGTGATTTTTGGGTGAGTTCAAGAGGCGGATTCTGAAAATCTTAGTAAAAAGGTTGGAGTTTTGCAAAAGGAAGAGTTTTAAAGGTTTAAAGTTAGAAATTCAACTTTTGAGATCATTTGAATTTCAAGTGTCTGAATCTGATTCGTTGATCCTATCAATTTCAAAATGCTGAATCTGATCTAGGAGAATTTGCAGAATTGAATTTGGAGTTAAAACAAATATTTTAGATCTAAAGTTGCATTCTAGTTCATTTTGGATTAAAGGTTTGACTTTGGTCAACATTTGGTGTTCAAGAGCTCATATCGAAATTCCATCAGTTCCGGATGGTGAAAATAATGCAAAAAATGACTTGTTTGTAATTCTTAGAGCTTTTGATAATATTTTGAGTTTTTGAGTTCGAGACTAGTTTAAATGATCTTTCTCTAGTGGGACCACGGAGGTTCCGAATTCGAATTCTGATAATTTTGTTGAGTTTGGATCATCATTTTTGATAGGGTTTTATATTTGGTTTGTGTTCATGGGATTCCCAATGAATCCCAAACGTCCTAGTTATGTTGGTTTTTGGTAGGGTTTTATGTTTGGTTTGCTAGTGCATGTCACTCATGTACTCCGCATTCACAGGGTAGGGTTTTATGTTTGGTTTGCTAGTGCATGTCCCTCAAGTCCCGCATTCGTGGAGCTATGCTCCTTTAGCTTCTGCATTCAAGGATGCCTTGTCCACATTCGCTAAGTGCTAGGTCACTTGGACCTTCGCATTCGCGGAGTGTTATAATGACCTGAATAGTGGACTTCTTTAAAAGATATTTTAATTCATTTTATACCATTTTCAACCCTTCAAACTTCGTTGCTAAGAGAGATTTTGAGATTTTCAAGACAAAGTGATTAGATAACTATTTTCTAACCTATTTCATTAATTTACATTGATTAAATTGTAATATTAACTTCTAATTTTGGGATTTAATTGGGGATTTCTCAAACTTTTATTTCCAACTTTAATTGTTGATTTCTCCCTTATCTTCGCTCCATTTTTGAAATTGTTTTCGCTGTTGAACTCCTTATTAAGTAGGGCATTCCATACATTAATTTTCAGATTTTGGTTATGTTTTTTGACATGAGATTTCTTATCGTTTTACCCTTTTTCTCCAAATTAGTTAATTTTAGTGTCATTAGATTCGTTATGTGATTGTGATGCCATGTTTGAATAGATTTTGAGGATTTGGATACCACAGGAGGGGAGAAGCAGGAATTTCGACTTTATTCGAGACTTTGTTTGAGATAAATGGACTTCTAACCTTTTTTTAAGTATGATTGAACCTTGTATGCTCCTATATATGTGTAATTGAATAATTGAACTCATAAGTTGGGGTTAGATTGTATGATTGTAGACTTTAATAGTTGAGTTTTGGTATTGCATTGTGGGTGTTGTAAATTCTTACGTTTGTGCTTTATTGAGGGAATTATTCACTAATTGCATTTGATCTTAAGGTTTTGATGGGGTTGGTAGTATCTTGTGAAATACCTGTGCACTTGAGGATTACTTGATTTCTATTGTTGAAATATATGATGCATATAGACATCTTGCATATTCTCTTTCCATAAGCATGACTATTTGCCATTATTATGTGCTTGTTCTGATGATACATTGAAAATGAAAAACCGAAGGAAAATGGTTCTGGCTAGAGAAAAAGAAAAGAAAGAGAAGAAACAAAAAGCCAAAGAGAAATGATTCCGACTTGATATAAAAGTAAATACCAAAGAAAAATGGTTCTAGCAGATAAATGATCCATGTGTGGCCCCCATGGGTTTAGACTAAAGTAGTCATCTGGTCAGCAGATGTGTATCGTGGGACAAGACATATATCATGATTATTTGATATTGCATCGTATTATTTATATTTCATGGCATCTACTCCATCTCATATCATATCTGATTGATATTAGTTATATACTGCTTATGAGATTGTATACTTATTGTATCTCTGATTTGTGTGAGTGTTGGATCTACTTATATATTTTTGTATTGAGATATTATGTAAGGTGATAATTGTGACTGTACCTATTTGTGAAATGTATATTATATTGTGCTGGGACACTTCTGAGTGCAGGGTTGTATTTCAATGGATTGTGGTTGGGATTTAAGGAGCTACTTGTACTTTTCATTGCTTTATCTTAGGTTAGTTCCATTTCACTGAGTACCCCATTATTTGGTGCTCACCCCCTTACTGCATTTTTGTTGTTTTTGAGTCTGATCCATCCTTCTATACTTCTATTTGTTGGATTGAGCTCCTAGATTACTTCTGAGGTACCTTCTTATGTATCCCCCAAGCCTTTGAGGATCCCACTTTATGTTTTGTTCTATTTGAGGAGTAGACATTTGAGACTTTCTTTTTATTTGAGTATTTTGTATTTAGAGGCTTGTACATGTGACACTAGTTCTTGGGATAGTTATAGTTTGATTTCTTCCACTTATCTATATTACTAGACTATTTATCTTCTGCTTTTATTATTATTGTTAAGTGGCTTAGGTTTGGCTAACTCACCTCGATGGGTTTGGTGAGTGCTATCACACCTGGATTTTAGATCGTGACAATTTGGTATCAGAGCCCTGGGTTCATACGTTTCACTTGTGTATAAGCCTAGTCTAGTAGAGTCTTCAGGATCGGTGCAGAGACGTTCATTACTTATCCTCAAGAGGCTATGAACATTGTTAGGAAACTCTCTTTTGCTTCATTTTGATCCATTCGTGCATTAGTTTGGGTTTGGTATTGAGTGTTCGTGTGTCCTTTGACAAATGGCGAGGACCTGAGCTACTATTGCTATAGGACGATGGGAGGCTGCCCCTGATGTTGCTATTGGGACCCCAGCTAGGGGTAGGGGTGGTTCCAATGGAAAAGCTAGAGATTGAGGTTGAGGAGCTGCACTGGCCAAGAACTATAATCGGGGTGTCTCCCCCAAGCCAGCCATGAAGACTAGACAAGAAGAGGTTCCAGATGAGTTCGTTGCAGTACCTCTACTTCAGGATACACTCTTGAGAGTCTTGGGTGTGTTTGAGACTTTGGGTAGATAGGTAGCCCAACCGATACTTGTAGTACTTAAAAGACTCGGATTGGGGTTCATCCCTAGATTAGTAGCAGGTCCCTATGGACCAGTTTCAGGTTGAACACCCTTTAGCTGCTCCAATATTTGATATTCCACTAGTAGCTGTCTTCAATAATGATGAGTAGCGGAGGTATGAGAGATTCTGGAAGATGGACCCATCTCAGCTTTAAGGTGGGAAGACTGAGGATGCTCATTAGTTTTTGACTACTTGTAGAGGGTGACTGAGTATCATGGGAGTAGTAGATACAATGGTGTGAGATATGTCACCCTCCAGTTCCGTGGGCCATCCACGGAGTAGTGGAGGACCTATACAGGATCCCTTCCGATTGGGTCTCCATAGATGACTTGGCAGACATTTTCAAATGCCTTCTATGATTGATTTATGTCTTTGAGTATTTGTGAGAAGAGTCAATAAGATTCAAGAGTTTGAGGATGGGCACTATAATTGTTTCGGAGTACGAGATCAGGTTTTGCTAGCTAGTTGGACATTCCACAGCTATACTTCTGATCAAGGCTGAGAGAGTTCACCGGTTTGTGAGAGGGATAGTTTTTCCTATCAAACAATCTATATTTTATGTATCTAGGGATGGATCTTCCTTCCAGTTAGTGGTTATGCTGCAAAGGAGGCAGAGTTGATGCAGAGAGAGGAGTTTGGGGACCCAAAAAGGTTCGCACATCGGGACAGTACTCGGGTGCTTCTTTAGGAGGCAAAGGTATGATCAAAGGAGGAGGTTCATTTCAGCATCGGGAGGTTTATGTAGTCTTGCTAGATTCAGAGGGAGGATGGGGTCTCATGATTCCTATACTTTAGGTCAGAGTTCATTCTGGTACTTAGAAGAGGCCTATGGGCCGAGGTGGCTATAACATCCCTCCTGCTCTATCGCATCAGCTATACACACCTAGATATTGCTATAGGTGTGGTCTCCTAATCATTTGACTCGACAGTGCCCTGGGCAGACTTATTTTCGGCCTCACTATTCATACTCCATAGCGTCGGTCAGAGATCCGGCACTACCAGTTAGCGGTTCAGGCTCACAAACTAGGTTTCGAGACAGAGATCAATTTGATAGAGATGGATGTACTAATGGTAGGGGAGCAGGTGATATTTTCACTCATTCAGGTGGTAGGGGGTCAGTTTTTATGAGTGGAGGTCGAGGTGGCCATTGGTATGCCTTCCTAGGTAAACCCAAGGCTGAGGCTTCTGATGCTGTGATTACAGGTATTGTTTTGGTTTGCCATCACCCCGCATCTATGTTATTTGATCCTGGCTCTACTTATTCATATGTGTCTGCCTATTTCTCCTTGGGGTTTCAGTTGCCTTATGATTCCCTATTTGTGCCCTGTGCATGTTTCGATCCTAATAGAAGATCCCTTAGTAGTGGATCGAGTGTACTGATCCTATCTTGTTACCTTGACAGGCTATTAAACTTGGGTAGATTTGATTATATCAAATATGGTAGATTTTTATGTTATTCTGGCTATGGATTGGCTATCTCTATATCATACTATTCTTGATTGTTATGCCAAGACTATTACCTTAGCTATGTCCTGTAGATTGAGGATTGAGTGGACTGGTTTAAAGGGTTCCTATCCTAGTAAAGTGATATCTTATATTCAAGCCCAAAAGTTGATTGATCAAGGGTGTTTGGCATATTTGGCTTTTAATCGTGCCATTGCTGCTGAGTTATCTTCTATGGAGTCTATTTCGGTGGTTGGTGAGTTTCCAAATGTGTTTCCTATTGATCTACCCGAAGTCCCTCCAGCTTAGGATATTGATTTTGCTATAGATCTTGAGCAAGCACAAAGCCCATTTCTTTCACTCCCTATCAGATGGCTCCAACTAAGTTGAAGGAGTTAAAGGAGCAACTCTAGGATTTTGTGAGTAAGTCTTTATTCACCATAGTGTTTCCTCTTCAGTTGCCCCTGTTCTATTTATTAAAAAAAAGAATGGGTCCATGAGGATGTGTATTGATTATAGGCAGTTCAATAAAGTGATTATCAAGAACAAGTACCTATTTCCTAGCATAAATGACTTATATGAATAACTTCAGCGAGCTACACTCTTTTCTAAGATTGACTTGAGGTGGAGGTATCATCAACTTCAAATTCGACCATCAGATATACCTAAGATAGCCTTTCATACTAGGTATGGCCACTGCGAGGTCCTTGTTATGTCCTTAGTTTGACTATCGCCCCTGCAGTGTTTATGGAGCTGATGAATCGGGTGTTCTGGTCGTACCTGGATTCATTTGCGATTTTGTTCATCGATGATACCTTGCTCTATTCTAAGACTGATGAGGACCATGTGAGGCATTTAAGTATTATACTCCAGAGGCTCAAGGAGGAGAAGTTGTATGCCAAATCCTCCAAATTCGAGTTTTAGTTGAGTTCGATAGCATTCTCGGAGCATGTGGTGTCCAAGAAGGCTATTCGAGATGACCCACTAAAGATTGAGGTCGTTTGGGGTTGGATTAGTCCTACTTTAGTTATAAAGATTCGTAATTTTTGTAGGTTTTGCTGGGTATTATCACCATTTTGTTCAGGGTTTATTGTGATGCTTTGAGAGTGGGGCTAATTGGTGTGTTGATGTAGAAGAGAAGGTTATTGCTTATGCTTCTAGATAGTTGAAGGCCTATCAGAAGAACTACCCACTCATGATATGGAGTTGGCTGAGGTTGTGTTTGTGTTGAAGTTATGGCGTCACTATGTATATGGAGTCCATTATGAGATGTTTACTAATCATCACAACCTAAAGTATATCTCCAGTCAGTGGGATCTAAATCTGAGACAAAGCAGGTGGATTGAGCTTCTAAAAGATTATGACTTGACTATTCTCTATCATCATGGGAAGGCCCATATGGTGGCTAATGCATTGAGTAGGAAGGCTTCCAGAATGGGGAGTTTAGCAACTATCCGGGTTGAGGAGCGACCGTTGGCTAGAGATGTTGAGAGAATGGTTTGGGTTGGTGAGGTTACAAATTTCAAAATAAGGTGGAGTGCTTGCTACTATTGATGCCCACTCATCATTGATGGATAAGATTTGTGAGAGACAATTTGAGGATGAGAAGTTGTGTATTATCCGGGATAAAGCGACTAGAGGTGAAGCTAGAGAAATAGTGCTTGATTCTGATGGTGTTTCTAAGGAAACAGTCTCTGAGTCTGATGGTGTTTTAAGGATTGGGAGTCGTATCTGTGTGCCTAAGGTGGGTGATTTAATCAGATTGATACTTAAGGAGGTTCATTGTGCTAGATATTCTATTCATCCAGGGGTAGCGAAGATGTACCATGATCTAAGTTAGCATTATTGGTAGTCCGGAATGAAGAAAGATATAGCAGAGTTTGTAGCCAAGTGCTTGACATGTCAGCAGATCAAGTAGATCACTTGAGGCCTAATAGAGAGCTTAAGAAGATGCCTATTCTTGAATGGAAGCTGGAACACATTTCCATAGACTTTGTAGTTGGCTTACCTCCTATTATTAGGGGTTTGGATTCTATTTGGCTAGTAGAAGATCAATTGACCAAGCCCTCTACTTCATTCCAGTTAAAGTGAAGTACTCTGCCAAAAGATTGACCCATCTTTATATTATTCAGATAGTGAGATTTCGCGTGGTCCCAATTTCTACTGTGTTGGATCAAGGCTCATTGTTTACTTTACACTTTTGGAGGGCCTTACATCATGGTTTGGGTACCCATTTGAATTTGAGCACAACTTTTCACTCCAGACTGATGGCCAGCCCGAGAGGACCATTCAGATACTAGATAATATGCTTTGAGCCTATGTGATTGGCTTTAATGCTAGATGGGATCAACACTTAGCCTTGGGCGGAGTTTTCTTATAACAATAGTTATTATTCTAATATTCAGATGGCTCCTTTTGAGGCTTTGTACGACTAGAGGTGAAGATCGCCCATAGGTTAGTTCAACAAGATATCAGTGGTGAGTATGGGTGTTGATATGTTGAGGGATGATCTTGAGAGGGTACGGTTGATTCGAGTTGATTGATGGCAGCCTAAAGTCGCTTAAAAAGCTATGTTGATAGGTGGGTGCGACCTTTGGATTTCGTAATTGGTGATATGGTTTGGTTGAAGGTCACACCTTGAAGGGTGTTATGAGATTCGGGAAGAAGAGCAAGATCAGTTCAAGGTTTATTGGTCCTTTTGTGATTCTTGATAGAGTGGAAGAGGTGGATTATAGACTTGCCTTGCCACCCAACTTATCTTCATGTAATGACCTACTTGGTCATTTTTGGCTTTATTTGTGAAAATCATGGTTACCCTTTCATAAGTTGCTTTAGGCTTACTTTGAACTATTTGAATGGTTTGTACTGCAATTCTGAGTTTTAAAAGTTGAGAATATAAGCTTTGGTCTTTTTGAAAGCTTAACTTATTGAAAAAGTGAAATATTGTGTCATTATGAGTTTTGGAGGTCAGATCAGGGATCTGTCAATTCCATTAGCTCCAAAATGTCGAAACTGAACTACAGGAAGTAGCAGAATTGAATATGGAGTTAAGATGAGGTTTTTAGGCCCAAAGTAATAATTTTAGTAGTTTTCGAAATCAAAATTTGACTTTGGTTAACATTTTGAGTTCAGAAGCTCGGATCGGAATTCCGTCAGTTCCAACAGTTTTGGATGGTGAAACTAATTCTAGAAATGGTCTCGTCATAATTTTTGGAGTTTCCGAGGATAGTTTTGGTATTTTAAATCTTAAACTAATTTTATTGAATTACATCCGTAAATGTTTCTGGAGATCTCATAATCAAATTCTTATGATTCTATTGAGACCGGATCACTGTTTCTAGTATTGATACATATCAAGTTTGTGAAATTTTGAGTTTGGATGAGTTCTGGGGGTTTGTTTTGAGTGTTGGCAATGGCTAGTGTGGGGGTATCTGGTGGAACCCATTTTTGTTCTCCGCCTTTGTAGACAAACCTCGGCCTTTGTGGAGGTATATGCATTTTTATTCTCCGTGATCACGGACAACCATCTGCCTTCGCGGAGTACATTTTCTCTAAGTCGATTTTAAAGACCTACAAGCCCCATTTTCACTCAATTTTCAAAATTTCAAGCTTTGGGAGGCGATATTTGAAGAGAGTTTTTGGAGAAATCTTTTGGTTAAGTGTTTCTAGCATCTTGATTGATTTCCATGATTTTTATCTTGAATTCGGCTCGAATTGCATGATTTTGAATGTCCAAATTTGGGAATTTTTGGTCTATGATCTTGAAACTTTAAATGATGATTTCTTCATCGATTTGAATTCGACTTTAGTGGGATTTTCACTCACGAACTCCAATTTTTGTGTAGAATCCAATTCGAAAGTCAATTTCCAGATTTTAGACTTTCAAATTTTAGCCCTAATTTTGCCCATTTTGCCCCTAAGCCTAAAATATGCCAATATGGGTATCAAAATGCACCTTTTGATGTGTAGTATCCATTCTTGATAGTTGTTGATCGGTCCGTGGATCATTTGGAGGCTTGAATTGGTTGAAATCTTGTTCGAGTGTGGTTTCGGCATCGAGGTAGGTTCGGCTAACCTTTTTGGGATTGGATTTGAGTTATTGAGCATGCTTATGTGATAATTGTGAGATGTTAATTGAATTATGATCCGACATCCTGATATGATTGAATTTGATAGGAAAACGAGGCTGGTTATGCCGAATATTGAGTAAATGACGAGCCTATTGATTAGTTGAGATGTGATATTTGGGATATCATTATGATAGTATGAGACTTGAAATAGTTCTTTGTTAATGTTGTGATTAATTAATGATGGGCATGATCGGTGTAAGAGTTATGAACCCATTTGGGGTACTTGTGGAGCTTGTTTCAATGACATACAATTATTTGTGAGTGGAGATGAGATGAGACATGGTTTAGCCGTATAATGTTAATACTTCATTGTTGTATTGGTATGCACCTATATTATATTGACTAGTTGTGTTGGTATTCATAGATCTTATGCTCTATTTTTGCATTGTTATGCACATATCTTATACTGGACCTGGATCATTAGTACGCACAGATCTTATTTCTAATTTGGATACGCACATGTTATATATTACTAACTGTATTAGTATGCACACCTTTGATACATGATTAGATGCATTTTTATACACATCTATCACTACATTTACACCATTTGAGATATTGTGGTGCATGTTGAGACTATGGTTATGGCCTATGATGCCTCGAGATACTTTTGACTATGGCCTGTGATGCCTTATTATATATTTTAGTACATGGCTTGTGATACCCCCGGGTTCTCTCTTGTAGCTTGGGCTTGATAGATGTGCACATCGGCCTCATGATGATCGTTGATTTCACCTCATACATGGCCTGCGATGCCATTACATTCTTGCATTTTATTACATTACATCATTGGGTCAGTTTACCATCTGTAAGTGCCATTATTCATAATTTTATTGTATTGGGTGCTAACCCTTTTGATGCAGGTGATAGAAGTATTCATTATTACATACTTGTTCAATTTCTCTTACCTTGTTGGTTGAACCTACTGGGTACATTTTGGTGTACTCACCCCTTCTTTGTTTCCTCTCTACAGAGCATGTATAGGGTACACATAGGGTAGTTGATCCTTTTATCCGAGTGCTATCATCACCATCCATATCTCAACGGTGAGGCTTAGACTCCGATTCATCGTAGATCTTTGGATCCTTTTTTTATTTCTTTATCTTCCAGACTATGTTTTAGATTTACGAGACAGTAAAGTATTTTCCTTTTGAGATAGTTGTATTTACTCTTCAGTACTGTTTTAGATGCTCTTGCACTCATGACTCCAGGTTTTGGGAGATTTCTTATATCTTCTAAGTTTGTTTTTCCTCTTTACTTATCATTCTTTAGTTGCGATCTATTTTGGGTCATGACAAGTTTGGTATTCAGAGCTCTAAGTTCGTTGAGCTCATGAGTCAAGAGAAGGGTGTCTAGTAGAGTCTCACAGATCAGTGTGTAGACATCCATACCCATCATTAGGAGGCTACGAGATACTTGTTAGGAAAAAGTTTTCATATCTTGCTTCCATTTGTGCATTCCTTTGTATTACCCATTTTGAGAGTGTCTAATCTACTCCTTATGTACAGATGCCGACTACCAGATCTCGTCGATCGACATGAGAGCTTGAGGCAGCTGATGTAGCTCCTACCTAAGGTCGAGGTAGAGTTATGGTAGGACTAGGGGCAGAGGACATGTTAGAGGGGAAGTTCCACCTTGAGGGCAGACTAGATCGACTTCTCTAGATCTTGTTCAAGAGCTAGAGGGGCCAATAGATCTTATTCCACCACTCTCAGCCCCAGAGATGACACCCTCGGTTCAGAAGTTACTTTTGAGAGTATTGGCTAGATTGGAGGGAGTTCGTCCAGCCTCAGATATTGTTGAGATACCAGGTTCTACCACGTTGCTTGGTCCTTCTAGTGCTCCACCATAGTCAACTATAATTTGTGTAGGTCCTTCTTCTGGTCCAACAGACCCTCCTGCGATTATTACTCTTGTTTAGGTATCTAGACCAAATTCAGGTTCTCAATTTAAGAGTTTGGATATTGCTCCATTTTGTTGCACCTCCCTTGTTTGTAGTGCCACCATCTTTTGCCAATCCAACCATGTCTATAGCGGAGCAGAAGAGTTTTGAAAGATTTATGCAGTTGAGTCCATCGTGATTTGATGACATTCTTGGTGATAGAGCTTATGATTTTTTGTCATAGTACTAGGACCGGTTATGTAATCTGGATATTCTTGAGTCGCATGGAGTTTCCTATACTTCATATTAGTTCACGGGCCTTGCCAAGGAGTAGTGGAGGTCAGTGGTGGCTTGTCGACCTATTGGATCTATAGCTATAACCCGGGGACAGTTCGCACAGATATATTTGGAGAGATTCATGCCCTACAACCTTCGAGACAGCCGCTGAGATGAGTTTGATAGGCTACAACAGGGATCTATGTTAGTTTCTGACTACGAGGCTAGATTTCACGCTATATCCAAGTATTCCTTATGTAGCATTCCTACTGAGATTGAGAGGATTCGATGATTTGCTAAGGGCTTGGCAGGGTATCTTCAGGAGGCTATGACTTCCTTGGTGTTGGCTAGAGGTACTTTCCAAAGTGTTGTACATGATGCTCGTATGATAGAGCGTATCAGGCAAGATATATAGATTAGCGGCAAGAGGTTTCATTGACATGGACATTTTAGTAGACACCTGCCACGGGACCGAGAGGATTAGAGGCAAACCATCAGGGCCAGGCAGTTCAGGCACCTCTTCCAGCATCTGATAGTGTTGATAGGTCCAGATCTGCTACAGTGGGTAGTGCACCCAAGCGTGGTGGCTTTTCAAGGCAACCATCTCAGAGATAGAGACCAAGGCTTGTTATCATTGTGATGAGATTAGGCACTTGACTTATCATTGTCCTCACTGTATACCTCCTGCTCAGGCTTCAAGTTCTCAGCCAGCTCACCCGACTCCAGCATCGATACCAAAGACACACTTTAGGCTATGAGAGGTAATGCCAGAGGGGTTTGTGGTATAGTGAGAAGTGGTGCTCATGATGCTCCACATGCTAGTGGTAGACGTGAGTTTGCTAAGCTATTTCAAATAGAGCTGAGGCAGAAGCCTCTGATACAATTATCACAAGTATGGTCCTAGTGTGTCACCGTTCAAATTCAGTTTTATTTGATCCAAGATCTACTTATTCACATATGTCTGCCTATTTTGCTTCTGATATTGATATTATATATGAGCAACTTGCCGAGCCTATTTATGTTTCCACCCCAGTAGGTGAATCTTTAGTGGTGAATCGGGTATATTAGGTTGGTGATTTTTATGGTGAGGGATACTGTTGTAGGTCAGATATTATTGGATATGGTTGATTTCTATATAATTTTAGGTATGGATTAGCTGTCCCTTATCCTACTATTCTTGACTATCATGGAAAGACCATGACCCTATCTCCCTCTATTAGACTTCACTTGATGTGTAGTGGGGCATCTAGATCCATTCTAAGTGTGTTATTTCTTATATGCATGCTTGTCTGTTAATGTGGGAGGGGTGTTGACATATTTGGCTCATGTTCGGGCCTTTTCTGAGGAGTCTCCATCATTGGAGACTACCAGGGTTACTTGAGAGTTTATGGATGTATTTCTGACTAATTTACCTAGTGTTCCTCCGGATCATGTTGACTTTGCTATTGATATGGAGCCGGACACTAAGCCCATATATATTTCTCCTTATTGGATAGCTCCGGCTGAATTGAAGGAGTTAAAAGAATGGTTGGAAGATTTGTTAAAGAAAGACTTTCTTTGTCCGAGTGTATTTCCCTGGGGTGCTCCTGTATTATTTGTGAAGAAGAAATATGGACTATGCGTATGTATATTGACTATCGCCAGCTTAACAAAGTGACCATCAAGAACAAATATCCATTGCCACGCATTGATGATATTTTTGACTAATTACAGGGTGACTCGGTGTTCTGCAAGATTGACTTGAGGTCTGGTTACCATCAGGTGAGAGTTCGGGAGTCTGATATCCCGTAGGTAGCCTTCAAGACGAATTATGGGCATTATGAGTTTGTGGTCATGCCATTTGGGTTGACTAATGCCCCAACTGCTTTTATGGAGTTGATGAACTGAGTATTCACGCCTTACTTAGTCATCTTTGTGATTGTATTCGTGGATGTTATCTTGGTTTATTACAAGAATGAGGTAGATCATGTCCAGCACTTGAGGACTGTGGTTCTGAGATTAAAGGAAGAGAAGTTGTATGCTAAGTTCTCAAAGTATGAGTTTTTTCTTGAGTTCGTTGCATTTCTTGGCCATGTGTCAAAAGAGGGTATTATGGTCGATCCGACTAAGGTAGTAGCTATTCGTAAGTGGGTAGGCCTACTTTGGTGACTAAAATTCAGAGTTTCCTTGCTTTAGTGGGGTATTATTAGCATTTTGTTTAGGGTTTCTCATCTATAGCAGCCTCGTTGACCAGATTAACTCAAAAGGTTGTAGCAGTCCAGTGGTCAGATAACTGTGAGTTGAGCTTCTAAAAGTTCAAAGATTTGTTGACTTCGGCACCTATTCTTGCTTTATCCAAGGAGGGTGTTCCATTTGTGGTATATTGTGATGCTTTAGGTGTGGGTTCTGGTGGTGTATTGATGCATAAAGGGAAAGTGATAGCCTATGACTCTATACAGCTTAAAGTGCATGAGAAGAACTACCTTACCCATGACTTGGAGTTGGTTGCAGTTGTGTTTTTGTTGAAATTATGGCGACATTATCTTTATGGGGTGCATTATGAGATCTTTACTGATCACTAGAGTCTCAAATACATCTTTACATAGCCTAATTTGAACATGAGACAACAAAGGTAGTTGCAGTTGCGTAAGGACTATGATATCTTTGTTCTCTATCACCATGGGAAGGCCAATGTGGTGGAAGATACTTTGAGCCGGAAGGCTACTAGTATGGGGAGTTTGATATTCTTGAGGGTTGAGGAGAGGTACTTAGCTCTAGAGGTTCAGTCACTTGCTACGTAGATGGTCCGTTTGGACATTGCTCCTTCTCAGATTATTTTGGCATTTGTTGAGGCTAGATCTTATTTGCCTGATCAGATATATGCTCACTAGTTCGAGGACCCTAAATTATGCATGATTCATGAAAAGGTGATGAGAGGTGAAACTAAGGTGGCTATAATTGATTCTGATGGTGCTTTGAGGGTTAATGGTAGAGTTTGTGTGCCTAATGTTGGGAATTGGGTGAAATTGATATTAGAGAAGGCCCATTGTGCTAGATATTCCATCCCTCCAGGTATGTTTAAGATGTGTGATCTTAAATAAGTTTGGCATGAGGAGAGACATAACTGAGTTTGTGTCTTTGAATTGCCAACATGTGAAGTATGAGCATTAAAATCCTGGTGAATCGATGCAAAGGATGCTCATTCCTGAGTGGAAGTGGGAGAGAGTGACTATGGATTTTGTCAACTGTTTGCCCATGTCCTTGTGCAAGTTTGATTTAGTTTGGGTGGTCATTGATCAATTGACCAAGTCGGCACACTTTATGCCAGTAAAGACTAGCTACAATGTAGAGCAGTTGGCTAGATAGTATATTCGGGACATTGTCAGATTGCATGGTCTGCAATTGTCTATAGTCTCAGATAGAGGGTCTGTGTGTACTTCTCACCTTTGGGGGGCTTTACAACGTGGTTCGGGTACTAGAGTGGATTTGAGTTTATCCTTTCACCCTCAGACTGATGGTCAGTCAGAGCGCACTATTCAAGTGTTGAAAGACATGCTTAGGGCCTGTTTTATTAGGGAACAATTGAAACAACACTAACCATTGGCAGAGTTTGCATATAATAATAGTTACCATTCCAGCATCCAGATGGCACTGTTTGAGGCCTTGTATGGCCAATGATATAGGCCACCCATTGGATATTTGATTGAGGTTCAGTTGAGGTGTTGGGGCGTTAATTTTCTTCAAGATGCCATACACCGAGTTCGACTGATTCAGAGTAGAATTTTGACAGCCCAGAGTCACTAGAAGAATGCTAATAAGAGGGTTAGGCCTATTGAATTCTCTGTTCGTGATACAGTTTGGCTAAAGGTTTCACCCATGAAGGGTGTGATGAGATTCGGGAAGAAGGGAAAGCTTAGTCCTAGATTCATGGCCCTTTTGATATTTTGAGGAGAGTTGGTGAGGTAGCCTATGAGTTGGCTTTACTATCGATAGTATCTTTTATTCATCCTATTTTTCATGTTTCTATGCTCCGCTGGTACATTCCGAATGAGTCCTATGTGATTTCTTATGACTCTGTTGAGTTGGGTCCAGATTTGTCCGTTAAAGAAGAGCCTATATCCATATTGGACAGGCAGGTCCGGAGATTGAGATCCAAGGATATACTTTCTGTAAAGGTTCAGCGGCAGCACCATTCTGTTGATGCGGCCACTTGGGAGTTGGAGTCTGGCATGTAGGCTAGATATCCCAGCCTTTTTTAGGCTTCAAGTACTCCTACTTTATGTTTGAGGACAAACATTCTTTTTAGTGTTGAATTATGTAACAACCTGGTTGGTCATTTTTTGCTTTTTCTGTAAAAATTATGGTGTTACCCTTTCGTAAGTTGCTGTGGGCATACATTGAACTATTTGAATTGTGAGAACTATAATCATGAGCTTTAAAAGTTGAAAATATGAGTTTTGGTCTTTTTTGAAAGCTTAAGTTGTTGAAAAAGTGAGGTTTTTTTGTCATTATGAGTTTTGAGGTCGGATTGGGGATTTGTCGATTCCATTAGCTTTCGAATGTCAAAATTGAACTATAGAAAGTTACATAACTGAATTTGGAATTAAAATGAGGTTTTAGGCCCAAAGTTGTGATTTTAGTTGTTTCCGAAATCAAAGTTTCACTTTTGTCAACTTTCGGAGTTCGAAAGCTCGGATCAACTTCTGACAGTTCCAATAGTTTCGAATGGTGAGCTAACGTTAAAAATGGTCTTGTCATAATTTTTGGAGTTTCCGAGGGTAGTTTTAGTATTTTGAGTCTTAAACTAGTTTTATTGACTTGCATTGGTAAATGTATTGTAGAGAGCTCGAAATTAAATTTCGATGATTCTATTGAGTCCAGATCGCTGTTTCTAGTATCATATATAAAGTTTCTGAAATTTTGAGTTCTGGGTTCCATTTGAGTTTTAGTAATGGCTGGTGTAGGGGTATCTGGTGCAGCCAATTTTTTGTTCTGCCTTTGCGGACAAACCACCTTCTTTGCGAGGTATATGCATTTTGATTCTCCGAGATCACGAACAACTATCCACCTTTGCGGACTAAATTTTGGTTGTCATGACCCAAGCCTAGGGCCTAGATGTGACACGATGAATAGGAAACTCGAAAGGATCCCAATCAAGCCTTTTAACATATCATTAGACATCCTTGGTCACGGAAGCAATTAAACAAAGATAAGAAGATAGAAATAAGGGCAAAAGGGCTAAGGGAGTCTTCCATATCATAAACATCAAAAGAGTTAAGAGAGTCAAAGCTCATGGCATCATTACCTGACTTGTCCAACAACACCTCTATACTAGAATTAAGTGGGGGCCAAGACAACTTTTTGGGCTCACCCTCATAGTAAAAAGCATACTAATAGATAATGAAAGTCTTTACATAACATAATAATAAGAGATATCATCCCCGAAGTTGAGGACTCACAAAACTTGCTTTGAGAAGATAGTAAGAGCCATGTGGAGGATGAGGATGATCGTGAGGCGCTCCGGTTCCTACATGGTAACATGATATAGGCATAGAGTATATGTTAGAATATTTGAATGTACTAAGTATGTAGGATGCAATGTAACAAGAGCTAAGCAACATAATCGAAATGCATAATTGGGCAATAAAGGAGCATATAGCAATATGGCATGCATGAGTGATACTTGAAGTGAACATGCTTATATAGAACATATTACATGTGTGGTAAGAGATCAACATTATGGTGGATTGTCATACCCTACCATCTAAGGTGATTGAGGTATCAACCCTTTAATTGGTTGATGGTAGCCACACCCCGCCATCCATGGTGATTGAGGTATCAACCCCTTAATTAGTTAATGGTGGTCTCACCTCGCCATCCATGGTGATTGAAGTATCAACCCCTCAATTGGTTGATGGTGGTTTCACCTCGCTATCCATGCTGATTGAGGTCTAGCACCCCCTCAACTAGGTGTGGTCAACTTGCAACACAATAGGTAGTTTTCATAAAATCAACTCATATATACCCTCCTATCATCATAATAAAGTTATTCAAGTCATAGGTCATGCAATGGATC
>JAABOM020000103.1:10685536-10700425 GCA_011800125.2 Solanum clarkiae
TAAGGAAGAACCTAGCCAGGGACGATCCCGATACAGTTTTACCACTGATCAGCTGGTCATTTATAGTACATGATGTATACAAATTATACATTAAAGGTAAAGCTATATAAAGAACATAAAGTATACGATCCCAAAGTATATCCAAAAGGTGGTCTCTTTCTTATTACACACCAGTACATAGTTTCATTGAAGTTGTTACTTCATATACAGTATTTCATGCCTTACATACTCGGTACATTATCTCATACTGATGTCCCTTACGGGGGACTTGCATTTCATGCTGTAGGTACAGGTGCTAGTAGATCTCCCCAGTAAAGTCCAGGACATCCAGTTGTTGTTACCAAGCTCCAGGTTGTTCCGGAGCTTTGTGTGTGTCTAAATCTTATATATTTGTATTGTACAGTTAATTGAGGTGGGACCTGTCCCGACCCTTATCCGATACTTTCTATTATCTAGAGGCTTTGTAGACTATGTAAATTGAAGTGTGGTCATGTCTCGTACTTTCGACACCATGGCTCCAACGGCCTAGTCAGATGCATTTCTTTTTGGCTTGTATCACTGCTTACTTGCATAAAGGCTTGTTAAATATAGAAATCCTTTATAAAATGTATAGAAAGTGTATATATATAGGTTGGTTCTCCCGAGCCTTATCAGCAACGGGTGCCGGTCCTTAATAGAACTTGGGGCGTGACATAGATCAAAGATTTATAGCTTAAAATATAGCAAAACAGTCATAATTTCCCGTAGCTTTATAATAGTGTGTAAATTTCATAATAAGCAAGTTCCATTTGTAAATCAACTTTAAATCATGCAATTTGATTAAAAGGAGGCTTGGGTATCATGGGTGAAAGGAACTCATGGAAGAAACCGACATACCTTAGCTTAAATATGAACTTGGTAAAGAATGGAGATGGAAACTTGAAGCTTGAAGAAGAAGCTTGAAGGAGAACCTTAGCTTGGAATGAAGGTTTGGGACTTGCATTTTGGGAGTGAAAATATAACAAGTGTTTGAGTGAGTATTGGGAAATGTTAAGGATGATATGAGGGTGAATTAAGGCTAAGTATGGATATGAGGGTGAAATAAGGCTAAGTATAGGTAAAAACACATTTGAGAACACTTAGGCCCAAAACTTAGAAGTCTTGGACTGAACTAAAAAAAGTAGTCCACTTTTTACATAGTGGCGCTTCGTGGAAGTCACGCGGATTTGTTACTGGAAATTGCATTCTTGGAATTTCATAATTGACAATCTTTTACTCCTAAATCGGGGTTACACCCTTTTTCACCTAATTTGGAAACCCTGAACACAAATATGAAGTCAGATTTTCGAAATAGCATATAGATTTTGAAATATATGGAATTTATAATTCTAGGCATTCCAAGGAACATTTTTGGGCACTTTTTGGGGTCCTTTCACCCTCGACCCGGTTGCACGGGCCTACCACCTCCCGAGCGAGGTGATTGAAGTATCGACCCCTCAACATGGTTACTTGGGCCTACAACCTCCCAAGTAAGGCTTGGTCAATTCCCAACACTATAGACATAATATCATATACATACATTTCTTTCATCACCATATAGTCATTCAACTCATAAGATATGCATTAGGCCTTCAATTCCTCAAGAAATCATAACCAGATATTTTATCAAAAACTTGGAGGGTGTGTAGTACTAGTGTACAACCATGTAATTTAAGAGTACAATCATGCTTGAAAATTCAGCGTAAAACCATCAATAGATACTTGGCAACACCCTCAAACAATATACATCAAAATGTTTCATCAAATCTCATAATAGATCTTAGATTCATAGCTCAAAACATGCTAAAACAAGTACAATTTCATGAAACCCCAACATAGTGTGCACTGAAATTTATAATAAGTAAGACCCATGACTAAATCAACTTTAAGTCATACAATTTAGGTAAAAAGGAAGCTTGGGAACCATGGGTGAAAGGACTCAATGGTTGAAATCCACATACCTTAACTTTGGAGAATTCCTTGATGAAGATTTTAATGGAGAAGCCTAAGTGAAATCCTTAAGATTTGGAAGAGATTTGGACACTTGAATTTTGAAAAGAAATATTGCCTAAGTCTTTGAGTGAGTATTGGAGAATGTCTTAAATGATATAAAGGTGAAATATGGCTAAGTATATGTGTTTTCACACATGAGAAGGCTTAGACCCAAGGCCCAAAGGCCTTGGACCAAGAAAGAAATAACAGGCCAAAAATAGCACTGATCCACGCCCTGGCCGCATCGCGCCAGTGGCGTGGATCATCACTGGAATTTGCAAATTGTGAATTTTCGAATTTTGATACGGTTGCTGTAAGATTGAGGTTAGACCTATCTCCACTCAATTTTATCCCCTGAACAAGAATATGAAGTCGGATTTTAGATATCACGCATGAATTTTGAGATATAAGGAAATTATGATTCCTAGCACTTTCAAGGCAAATTTTTGGGCACTTTTTAGGGTCGTTTCAATATCTCCTCCTTGGGAATATTCATCCCCAAATGTCAAAGAAAGGTATATGAGAGACATAAACATGAAAATTTCACCCCACATAAGGATGCATCAATGCACTTAAATATCATGTCAGAAATCTCAACATAAGTGTAAAATCATCATTAACTTGACAATTTAAACATGAATGTATACAATGATATGAGGGATGAACTTAAGACTTGAAATCATGTAGGGGATTTAGATTAATACCTTAGGATTGAGTGAAGTGGAAAAGGTAAGGATATTGCTTTTCCATATTCACTTCGGCCTCCCAAGTACTACGTTCAACTTGTTGATTCCTCCGAATGACCCTAATGAAAGCCACATCCTTGTTCCTCAACCTTTTTACTTGTCTATCCAATCTCTGAATCAGAACCTCTTTATAAGTCAAATTATCTGCAACAACCCCCACAACATCAAGAGGCAGAATAACATTAGGGTCTCCCACACATTTCCTTAACGTGGATACATGGAAGATCGGATGAACCAAATCCATCTTACTAGGAAATTCTAACTTATAAGCTACCTTGTCAATCCTCCTCATTACCCTATAAGGACCCACATATCATCGACTCAACTTTCCCTTCTTAACAAAACAAATCACACCCTTCATAGATCACACCTTAAAATAAACCCTATTCACCAACAATGAATTCAAGATCCCTCCTCCTCATATCGGCATAGGACTTTTGGCGACTTTGGCCTGCCTTCAACCTTTTTCTAATCATTCTAACCTTCTCAAGAGCCTCTATAACATGATCTGGTAACAACAAAGACACCTCTCCAACCTCAAACCACCTAACCGTTGATCTACAACATCTACCATGGAGAGACTCAAAAAGGTCCATACTGATGCTAGAATGATAGCTATTGTTACAGGAAAACTCAATCAATGGAATATGATCATCCTAACTACCCTTAAACTCCAATACGCAAGATCTAAGCATATGGTCGTCCGTTTGAGAGTGAAAGGTCATACTAAGTTTAACTCTTGTTCTAAGACCCCTTTGAATGGACCTCCAATAATGTGACATAAATTGAGCACCACGATCCGATATGATGGACAAAGGAACCCCATACAACCTCACCAAGTCATGAATGTACAATCTAGCATAATCTTCAGCCGCATATGTGGTCTTAACCAGTAGAAAGGGAGTCGATTTTGTCATCCTATGAACCAAACCCAAATGGAATCAAAACCATTTCTAGTCTTGGCAACCCAACCACAAAATCCATATTAATCTCCTTCCACTTCAAAGTAGGAATCTCTATGTCTTGTGCTAGGCCACCCGATCTTTGGTGCTCGGCTTTAAATTGTTGGCAACTATGACAACCGGATACAAATTTGGCAATGTCCCTCTTCATGCTTCCCCACCAATATACATCCCTCAAATCCCTATATATTTTGGTAGAATCAGGGTGAATAGAATATGAAGAATTATGGGCCTCATCAAGGATTTTCTCCCTCAAGCCATTCACACAAGGTACACATAACCTACCTTGGTACCTAAGGGCACCATCTCCCCCTTGGGAGAAAACCTCCATTTTTTCACTTTTGTCAATGCCTTCAATTCCAGCAAAACGGGGTCAAGATCTTGCTTAGTTTTCACCTCCTCAACTAATGAAGATCTAGAACCATCAACAACACCACCACCACAACCTAACTCCCAATCTAGCCAATCGATGGACCTCCTTAGCCACCTCTTTACCACCACCATCAACATGAGCTAGGCAACCATACATACCCTACTCAGAGTATCGGCCACCACATTAGCCTTACCAGGATGATAATACACACTCATGTCATAGTCCTTAATAAGTTCTGAGCACCCTCTTTGCCTCAAATTAAGATCTTTTAGAGTGAAGACATATTGGAGACTCTTATGGTCAGTGAACACATCAACATGCACTCCATACAAATAGTGACGCCAAATTTTCAAAGCAAAAACCACTGCGGCTAATTCAAGATCATGGGTAAGATAATTCTTTTCATGCACTTTGAGTTATCTAGAAGCATAGGCATCACCTTACCATTTTGCATTAGAGCACAACCCAAACCAACTCTAGAAGCATCATGTACACAACAAACCCCTCTTGCCCTTCAAATAATGACAAAATAGGAGCGGACACAAGCTTATCCTTCAATGTTTGAAAACTCTTTTCACACTTGCCGAACCACAAAAATTTGTCTTTCTTTTGAGTCAACTTGGTCATAGGAGAATCAATAGAAGAGAACCCATTCACAAACCTCTGATAGTAACCCTTTAAGCCTAAGAAGCTCCTATTATCCAATGGGGTCAATGGTCTAGGCCAATTTCTAATCACATCCATCTTTTTAGGATCCACCTTAATACCATTCCCCGACACTATATAACCTAGCAAGGAAACCTCTTTTAACCAAAATTCACATTTTTCATACTTGGCATACAACTTCTCTTCCCTCAATCTTTGTAGCACTACCCTCAAACGACCCATATGTACCTCCTCACTATGTGAATAGATCATAATACCATCAATAAAGACCACAACAAATGCGTCAAGGTAGGGTTTGAAGATCCTATTCATAAGGTTCATGAAGATACCCAGTGCATTGTTTAACCCAAAAGAGATTATAACAAACTCATAATGCCCATACTTAGTCTGGAAGGCCGTCTTAGGAATATCACACTCCCTCACCTTCACTTGACAGTACCTGGACCAAAAATAAATCTTAGAGAAGTGACTATCCCCTTGCAATTGGTCAAATAAATCATCATTCCTTAGAAGAGGATACTTATTCTTGATGGTGACCCTATTAAGTTGCTTGTAGTCAATACACATTCTAAGGGACCCATCTTTTTTCTTCATAAACAACACTTGTGTGCCCCAAGGTGATTGGCTAGGCCTAATAAAAGCCTTCTCCAACAAATCCCTCAATTGCCTCTTCAATTCCTTTAACTCCGGCGAGGCCATGTGGTAAGGGGGAATAGAAATGGGTTGAGTATTGAGAAGAAGGTCTATACCAAAATCTATATCCCTTTCGGGAGGAACAGCGGGAAGGTCATTTGCAAAGAAATCAAGGAACTCATTTAGAATCGGAACCAACTCTATAGGAAGGACCTTGGACTCTACACCCCTTAGAGATCAACTTATGGCCTTTAATACAAGAAATGAACCTACGCTTGACCACCACATCATGACTCTCACTCAAGGATGGGTTCATTTAGGAAATGGAGTTTTTCCCTATGGGTTCTAGAATCAATAGAGGCATAGTATGCATGCGACCAATCCATCCCAAGTATGACATCAAAATCCACCATTTCCAACTCAACAAGATCACAAGAAAAAATATTATGCAAAATGCAAATGGGACAATTTCTATAAACCTTTTAAGAAACAATAGATGCACCAATAGGAGTAGACACCTCACAAGACTCACACAATAATTCAGCTCAACATGTAAATTTTTGGCAACAAAGGGGGAAACAAAAGAAAAAGTGTCACCCAGATCAATCAATGCATACACATTAAAATCAAAGCCTTTTAACATACCGTTGACGACATCGGGAACCTCCTCAAACCCCTTCGTCTCTTAGAGTGAATAGAACCAATTATGCCTTGGGGAACCATCCTGTCAGCCACCTCTCCCCAAAGGATCCGCATTAGCACCTTGTGGAAGAACCTCCTTACCCTTTGTTGCGATCTTCGAGGGCAATCCATACCTTATGCTCAACTTCCCCACAACCATAACAAGCATTAGTATCCCTCAAGCACGGGCCACTATGACCCCTACACATTTTGGACACCCACCATTAGGAACTACACCTCCAACACTTTGGGCCCTTGGAAAGTCATTGGCAACCCTCTTATTAAATGCATGAGAAGACCTTTGTCCTTGGTGGAACCAACCACCCATTCAACTTTGGAATTTTCTGTCAAAATAGGCTCTCTTAACCTCATTGCTCCTCCTTTTCCTCAATTTTTCCTCCAGCACTTATTTGGCATAGGTCATCAAACAAGACAAATCCATGTCACTAATCAACATAGCGTATTGGCATTCCTCATTCACCAAATCGGATACACCCATCACGAACTTGTTCATTCAAGACCATGGGTCAGCAATCAAGTGGGGAGCATACCTAGAGAGTTGATTGAACTTTAGGGCATACTCCCTCATACTCATATTGTCTCAAATTCATAAACTCCACCATCTTGGCCTCCCTAAGCTCAAGAGGGAAGAACCAATTAAGAAAAGTCATCTTGAACATCCCCGAAATCACCACATTATTGATTCCCTTCTCCTCCTTCCGTTGATTATACCATATTTGTGCTACCTATATGAGTTGGTAAGCCGCCAACTCCACTTTATCTTCCGACTTAACACCCATGATAGCAAACACCTTGTAGACCTCATCAATGAACTCTTGAGGGTCCTCATCTACCTTAGACCCACAATATTCTAGTGGGTTTATCCTTATAAAATTCCTCACCCGAGAAGCCGATGTAGGAGAATGAGGGGCTTGGGCCCCTTGGTTGGCTTGGTTAGCTATAACTTGTTCTAGCAAAGTGAGAGCATCCCAGAGATCACCATGAGCCAGTTGTTCCTGGGGAGTACGCGCTCTCCTTCCTCTTGTGTTAGGCACGATCTAGCATAGCAAAGAATGATCATTAGGGAGAAAACCTTACTTTAACTCTACAGCACAAATTAGAACATGAAGAAAGGAAACATTTCCTAAAACATCTTATAGCCTTTAGCTCATAGTTGTGGTTCACAACACAACCATGAACAAGACTCTAATCAATGCAGTGTATTAGATGCCAAGGACCATTAGCAACCTAATGCTCTGATACCAAGTTTGTCACAACCCAAGCCTAGGGCCTAGACGTAACACATTGAATGGGAACCCGAAGGAACCCCAAAAAAGCCTCTTAATATATCATTCCACATCCTTGGTCGCAAAAGAAATTAAAAAATGTAATTAGATTAGAAATAATGGAAAAGGGGCTAAAGAGAAACTTTCATAACATAAGCATCAAAACAAGAGAGTCAATATTCAATACATAACATGTCCAACAACACCTCTACTACATTGATAAGAGCGGGGGCCAAGACAAACAACCGAGCTCACCCTCATAGTCAACACATACATAAAGGAAATATAGTCTTAGTACATAGTATGAGATCATAAACATTTTCCCTGGAATGGAGGACTCACCAACTAGCTTGAGAGAAATCATACTAGCGACATGGAGAAAGATGCTCAAGCAGGGATCCGGTTCTTACATGGTGACATCATGTAGGCATAGAGTTTGGATTAGTACATTAGAATGTACTAAGTATGTAGGATGCAATGCAACAAAAGTTAAGCAACATAATAAAAATGCATAAGCTTAGGCAATGAGTAGCATATAACAATATGGCATGCATGGAAGATGCTTGAAGTAGATCATCCTTATATAGAACATTATACATGTATAAGGAGAGACCATTATTAGTGAATATCGAAGGCCTACCACATCCTTGGAGAGGCAAATAAGATATAAACCCCTCAATGTGGTTGATGAGGTACAAACCCCTTAGCATAATTGATGAGGTACAAACCCATCAACATGGTTATGAAGGTACAAACCCCTCGACCTGGTTGTACGGGCCTACCACCTCTCGAGCGAGGCGATCGAGGTACTAACCCCTCAACATGGTTACCCGAGCCTACAACTTCCCTAGTGAGTCTTGATCAATTCTCAACACTATAGAGATAATATCATATACATATATTCCTTTCATCATTTTATAGTCATTTAACTTATTAGACATGCATTGAGCCTTTAATTCCTCAAGAAATCATAACCAGAGATTTTATCAAGCACTTGGCAGGTGTGTAGTACTATAAAATCATGCAATTCAAGAGTGGAATCATGCTGGAAAATCAAGTATAAAACCATCAATAGATACTTGGTAACACCCTTAAAAAATATACATCAAAATCCTTCATCAAATCTCACAATAGATCTTAGATTCATAGCTCAAAACATGTTAAAACAATCACAATTTCGTGAAACCCCAACATAGTTTGTAGTGAAATTCATAATAAGTAAGACCCATGAGTAAATCAACTTTAAATCATACAATGTAGGTAAAAGTGAAGCTTGGGCACCAGGGATGAAAGGACTCAATGGTTGAAACCCACATACCCTTAACTTTGGAGAATTCCTTGATGAAAATTTTAATGCAGACTTGAAGCTTGAGTGAAATACTTAAGATCCGGAAGAGATTTGGACACTTGAATTTTGAGATGAAATATTGTCTAAGTGTTTGAGTGGGTATTGGGGAATGTCTTGAATGATATGAAGGTGAAATATGGCTATGTATAGGTGCTTTCACGCATGGGAAGGCTTAGGCCCAAGACCCAAAGGGCTTGGACTAGAAAAGAAATAACAGGCCAAAAAAACACATATCTTCGCCCTGGCCACGTCGTCCCATGGGCACAGATCGTTACTGGAATTTGCAAATTGTGGATTTTTGAATGTTGATGTGGTTGCTCTAAAATTGGGGTACACCCATTTCCCAACTAAATTTTTCTTCCGAATAATAATATGAAGTTGGATTTTTGATATCATGCACGGATTTTGAGATATATGAAAATTACTATTTTGAGCACTTCCGAGGCACATTTTTGGATACTTTTTGGGGGTCATTTCATTATGTCTAAACTACTAATCTAAAGTTTCAAAATGGCCAATTTATATATAAGGATTAATTTAAACATGATTCTGCTCAAAAATCTTTGTTAATGATCATACATATTACAATATATAGAATGAAACTAAGCTAAGCCTTAAGAATGAAGGAAGAAAGAAATGAAATGCTAGAAAGGTGGAATCTATGAATGAGCTCTTTCGTCTAATCCTAGAACTAGGAAAGAGCAAATCATGAGGTACTTAGAAATCAAACCAAAATCGTAAACCATCACTTGGGAGCTTTCCTATTTGGAAAAGCTTCAGTATGCTTCCGTCTCATGAAAATAAAACTACACGTCATAACATAACTATTGATGTTAATACCGATGTTGCAAATTTAGACCAGAAAATATATCAAATGTTGACCGTTAGAGTTTGACAATGAAACTGAAAACTATGTCATTATGTTGTCTTTGAGGTAAGGATCACATGCCCAAAGTTTGGCAAAGACATGGATAATTCAGACCTCAAATGGTCCAAATATCACACTTTAATAAAATAAAAAAACCATGATTTTGATGTCCAAAACTAAAATTAATTGTAGAATGTAAGATAAACTATGTACGAGAAAGAAAAAGAAGATTTTTGCCTTTCAACCAATGAAAATGATCAAGAATCGAGCAATAGTTTTCTACCATAAGCAATCCCTCTTTCTTTCTCAATAATTTTCTAACAGTCTCCTCATAAAATGGATGGCTTCTATGGTCAATCACCCTATCTTGAATCCAAATTAATTCCCAAAAGTAGGCACACCCTGTAATGACCCAACCTAGGACCTAGTTGTCACACGGCGAATGAGATACCCAAAGGCACCTCACCCAAGCCATCTCTAATATCTTAAGCATTCATAGGCATAAATTAAAACATTTGCGGTATAGAAAAGGAACAAAGTGTCTATAGGAGAAAATTATGACAATGAAGCAATATTAAAAATATAACATCAACATTTCTCCATAAATCATATCGACTAATACATAGATGGGCAGAACTGGTAATGGTCGATTTTCTATCAAATAGAAAAGACTACATACAAAGGCAAAATAGTATGTAAAAGCCTCAAAAGGGCCAACATAATATCAATGTCTTAAAAGAAAATACAAGCTAGAATAGAAAATGACAGAGTCACAAACAAAGGGCTCACCACAAAGGTACTAGTCTCGAACGTCTGAAAAACTAGCCAGATCTAGTGGAGGAGTATTTGTCCCTATGTTGTTGAATCATGCAGGCAAAATATGCGTCAGTACGTTAGAATGTACTAAATATATGAGATGTGATGCAAGCATGAAATTATAATGTCATCATTTATAAGTAAAACATATATATATACATGTGATGTTAAAGGACATAAATATGAGCTTAAACATGCACAAGGAATATCGCTCAAGATGAATTAGAGTGAATGCATAAAAGATCACATATAATAGAATCATATCATAGAATCATAAACTTATGAGAGGGGACTTTAACCGACATTTAAGACCATGTGAGCTACTACATAGAATTCAACATAACCCCCTATATTGGCACGCGGAGACCACTTGTTGGGTGGAACTCTTTCACTTCGCATGCATCTTTTTATAATAAAAATGGCCTATGTGGATCCACTAGCCTAGCCTACAAGGGCTCCAATGGCGACACATAGTTAGGGGACAATGAGATTCATCTCTAATGGATCATGCCTCAACTAACTAAATGATCCTAATCTCAAGGTCCTCTCACTGCTAAGTCATTCCATATAATCTTCAAAATATATATGTCACGACCCAAGACTAAGGCCTAGATGTGGCAAGGCGAATGGGGAACCCATGAAACCCCAGACAAGCCTCTTAACTTGTCATTACACATCCTTAGTCGCGAAAGCATACAAAAGATATATAGATTAAGAATAGGAAAATGGGGCAAAGGGAAAGTTTGCATAAACCTCATAATCAAAAGTCAAGTGTCAAAGCTCATACATATATACACAACATGTCCAACAAGCACCTCTAATACATAGATAGAGCGGGGGCTAAGACAAAACTACCGAGATCACCCTCATAGTCAATAGAACATAAGAAAGTATCTCCATACAAATCAAGAGGAAGAACATAAACCAAGGTCCCCGAAATGGAGGACTCACCAACAAGCTTGGAGTAGCACCGCCTATCCACGTAGAGGATGAGGATGATCGGCTCGAGCTTCGGTTCCTACATGATGATATCATGTAGGAAAGAGTATGTGTTAGTATTTTTGAATGTACTAAGTATGTGAGATGCAATGCAACAAGAAATAAGCTTCATAATCAACATGTGTAACAATAGGAAATAGGTACAATATAGCAATATGACATGTATGATCAATGCATAAGTAAAACATGCTTAAGTAACTCATGGTCATATAAGATATAATATGTGAAGAATAGACCAAGCTAGCTTTCCAAGCTTGGTTAGTTGATAATGGTCACACCCCATCATCTTAGGAGTGTGGTATAAATCCTTCACATGGTTGATGATGGTCACACCCCATAATCCTAGATGGCGAAGTAGAAACCCCTCACATGGTTGATAATGGTCACACCCCATCATCCTAGGTGGCAAAGTATAAATCCCTCACATGGTTGTTGAGTATGAACCCACAGCTTAGTTGATGATGGTCATACCCCAATCATCCTAGGTGCGAAGTATAAGCCCCTCACATAGTTACCTAGGCTCTTATTCCCCCGGATTGGGCATGGTCTAATGCAAAACTCATGTAAAATTCATCATAGTCTCTAGTGCAATGTTTCGTATAAGAATAATCATATACATAAGCTCATTTCATTGTCATAAGATCATTCATATAATATATCATGCTTTGGACCTTTAATTCCTCAAGAAACCAAATTCGGACATTTTATCAAACACTTTGAGAGTGTGAAATTGGGGTAAAAGACCATGCAATTTAGAGATAAAATCATGCAAGAAATCTGTAGTAAAACCATCAATCAACACATTGCAACACCCCTAAGACATTCACATCAAAACCCCTCATTAAATCCAACATTAGATCCAAGATTTAGAGCTCAAAACATGTTAAAACAACTATACTTTCATGATCTAAAATCACTGTGCATTAAATTTCTCAATATACAAGACCCACATGTACAATCAACTTTAAATCATGCAATATTAGTAAAAAGGAGACCTAGGCACCATGGTTGAAATGACCCAATCGTTCAACACCACATACCTTAACTTTAGAGCAGTTCTTGGTGAAGGTTGACAATGGAGACTTGAAGCTTGAATAGAATCCTTAAATCCGGATGAGGGTTTTGAGTATTGAAATTTGGAGTGAAAATATGGCTAAGTGTTTTTGGGGAGTATTGGGAAATGTTTAGGATGATATGAGGGTGAAATTTGACTAAGTATAGATAAAAAACACATTTGGGAAACATAGGCCCAACACATAGAATATTTTTGGTCCTCACAAGAAAACCTGTCAGGCGAAAAACACATCTCCGTGTCACAGAGAGGACACAGAGAGAGATTTGTACTAAAGTGCGCCCAAGCGCGTCACAAAAGCATCACAAGCAGCTCACTAGAGATCGTCCTATAAAAATGTATAATTGCTATTCTTTCGCTCTTAAATCAAGGTTAGACCCTTTTTCACCTAATTTTGACCCCCTGATCATATATATAAAGTCAGATTTTTGATGTAATGAAGAGATTTTTAGGTATAAGAAAATTAAAATTTCGGGCATTCTGAGGCACATTTTTGGGCACTTTTCGGGTTCGTTTCAATATCTCCCCTTTGGGAATATTAGTCCCCGAATGTAAAAGAGACTTACAAGATAAGATTGATCATGAACAAATCAGTTCCAACAAGCATGCAATATAACATGTAAAACATCATTTTCAAAATTCCAGCATAAGTGTAAAATTGTCATAAGTTTACCAACTTGAACATGAATACATATGAATGACATAGGGGCTGAAATGTATGACTTAAAGTGACATATGAAACTTAGGATTAGTACCTTATCTTGAGTGGAGTGTAAAAGATAAGGATACCACTTTTGCATGTCCTCTTCGGCCTCCCAAGTAGCACTTTCGACTTGTTAGTTCCTCCAAAGGACCTTAACAAATGTTACCTCTTTGTTCCTCAATATTTTTACTTTCCTATCTAAGATCTGAACCGAAACCTCCTCATAAGTTAAGTTATCCTCAACAACACCCACATCATTAAGAGGCACAATGGCATTGGGACCACTAACACATTTTTTCAACATAGAGACATGAAATACCGTATGGACCAAATTCATTTCACTAGGCAACTTCAATTCATAAGCTACCTTGCCAACCCTCTTTATCACCTCATAAGGACCAACATACCATGGACTCAACTTCCCCTTTATGCCAAAACAGACCACAACTTTCATTGGAGAAACCTACAAATAAACCCAATCACCCACATGGAATTCTATGTCTTCTTATATCGGCATAGGATTTTTGACAATTTTGGGTTGTTCTCAATCTTTCCCTAATCATCTTAAGATTCTAAAGAGCATCCTAACCAGATTCGGCCCCAATAAAGCCACCTCTCTAACCTCAAACCAACCCACCGATGACCTATAACGTCTCCCATAAAGAGCCTCAAAAGGAGCCATACTGATCCTAGAGTGATAGCTATTGTGCTAAGCAAACTCAATCATTAGAAGATCGTCATCCTAACTACCTTTAAGCTCTAAGACACAGTCCCTAAACATATCCTCAAGTGTTTGAATCATCCTTTTGGGTTGGCTATCCATTTGAGGCTAGAAGGCTATACTAAGGTGAACTTTGGTACGAAGACCCCTTTGATAAGATCTCCAATAGTGTGAAGTAAATTGTGCATGATGATCTGATATGATGGATAAAGGAATCCCATACAACCTCACTAACTCATGGATGTATAAACCTGCATACTCCTCAGCGCTATATGTAGTCTTGACCAGTAGAAAGTGAGCCAATTTCGTCATCCTATCAACCACAACCCATATGGAATAAAAACCTTTTCTAGTTTTGGGCAACCCAACCATAGAGTCCATATTGATCACCTCCAGGAATCTCTATGTCTTGGCTTAAGCCACACGGCCTTTGATGTTCGGCCTTGACTTGTTGGCAACTATGGCAACCGAAAACAAATTTACCAATATCTCTCTTCATTCCTCTCTACCAATACACCTCCCTCAAGTCTCTATACATCTTTTTGGTACTAGGGTAGATAGAATAAGAAGAATTATGGGCTTTATCAAGAATTTTCTCCCTCAAACCGTCAACACATGGCACGCACAACCTACCTTGGTATCTAAGGGCCCCATCTCCCCCTTAGGAGAAAACCTCTATCTTGCCCTCTTTCACCAATGCCTTCAACTCAAGCAAGAAGGAGTCTAGATCTTGTTTATCTATCACCTCCTCAACCAAAGAAGATTAAGAACCATCAACAACAACAATAACATCACCCACATCTTCTAATCTCACCCCCAATCTAGTCAATCTATGCACCTCCCTAGCCATCTCCCTATCACCATCTACATGAGCTAGGCTGCCCATAGGAACCTGACTCAAAGCATATGTCACAACATTTGCCTTACTCGGATGGTAATGCACACTTATGTCATAGTCCTTAAGGAGTTCTAGCCACCTTCTTTGTCTCAAGTTGAGATCTTTTT
>JAABOM020000103.1:10700525-10745937 GCA_011800125.2 Solanum clarkiae
GGGAATGAAGAAGAAGGGTCGGGGAGGGGTATTAATTAGGGGCGCGTGTAGTCACGCGCCCGGATTTAAAAATTAATTTTTTTTTTGAAATTCGTTAAAAAATTGTTAAAAACAAAAATAAAGTCCCGATAATTAATTTGACCCCGTGGAGGGTAAAAATTGGGTGTCAACAGATTGTAATGATACGTAGTAAAGTAAAACTATACTAAGAAAATTTAGAGACAATCAAATTTGGAGAGCAGCTTGGGAAGTTGTGTTCCCCATGATTCACTAGCTCAAATACCCCGGATAACACCACTTAAATTAGGACATTTCATGTAGGACGATAACTTAAGTTCTTCCAACCCTTGGGTAAAGATGAAGGTCGAATTTCATATGGTGCTTGGCTGGCTACCATAGTGTGCCAACTAATTGTTACCTACTGTTCCAATCAACCACTCCTTAGTCGGGTTTGGTTGATTAGACGAGGACACATCAATCGAATCTTGTTACCTATTTCTTTTTCCTATTCATCACTATCTTGATCGGGATCATACACTAGGTGGGGTTTAATGTTAGCCACCATTAAACAACAAGTAAAATGAAGGAAAATAGACAATATATGCAAATACCCAATTTAAGAGGTACAAATAATCTGGGTTATTAAGCTAGCTACTCATGGTTCCCATAACCCCAAGTTGTAGGGTTTAGCTACTCATAACTTGGGCAAGAAAACAAACAATGAATGAAATAAACATCGTTGAGAAATTACCCAAGAAGAATGAAAAACACTAAAACTATCTTTGAATTTGGATTCACAAGCTTGAATGATGAAATTAATCTAAAAGTGATTCCAATCTCCAAATTTTGAGTTTCAAAGTAAAACCCTAATTTTCTACTCTAAAACCCTCTCTAAAATCTAGGTGTTGTCTCAAGAATTGTGAAAATGATCTCCACCAAAAATTGATTCTTAAACCCTAACATATAATATTTATACTATTGACAAAAAGGTTCTTAAAATAATTAGAAAATCTGGTTGGCAGCTGCTACGACTCGTAGGGTGACCTAGAGCCATAATTAGGCTTTCGTGGTCAGCACTTGGCATTTTGGACTTTACTGCTATGATTGATCTCTATGAGTCGTAGGCTAGTATATGACTCGTAGTGCCTTCTCATAATCCATCCTTGCATTTCTTGGTCCAATTTTAATAAACACTGTTAATTCCTACGAGGCCCCCTTCTATGGGTCGTAGTGAGGACTATGACTCGTACCTTGAGCTCGTATGGCTGAACTTCAAATTCTCAAATTTTGGTTTTGAAAATTGTTAATTGCTACGATCATCCCCTACGACTCATAGCTTGGGCTATGACTCGTAGTGGGTCTCGTAGATCCTCAAATTTAACAAAATCTACTACTTTTCTCCAAAATCAGGCCAACCTATATTTCTGCAAAAATAAACACAAAAATACATAAAAGCCATAAAAAGTCGCATTAAGAACACATAAAATCCCTTGTTTTAGGCATCAATTGTGCTGTATTTTGACAGCACGTCAGTCCCCACTTCAAAGTCTGCTTAGTGCTAAGCCAAAATCTCACGGAATAGTATCATAATCATGAGTCATACTTGTCATGGAATCATAAGGTTTGTCATTAATCATAGTTCATGCTTGCCTTGAATCGTATAACTTAACATGTGGAAAGACAAACAATCTATCAATCCAATTCATTTAACTTGTTCACCGAATAGCTCATTTCATGTGATTCATGTAATGTAGGTATAAGTCTTCCATCATTACAAATTCTACCTCCATACAAAATGTCATTGGATCTTAGATCACCCTTTATAATAAATTTGCTCGAAGACTCGTAAATTTATAACTATGACTTGTAGTGATAATTAGGCCAAAGTATGTGTTCACATGAAATTAACTTAAAATCATAAAATTGAATTGAAAATATACATAATTATGTACAATAATATCAAATGAATCAAAATTGAAAGTACCCATATAGATTTTCATGAAACATAGATTGCATGTAGGAGAAATTGAATGAAAAATCATTGAAATTATATAATTAATGATAATTCTCACATAATTAAATTAATAATCATAGTATAAAGCATAATCATTCAACTAGAATTGAAATTATAAAATTCACACATGAAATTGTTAGGAGAAGTTGAGAATTTGAGGAACTCCATGGATGAAAAGGATCCGAGGATGAAAACTCACATATCTTGAGTGAATCGCTTGAGAAAAATTGAGAATTTGATGGTGGAACTTAAAACCCGAGCTTTGCTCCTCCATGGATACTTGGAGATGAAGGAACTTGGAGAGAATTTGATAGATTAGATAAAAACTTAGGGATGGGGTGAAGTGATAGTGTAAAATGATTATAAATTAATCAATATGGTCAAAATGACATAGTCTAAAATTTAGAAGGGTAGAAAAAGTAAAAAGTGACCCTCATTACTTCTTGCTAGACAAGATTTACGAGACCCATCCACGATCCATAGTTAATTGTGCAGATCATTAATGGAAATCAGACAAAAACTTTATGCTGCAGGATCTCAACTATGACACTACTTCTATAGATTGTAGAACTTTCTATAGACCATAAACTCCCCTCGTAGAAACTTCCTATACTTAGCCAAATTTGCAGGTGTTCAAGAACCCATCTATGATCAATATCTAGGATTCCTATAGAATTTTACAAACTATAAAGCCCCTTCATTATCTACCTAGACTTTCCAATTTTTAAGTATTGAGGCATTCAACGAGCCCCAATCACGATCCATATTTCCTTTCATGAGCTCATCCTATTCGATCATAATGAAAGTTTTGCAACCCAAATTTTTCCAAGCTTGATCCTACTTTTATGACCTTCAATCTACGGGCCATAGTTTCTTTTATAGCCTGCACTCCCTACTCATAGTTTATCAACTTTTTTTTTCAAAATTTTACTAAGTACTAGTGCTATTTATGACCCTTAAGGTGCGAGCTGTGGATGGTACTAGTACAACTAGCACTAGTAAGTCTTTTTTTGTATTTTCTTCTTTGTTCCGACTCTCCAACTTATGGAGTGTTACAATATCTGCCTCTTAGAGAATTTTTCTGTCAATGTAATGAAAGCTAGCTTGAGTAGAGTAGATTGAATATCTAATAATCCAACAGAAGATCTCGTTCCAACCCCTCTCATGTCCTACCAGTTGAATCTATTGAGGTTAATCAAGACGTGATGTATGATAAGGAACCTGTTCATATTCAAGATTGGGAAATAAAAGAACTTAGAAACAAAAAAATTCCCTTAGTAAAGGTACTTTGGAGGAACCATTCAGGAGAAGATGCCACCTAGGAGAGGGAAGAAGATATGAGGACCCAATATCCGTATTTATTTCAAGACTAGCACAAGGTAAATTTCTAGATGAAATTTCTTGAGGGGGAGAGAGTTGTAATGCCCTTATTACTAAATAATGTAGTCACGTTTAAAAAGGGTATTCCCTCAAGATGAAGTCAACCCCTACTTCAGAACTCTTTGACTTAAGTTTGTGTCGTTAGAGAAATCGGTTTTCTTGAATTGTAGAAAGGAATAAGGGAGAGGTTCATTTTAGTGAAATTTATTTACTTATATACAATTATACAGGTTAAACAATCCTTAATAATAATTATTATGTGTCAAAAAATAAATAAGGAAGGAAAAAGACAAAAGTAGGGCAGCCACCTTATTGGACCTTTTTTCTCTTAAGACTCTTTTGATATAAAATATGTTTTCCCCCAAAGTAAGTTGGTTTATTGACCTTATCAGACCTTATAACTCTCTAATATTCGTATTTTTCATAAACACACACGAAATACATTAGTTCATTGGAGCATAGTAAAGAAATCCTCTATCATTTGGTAAGTGATTGAATTCTGTTTTTAAATTGAGTAGTGTCTAGTAATTATGGAATATATCATTCTATATAGCTATGTTTTTAGTGTGTAAATATGTGTTAGCAAGCTGATTCACATACCTATAACTTTTATATTTATGTAAAATTCTAAATCTACTTGTATGGTATCAAATGAAAGGCGTGAAACACAGTGAAAGTTCTAGCAAGTTTTCTGTCTAAGAAGCCTTCTATGTGTTGTTGTTAGTATTTTAATAACATCTTTATGTGTAAGCTATAATTTGTGATGTTTATTAGTTCTTTACAACCCCAATACATGTATCTACAACACTTTTATTTATGTTAGGACCTAATTTGGTAGTTTTGGATTCAAAACAGTGGACACAATTTAGGACAAGTTCTGTCCAGAGTTTTGACATAAAAATCTCTGGGGGTGTGTTGTTAGTGTTTCAATCATAATACTTTTAGAAAGAGTATCCTGGAGTGATTCTTGATCATTTGAAACCTATATTCATATATCTACAGTAAATGTAGACTCGAAAGCCTAGTTTGTCCATTTACCAATCCAAAATCTAGTTGCATTACAAGGCAGTAAAACTGCCGAGAAGAGTGTGATCTGCAAAAATAGGACTCGGCTCTGGCATTTCTCTTGTTAGTTACTACCTGTTAAAAGTGTTAAATGTTAAATGAGAATGTAAGTAAGTATTAATGTATCCACACTCTTGTACAATCATAAGGAAATTGATTGAAGAAACGGATATCGTACTGATCTACAACTTGAAATTGGTAGGGTCGGTTGCATGCTAAAAGGTTCAGACTCATGTAAAGACTTATTCTTGAGCCTTTGTTACCTTCTGGTATATCTGAATGTTATCTTGGTATCTCAGCTATGTTCTTATCATTTTATCTTGTTGTGTTGATGTATTTTGGGACTTATAAGGAACTTGTTTAATTCGCCCATATGTACGAATTGCCTGATCACTTGAAATTCTTGTGGACTTTATCCTTATCGTCGTTGTAACTTTGTCACCATTGGCATGCCTCTTGTTTGGATCAATTGCCATCTTGATTGTGAATTTTTGGTTCGTCCTAAGTGGGGATGCAGTACATATTATGTACGAACTAGAAAGTCACTCTTACTATGGTTTTTAGTTCTCTTGATAATTGGGTTTTTACCCTTCTTGATACAGGGCTTCGGTCCTTCTTGATACTTGATTATGGTTGGTGTGACAGCACGACTTACATACTAGGCGAAATTTGTCATTCTAATGTCGTGTTAAAATTGTTCCAAGAACCCTTGATACTTAGGTCTTTAAATTCCCTACTGGATATTATTGATGTATTTATTCACTTGGTCTATTTATTATATTTCAATTGTGTTTCTCTTTGACTTAAGAAGGGTAAATTGAGGGATTTAAGGTTCTCAGCTTTTAGCTTTTACGCCACTAAGCTTCATGCTTACCGATAGTTTTTTCTATCGTATGGAGTACCCGAGATGATGATTCAGGATGACCATTGAAGATAAATTTTTGGAGTTGTGCAGAGGAACACATTTGCATCTAGACATATGTATTGCAGTAGTTTTGGGACATGTACATGATTCTCCCATTGCATATGTATGTATAAATTTGAAAAGCTAATATTAATTATGGAACCATGGGTTGTAACTTTAAGTTTTGGCTTGTTTATTTAAATTTGAGTCGTCAAGATTTTCTATATTAAAATAACAGTTATGCTAAGATGATTATATAAAACGAAAACTAGTAAAGTTTATGTCCTTACATTTTAATATTGGTAATACTTTTTAGCGTGCTACAACAGTTTGGGCAATATATAAATATCTCGCAACATAATAGTTTAAATTACTTGCAAAGTACTCACGCCAAAAACTTGAGCTAGAATCAATTGCACAACCTTGAAAACAAGATCATATACCTTTAACTATTTTGAATTCGTTACTTAGATATGATTAATAGGTCATGTGTTAAATTCTTCATATGTTAGTAAATGGTACGTAAGCCTAGAATGTACAAAAGTGGCATCATCCCGCGAGGGTTGCCATAGAATCCTGGTAGTAACTTCTTCTGTGGAACTATGTACCACCATAGATTTCCTTATTGGCTAGGATAGTGGATCCACATTTAGCTCCTCATTGTTGACTATTGTACCATCACAGAGTCTACCTCTGTTAAGTGGTCTCTCCATTATTGATGTGGGAGTTACATCAGATTCCATGTTGCAGCTCGTATAGTCTTAATGTTGGTTAAGGTTGATATCCCACAAAATGACTAAGTTTACCTTTATTCTTTTATTAAAAGTTTGATGCATTGACGATATGCTTTACATATGTTCTAGTTTATGATTCACTAATTATGATCTTGCAGCTCATGGCTTATGTCCTATACTACTTATGTACATACATGCATATTACTCACATACTTAATACATTCAGACACACTAACATATAATTTTTTGCCTACATTATATTACAATATAGGGATGGATGATCTGCTAGTTTCAGCATTTGCTTAAAGATCTAGGGGTGAGTCCTTATGCTTCAAGGGTAAGCCTAATGTTTCTCTTGCTTTATTGCTATAAATTTGATGCTATGAGACTACTTCTTGTATTAGCTTATTGAGGGTGTGGTAGGTATATACTTAGCCCCCACTTATACTACTTTTCTTAGAGGCATGTTGGATACATGTATGGAGTCTATGTTGTCTTTCATTGACCTCGTTTACTCTTTGTTCTTTGAGTTAGACATATTTCTGCTTTTATTAGAGTTTTATTGATGCTTGTACCTTACGAATGCCCATGATATGCTAAGAGCCCTTGGTTGGGGGTTTCTTTGAAAATCCTAATCGTTGTGTCACACCTAAGGTCTAGCTTGGGTCATGACAGCTTTTTACCCCAAAAGTTGATGGAAAACCCAAGAGAATAATACAAATCTTAGAGGATATTTTGAAGGTATACGTGCTTAATTTCAAAGGTAATTAATATGATCACCTATCGTTGATTGAGTTTGCATATAACAATAGTTACTATGCTAACATCCAAATGGCCTTTTTGAATCTTTGTATGGGAAGAGATGCGGGTCTTTCATGGTGTCACCGCCAAGCAAAGGTCCTAGATGTGACACGGTGAGTGGGAATGTGAAGGGATCCCAAATAAGCCTCTTAAGCATGCATAGCACATCCTTGGTTGTGAGGAAGCATAAGAGAGCAATCAACATGTAGCATATAATTTCTAAGGAAATGGGGCTTTGGACTCACGCTAAGGGAGTATTTAAGGACTTGAGACTTCTATATTATCAACATAACAAACATTCACCACAAAAATGGGATAAGGACTAAGGGGAAAACTCCAACAATACATAGACATAATAAGAGTCGAGCTCATAACATACAACCCATGTATCCAGCAACACCTCTAAATACGAATGGAATGGAGGCTAAAATATCTCCCAAGCTCACCCTCAAAGATAGTATCCAAAAATAGAATAGTCCAAATAAAAGCATGAAAGTAAATGGATATTGTCCCCGAACGTGGAGGACTCACCAATAGCTAGTCTTCACTGAATCGATTAATCGCGTGAAAGAGGAGGATCGAAAGGAGCTCCAATTCATACACAGTTAGATCATGCAGGTAAAAAGTATGTATTAGTACGTTAGAATGTACTAAGTATGCGAGGTGCGAATGCAACAAGGAACATAAGCCATAATTAGAGAATATGCATAATTATAATCAATGGATAAAAACTCAATATGCCATGCATGCTCAATGCTATGGTTAAATATACATGAGGAATTATCAAGTCATATATCAAAACATACATATATGGGAAGGGACCATAATCATGCATAGGTAAATCATCTAAGTAGAAAGCGAATGAGTTATATAAATCTTAAGCACCACTCATAGTAGCAAACATATTTGGATATAATAAGAAAGAACCATCGTAGTAATCATGAGAGGACATCTTAGGGACATGAGGGGAACATGAGCATGTATAAGAAAATCATAGATCAAAAGTTAGATATACGATAAGCTTTTAGGGAGATCATAAAACATAGTGAGAGAGCCAATAACCGACATAAATTGTATGAGTTAATCAATGAAGTCCCGATGTTTCCCTTACATCGGGAGAAAGGGGGAAGTCACTTACCAGGGTGAACCTCCTATTGCCTAAGTGGATCTACTAAGCCTTATGTGAACCGGGTACTCACCACTAGTTCTTGGACTCGAGTATTCCCCTCAAGCCCTCAGACTCGGGTACTCACCTCAAGCACTCATCTTTAGGGTACTCCTCTTAGAGATTTGGATAATCGTCTCTAACCCCTTTATCTATGGTGGCATGTAGTTTTGGGACTTGGGTATTCGCCTTTAGTCCACTCGGTGCTAGATAGTACTCTCACAGGAGTAGGAAATCGAAATTCACAAAATCATTGCATCAAAATCATTCCAGTCATGTGGGTGGGCGGTTTATCCAATCCCCAACTCATTAATATCATAAAGTCAAAGTCATGGAATAGCTCCTTAATCATACCTTAAATGGGAAATCCTCTACCATCAACATTAATTCATTAACTAGATGGGAGATCCTCTACTATCAACATTCATTCATTAACTAGATGGGTGATCCTCTACCATCAACATTCATTTATTGGGGATCTTTCATAAGTCAATCATATACGTTGAACATTTCATAAGCCTTCGTTCCTCATTAAAACATTATTTAACAACCTTTCATAGCACATGATTAGACCCTCATTATTTAGAGATCATATTTCAAGAAACATACTACAAAATCATTAGTTTAAATCATTTTTAATCAACCCATCATAATCATATATATCGTCTTCCAAACATGGGCATGGAAACATGAAATTTATCTTACACAAACCTCGACTTCTTAATCATAGTCATAGCATGCATAATTTGAAATAGCTCAATATCCATCAAAGAGTAGCTCATGTATCACACCATAAGACTTATACCCACATAGGAAGTTTGGAATATATCTTTGGTCAAAATATGGTGGGTGTGCATTTATACTCAAATCATACAAGGACCAAGGTTTAAAGACATGAGAAGTGTAAATAAAGTCCCTATTTTAAATCATTAAAAATTACCCACCTATCAAATAAAACCCAGTTAAGACTCTCTTAACACTCACAAAAATTCATAAATTTCCCATGATATTTCACTTCATGATAATGCATAAAAATAAACTATCATGGAATGTATAATAGTAACATCATATGCAAAAGTTCATAAAATACCCATAAAAATCCATAAATTTCATGTAGTTGGAGAAGAAAAATGGTAGGACTTAAGGGAAGGAAGGTTCCCACAATCAAACCCACATACCTTAGTGTGATTTTGGTAGAGAAAATCTGATTTGGAGATAAAAAACCTGAAACTCTAGCTTGTCCTCACACTTGAATGCCTTAAGAGAGCTTGAGAGAGTTTTGAGACTTAGAGTATTTTTTAGTGAGGGAGAATGAGGTAAATTAGGGATATATATATTGATAAGGGACATAATAAGGGCCAAAATGATGTTGTCTTGGGCTTAGAGTGTGAGGAAAGGACAAAAATACCCTTTTTAAATCTGGATGGATAATTTTCACAAAAGCCCATTTACAAGTCGTAAGTCAATCCACGGCTCGTAAGGTGGGTCATATAAATTGGCATCCTGACAATGCTTCACTAAATTGCTTATAACTTTTCGGTCCGAACTCCAAATGAGGTGAAACCAGTTGCATTGGAAAGTTAATTCAAAGAACATTCATTTGGTGGGTGGCCCAGCATCTAATTCATTTTCTGTTGAGAGATATGATCATTTAAAGTAGCCACATATATGCACTCATGTTAGAACTTAGGCGATTGAAATCATTTTTACTCAACTCGATGGGAGAGGAGATCGAAATTGCATGAGGGGTCATGGAGGGGCTTGGTAAGGTTGTTAAGGGTTTAAGAAAATAAAAAAGGTCAGAACTGCCCCATATAAAATTCACTGTACAGGACCACGAGACCTTATATACGAGTCGTGGTCCATTATACAGGTTGTAAGAAGGGGACTCATCTAATAACATTTCGGACTTTCAAAAAATATCCTCTAATTCATATTCCACAACGCGACCTACAACTCATAAAAGATTTTACAGACCATCTGATAAGTCATACATCCCACTTAAGAAATTATCATTTTCACCAAGTCTAACCTTCAACCCATGAGCTCTACCTACGACCCGTGAAACTTTTTACAGCTCGTAGAACCCCTCGTAACAACTAGCACCTCAGAAAAATTTAAAGAATCTTTTCGTACACTTTTTATACTTCTCATAGGTGGGGTCTTACACGTTGTATGGTCTGAAGTAGGTGAAGTAGCCTTAATATGACCCTTGTAGGTATTTGATGTCATCAAAAATGTGAGGCTTATGAGCGACAATTAAAGGTTGTCCAAGGTCGTCAAAAGTCTTCGGATGTAAGGAGAAGGGAAGTTGAATTTGGTATTGATGATTGGTTCTAATTGAAGATTTCACCCATGAAGGGTGTTATACATTTTGGCAAAAAATAAAAGCTTAGTCCTTAGTATGTGGGCTCATATAAGATTCTAAGGCATATTAGAAAAGTAACTTATGATTTATATTTGTTATTGGAGTTAGACTCGGTTCATATGGTATTCCATGTATCCTTGTTGAGAAAGTGTGTTAGTGATCCTATTTTTATAATACCATGGGAAAGTATGGGTGTGAAGGAGAGTTTGGCCTATGAAGAGGTTCTGGCTGAAATCCTAGACTGGCAAGTCAAAAAGTTGAGAAATAAAGTAGTAGCATTCGTCAAGGTTCTATGGAGGAATCAAAAAGTGGAGAATGTCACATGGGAAGTGAAAGCAAAAGTGATAAAGCATTATCCTTATCTTTTTTCTTCCGTTTCAGCCTAAGGTGCTTATTTATTCATGATATAAAATTCCTCATAAGCCTACATATTTGTTTTTTCGTGTCATATCACGTTCATGCATGTTCATGAAAATGATTTTAAGTGATATTTTATGCAAAAGATTGAAAATTTCATGATCTTGACATTTAATATTGTATTATTATGTCCATTCTGAGCATTGTCACATGGAAGACATTGTGGATCTTGTCCAATTAAGGTAGTAATGCCAATTTATATGCAACCGGTCGCACTCTTTCAAGTACCTCATAGGGTCCAATATATTGGGGGCTAAGTTTTTCCTTTTGGCCAAATCTTATAATATTCTTCCATGGAGATACTTCTAAGAATACCTTATCACCAACTTGATACTCGATATCATGCCTTTTAAGATTAGCATATGATTTTTGCCTATCCGAAGTGATCTTTAGACGATCCTTAATCACCTTTACCTTATCTTCTGTCTGCTGCACAATTTTAGGACTAGTAAGTTTTCTTTCACCAACTTCACTCCAACAAAGAGGAGTCCGACATTTTCTTCCATATAAGGCTTCATAAGGAGGCATTCCAGTACTCGATTAGTAGCTATTATTATAAGCAAATTCTACTAGAGCCAATTGCTTATTTCAACTACCCTTAAACTCCATGATGCAAGACCGTCTGTCTGAGGATGAAATGAGGTGCTGAAATCTAACTTGGTACCTAAGGCCTTTTGCAAGTTAGACCAAAATCTAGATGTAAACCTAGGGTCTCTGTCAGAGAAAATAGAGATAGGGATTCCATGCAGCCTTACAATCTCATTAATGTATAGTTCTGCTAACCTCTTAAGTGAATAATCCATCCTAATTGCTAAGAAGTGAGCACTTTTCGTCAATCTATCCACCATTACCCTTATTGCATCATAATTCTTTTGAGTTCGAGGAAGTCCAGAAACAAAGTTCATTGTTATTCTCTCCCATTTCCATTCTGGCACTGGCAAGGGTTGGAGGAGCCCAACTAGAACTGGATGTTCTGCTTTACTTATTGATAAACCAAACATTTTGAAATGTACTCCGTAATGTCTTTCTTTATACCATTCCACCAGTAGTGTTCTTTAAGGGTCCGGTACATTTTCGTACCTCCAGGGTACATGGCATATAACGAAGTATGTGCTTTCTTCAAGATTTCTTCTTTCAATCTCTCATCATTAGGGACACGCAATCTATTTTGATAAGATAATACACCATCCTTTGTTAATGAAAAATTATGTTTTTCTCCATCTTGAACCTTTTTGGTCAGCTTCATGAGTTTCTCATCTAACTTTTGTGCTTCTCTAACTTTCTCAAGCAATACTGGTTTAACTTGCAGTTGAGAAATAATCAAGCCAGATGGATGAAGTGCAATAAGAGAATTCATTTCTCTTAACTCAACAAATAAAGGTAGTGGACTCAAGGATAGGCTTGCAAAGGACTTGCGACTTAAGGCATCTACAACCACATTAGCTTTTCCTGGATGATAATCGATCGTGCAATCATAATCCTTAATGAGCTCAAGCCATTGACGTTGCTTAGGTTCAGCTCCTTTTGTATACCCAAGTATTTAAGGCTTTTTTCATCGATGAATATGTAATATTTTTCTCAATACAAATAATGTCTCCATATCTTTAAGGCAAATACTATAGCAGCAAGTTCCAGATCATGAGTAGGATAATTTAATTCATGTGGCTTTAATTTTTGAGAGGCATATGAGATAACTTTTACTTCTTGCATCAGCACACACCCTAGACCACGATGAGATGCATCACTATATATCACATACTCCTTCCCTTCTATTCGCAAAGTAAGTACCGAAGCTTGCGTCAACAAGAATTTAAGAGTTTCAAAGCTCTCTTGGCATTTGTCACTCCACATGAACTTTTCCTATTTCTTCAAGAGATTGGTCAAAGGGGAAGCTATAATGGAGAAGCCTTTCACGAACCTCCTATAGTATCCCACCAAGCATAGGAAGCTTCTAACTTCGGTTGGACTTTTGGGAGGCTTCCATTCAACAATTGCTTGGATCTTACTAGGATCTACCTTTACGCCTTCAGTTGACACGACGTGTCCCAAAAAGGTTACTTTATTTAGCCAAAATTCACACATGGAAAGTTTTGCATAAAGTTATTTCTCCTTCAAAATTTGAAACACAATTCAGAGATGCTTATCATGATCTTCACTACCCTTGGAATACACTAAAATATCATCTATAAAACTGCCACAAATTGATCTAGATATGGATTGAATATTCGATTCATTAGATCCATGAATATTGCAGGAGCATTAGTCAATCCGAATAGCATCACCAAAAATTCATAATGACAATACCGAGTTCTAAAAGTAGTTTTAGGAATGTGTTTCTCTCTAACATTCAGTTGATGATACCCTAACCTCAAATCAATCTTTGAGAATAGATTAACACCCATCAACTGATAAGATAAATCATCAATCCTTAGCAGTGGATCTCTATTCTTGACTGTTATTTTGTTGAGTTGTCTGTAGTTAATACACAATCTAAGAGTTCATCCTTCTTCTTTACAAATAAAACAGGGGCTCCCCACTGAGAGACACTGGGATGGATAAAACCCTTCTCAAGAAGTTCTTGAAACTGAGTTTTCATCTCTTTTATTTCTGCTGGAGCCATCCTATAAGGAGTAATAGAAATAGGAGTAGATCCTGGAATAAGCTCGATTGGAAATTCAACTTCCCTTTCCGTGGGTAAACCAGGAAGATTTTCTGGGAAGACTTCTGGAAAGTCACTCACAGTAGGAATATCTTTAAGATTAGGACTCTTCAAGTATGTATCAACTATGTGAGCAAGATACAAATCACAACCTTGTCAGTTCATCTTTCTTGCCAAGGCCGCAGAAATAATATTAGATGTCAATGATCTTTCACCTTGTACAATAATATGAGAAAATGCAAGGTCCTTAAAAGTCACATGCTTTGATCTATAATCCACTACTGCATGATATTTATAAATCCAATCCATCCCAATTATAACATCAAAATCTTTGAAGAGCATTTCAATCAAACCCATCGGGAAAACTAGGTCTTCTATCGTGAAGGGACAAGCTTGGTAAATTTGATTACAAACAACTCGGTAGCCCAAGGGACTTTCAACTAGAACATTAGAATCAAGCCTCACAGATTTCACATTTTCAGGAAGAACGAGTGATGAACAAATATAAGAATGTGTAGAATCAGGATCAAACAATATAACACACATAAGCCAAATAAGTGAAGTTTACCAACAACCACGTCTTGGCCATCTTGATTATCCCTCTGTTTCATAGCATAATCTCTTGTCATATCCCTTGGCCCACTAGGTTGATTTGCTCCACTTGATCCAGCCGCTTGGGATGTTTTTTGGTCTTGCACCCCTATTAGTTTGGGGAGGAATAGTAGCAGGTTATTGAACTGAGCTTTCAGAGTGCAAGGAAGGAATCTCTTTAGGACAGTCCTTCACTTTATGATCAAAACTGCCATAGTTAAAACATGCACTAGAAGCTCTCCTGCAAACACCATAATGATTCTTCCCATATTGTTCACACGTAGGAACACGAGTCTTGCCTTGACCATTATTCAGAGTGCTACCTGTAGAATAATCTGATCTGCTTTGCTTAGGTTGAGGTGACCTATTAATACCACTAGCGTTAGAATCATCAAACCTTCCCTTTTTGTGTGGACCTCCAAAATCTGATCTAGGTTTTCAGAGTTTATTTTCATGTCTACTAGCTTCTTCCTTATTAAGTCTTTCCTAGGTAAGAGCAGCATAAAACATTGCCACATTCTTTCTAATAGAATCATTTAAGCCATCTTCAATCTCGTGCACTTATCTTTCTCTTCTTTAATAATATCTCCAGCATAACGAGAAAGTCTTAGGAACTTTTCTTGATATTCAGCAATAGACATGCCTTGCTGCCTCAAACTTAGAAATTCCTTTTTCTTAGCATCACAGTAGGCAGGTGGAACATAATTCATACGAATCTCCTTAACACAATCATTCCAAGTAAGAACTAGAGGTTTTACCTTGGCATTTGGAACAGTCACCAACCAATCATAAGCATCCTTTTGTAATAGTGAAACAACATACTTAAATTTTTTGCAACATCTGAACACTCCAATTTCTCAAACACCTTCTCCATGCGCTCCAACCATTGTTCAGCATCAGTAAGATCAACAGAACCTTCAAATTCTATCCCACCCATTTTCCTCATTTTCTCAAAGTTTATCCCATTAGGATCATGCATTATTTCAGCCATGTGATGGAAATATTCAGCCATTTGTTGGAAAGCGGGATTCACTTCCTGAGTGCTATGACTCATCCGAGGATACGGGATAGGTCTTACACCTTGGTTTCCTACTTCAGACCCACTAGTATGGGGGACGTATTAATCTGAGAGATGTTTACCAAACCCTTCTAGTGGACGAGGTTGAGAATAAGAGTTATCCGATCCTTCCCGTGCTGCTTCCATAGGTCTATTAGAGGAAGAGGCCATAAATTAATTCTTTCATAAGAGAAGATCACATTGCATTAGGGATATATACATGATGCATATACACTTTACCGACACTAAAATAGTATTAATCATGTAAATGAACAAATAATGTCGCTTGGACCTTTTACAAAATAGACAAGTATACAAGTAATTCACATCAAAAGTCCTAGAATCTTATGACAAGCCTAGGCTCTGATACCAACACTTGTGGTAACTCTCGCAGGAGGATGCCACTTTTGTACATTCTAGGCTTACGTACCACTTACCAACATATGAAGAATTTAACACGTGACCTATTAATCATATTTAAGTAATGAATTCAAAATAGTTAAAGATACATGATTTTGTTCTGAAGGTTGTGCAATTGATTCTAGCTCACGTTTTTGGCGTGAGTACCTTGCAAGTAATTTAAACTACTGTGTTGCGAGATATTTATATATTGCCCAAACTGTTGTAGCACGCTGAAAAGTATTACCGATATTAAAATGCAAGGACATAAACTTTATTAATTTTCATTTCATACAATCATCTTAACATAACTGGTATTTTAATATAGAAAAGCTCGCCGACTCAAATTTAAATAAACAAGCCAAAACTTAAAGTTACAATCTATGGTTCCATAATTAACATTAGCTTTTCAAATTTATACATACACATACAATGGGAGAATCTTGTACATGTCCCAGAACTATTCCAATACATATGTCTAGATGAAAATGTGTTCTTCTGCATAGCTCCCAAAATTTATCTTCAATAGCCATCCTCAAGCATCATCTTGGGTACTCTCTACGATAGAAACAACTATCACTAATCATGAAACTTAGTGGTGTAAAAGTTAAAAACTGAGAACCTTAAATCCCTCAATTTACCCTTCTTAAGTCAAAGAGCATAATTAGAATATAGTAAATAGACCAAGTGAATAAATACACTAATAGTATCCAGCAGGGTATTTAAAGATCTAAGTATCAAGGGTTCCTGGAACAATTTTAACATGACATTTGAATGACAAGTTTCGCCTAGTATGTAAGTCATACACTCACACCAACCATAATCAAGTATTAAGAAGGACCGAAGCCCTGTATCAAGAAGGGTGAAAACCCAATTATCAAGAGAACCAAGAACCATATTACGAGTGACTTTCTAATTCATACATAAAATGGACTGCATCCACACATAGGACGAACCAAAAATTCACAATCAAGACGACAATTGATCCGAACAAGAGGCATGCCAATGGTGACAAAGTCATAACCACGAGAAGTTACAAAGTTCATAAGGATATCAAGTAATCAGGCAATACGTTCAAATGGGCGAATTAAACAAGTTCCTTACAAGTCCCAAAATACTTCAACACAACCAGATAAAATGACCAAAATATAGCTAAGATACCAGGATAACATTCAGATGTACCAGAAGGTAACAAAGGTACAAGAACAAGTTTTTACATGAACCTGAACCTTTTAGCACGCAACCGACCCTATCGATTTCAAGTCGCGGATTAATACGACATCCATTTCTTTAATCAATTTCCTTAAGATTGTACAAGAGTGTGAGCACATTGATACTCATTTACATTCTCATTTAATATTCAACACTTTTAACAAGTAACAACTATCAAGAGAAATGCCAAAACTGAGGCCTATTTTTGCAGATCACGCTCTTCTCGACAGTTTTACTACCTTGCAATGCAACTAGATTTTGGATTGATAAATGGACAAACTAGGCTTTCCAGTCCATGAAAACTATAGGTATATGAATATAGGATATAAAAGACCAAGAATCACTTCAAAATTCTCTTTGTACAAAGTATTTATGATCAAAACACTAACAACACACCCCTAGGAATTTTTATGTCAAAACTCTGGACAGAACTTGTCCTAACTTATGTCCACAGTTTTGAATCCAAAACTACCAAATTTGGTCCCAACATAAACAAAAGAGTGGTAGATACATCTATTGGGGTTGCAAAAAACTGATAAGCATCACAAATCATAGGTCATACATCAAGATATTATTAAAATACTAACAACAACACATAGAAGACTTCTCAGATAGAAAACTTGCCAGAACTTTCACTGTGTTTCACGCCTTCTTTTGATACCATACAAGCAGACTCATAATTTTACATAAATATAAAAGTTGTAGGTATGCGAATTAGCTTTCCAAAATATATTTACACACTAAAAACACAACTATATACAATGATATATTCCACAATTACTACACACCACTCAATTTAAAGTCAGAATTCAATTACTTACCAAATGATAGAGGGTTTCTTAACTATGCTCCAATGAACTGATGTATTTCGTGTGTGTTTGTGAAAAATAAGGATAAGAGAGAGTTTATAAGGTCTGATAAGGTCAATAAAATGACTTACTTTGGGAGAAAATATATTTTATGTCAAAAGAGTCTTAAGAGAAAAGATGTCCAATAAGGTGGCTATCCTACTTTTCTCTTTTTCCTTCTTTATTTATTTGTTTACACATAATAATTATTATTAAGGATTGTTTAACCTGTATAATTGTATATAAGTGAATAAATTTCACTAAAGTGAGCCCCTCCCTTATTCCTTTTTACGATTCAAGAAAATCGATTTCTCTAACGACACAAACTCAAGTCAAAAAGTTATGAAGTAGGGGTTGACTTCATCTTGAGGGAATATCCTTTTTAAACATGACTACATTATTTAGTAATAAGGGCATTACAACTCTCTCCCCCTTAAGAAATTTCTTCTCGAAATTTAGCTTGTGCTAGTCTCAAAATTTTTCAGGTGTTGGGGAATTTCACTAGCTCCAACCATGACTTATATTTTATAGGGTCATTCTATTTGATTGCAATAAAAGTCCTGCAATCCAAATATTCTCAAGTCCGATCCTAGTTCTGTCACTTATGGGTTCCGTATTCCCAACTCATAGTTCATCAAACTTTTTTCTCAAAATTTTTTAAGTACCAATGCCATTTACAATTCACAAGTTCTGAAAGCACTCAAGTTGTATGATAGCGACAAGACCTCAAGCCCTGATGGTTTCCCTACGAGTTTCTAGGAAATCATCAAGGTAGATATCATGAATATATTTTGCAACAGTTTCATGATCAATATGAGTATGAATGAAATTTATGTCTAGTACAATACTATGTAGGTTTGGTAAGTCCTATGCTAATCAAACAATGACTTCTTTCTTTTCATGATTTCAAAGTGTTCTCTTCAAAATTTTTTACTTAGGCATGCAATAATTTCTTTTAAACTACCACAATTAACGCCACAAATCTTAAAACCAGCAACTATTTTTTTCTTTACGGACAAAACAAAATCTTTTTTTCTTTGGAATAACTTTAAAAAAATCAATTAAACCACAATATAGTATAAACTATGTGCATGAAAAATATTGATCTTGAAAATATACCATTATTAAAAATTAATACTCTATGACGAAACATATCTTACTCGAAAGAGATGATGAAAATGAATGAGCTATAGTAGTTGCAAAGTTTGAGGAGTGTAGTATTCTACGAATTAACATAATTAATTTTTACTGAATCTACGTTGAATGTATAAATCTTCTAAGTTTTTTATTTTAAATATATTATATTACATGTTGTTTTTCTCTCTAAGCAAAATGATGCATAAAATCATACAGAGAAAATTCTTTGTCAATGTAACCAAAAAATCAACAGTGTAGTTAACCCCAAATTTTGATTAATCCATGATCAAAGTTTGGATCCAAATCTGAATTGTAAGAATATTGACTTGCCTAGTAAAAAAAAATCAAATAATACTACAATTCTAAGAATTCACATTTCATTATAATAAAATCAAGTCAAAGTGAATTTGGATAAGTGGGAAGCATTAATAAACATGTTGCTAGATTCTTGACTTGATCCTCTGAAAATTTAATAGTTAGATTTTAGTTGCATATTTTTCTACGTGATTATGATTATTGGTATCTAGATTGCATGGTCTTTTATGTATTTTAGAAGATCAAGTATCGCTTGATAATTGTTTTGGCTATTAATTTGCCTCTTTTTGTGCTAAATGGACTTGCATAGTCTTGTTAATATACTGATAACTATTCTGAATAGATACTCAGAAGCTTCCTAACAAATGTATGTGTTGGCTTTTTTATTTGTAATTTTTTTTAAAAATAAATAAATAGAAATTTTAAGTAAATTGTAATAAGTAATTTAGTAATTTGACTTTTAAATTTTGAAGTTCATCCTTTTTGGAATACACAGACAAACAAACAATTATAAAAATTGTGTTACGACTTACGATTTGTTTATCAAGCCAAATAAACATTATTGTATTTTTAAACTTAAATCCAAATCTTTAACCAGATTAAAAAATTAATTTATTTAATGACTTTGATTCAGTTCTCAGTTTATTTTAATCAAACTTTGAACACTCCTATTTACGAGCAATTAGTGAAAAAAGGGAAAATCATAATAGCAAATATCAAGCTCTTAGTAATTGCAAGATAAAAATACCCATTTGAATATATATTGATTTTTTATGGATGTGGAAAGAGTGTTATGAGATGAGGGTAATCTTATGTGTTTCACTAGAACAAAATGAACACCATGGATTTCCCTCTACTACCAAATCAATAAGAAACTTTCACGTGGGCTAAGCAATGGGAATGGGCCTAAGCAAGTGGGGCCCGCATTTGTTTACTAAGGGACATTTTTGTCATATTAACCATTTGTCTATTATTTTATTATACTAATGTCACATCCCAAAATACTCCCTAAATGTGACTGACATCCGTCCACACCATCTGTTCGGAAAATCAAATATCCACACACGAATTCAAATTATCAAAGCATAGAGATACAATATGTGCAACACCAATGTCACGACCCAAGCTTAGGGCCTAGATGTGACACGACGAATGAGAATGCGAAAGGGATCCCAAACAAGCCTCTTAAGCATGCATAACACATCTTTGGTTTTGCGGAAGCATAAAAAAGAGAACTAAACTCATAAGACATAAATTCTAAGAGGAAACGGGGCTTTGGACTCACGCTATGGGGATGTTATGGGAAAGAGGATTTGCATAAATCACATAGCCAATAAGTCTAAGAGATTGGAAAGTATGAATCACGCTATGGGGGCATTTAGGGACTTGAGACTTCCATCACATCCATCCATATACAACAAGCATAGAAGGGAAAAAAGGACTAAAGGGAGTCTTCATAATTACATAAAGATAGAGGGGTCAAGCTCGATAGCATCCATATCCAGCAACACCTCTAGTATGAGTGGAATGAGGGCCCAAGACATCTCCCGAGCTCACCCTCAAAAGATAAAAATCCAAAATAGACATGTCTTTACAAAGCATGAAAGTAAGTGGATATTGTCTCCGAAGTGGAGGACTCACCAGTAGTAGTCTTCAACGAATCCGACTAGCCACGAGGAGGAAGAAGATGACTAAGAGCTCCGGTCCCTACATGGTTAGATCATATAGGCAAAAAGTATATGTTAGTACTTGGAATGTACTAAGTATGCGAGGTGCAATACAACAAGGAGCACAAGCCATAATAACCAATATGCATAATTATAATCAATGGACATGAGCTCAATATGACATGTATGTCTAATGCTTAATCTAAAACATGCATGGAAACAATCAAGCTTGCATAATATATAATATATACGTGGGAGGAGACCCTAATTGACATATAAGATCAAGCGAGCTACTGCTTGAAATTCTGGTGTTCACTCCACACCGAACCAAAGAGTGGTCTACTTGCCAAGGTAAACCAAACATGACCCCACAAAGTGGGTAACTTGTCCTAGTTGGATCCACTAGTAAAGCCTATTTAGGGAAATAATATAAACCTATGGTGACACATAGTTAAGAGACCAATACTTTATATAAGGACCCCTTGGGTTGATCCCCACCTTAAGTCTCTTTCAGTACTAAGTCTAGACCCACATAATATATGAAATAATCACAACTTTAACCATAATTTGCATTACTTGTAAAAACATAATAACATGATATGAGTAGCTCATTCATATACTTGACCCATATACATGGCATGTACCTTGTATTAGAGGGTAAAAACATATCATAAACTTGAGCCCTTCTAGTAGATATTGCATTACATATGAGGGTAGAGATTGTAGTATGCTTAACCCCTTCCAGTGAGCTTTAGTTAGTACATGAGGATATAATAGTTATCATGCTTGACCCCTTCTTGTAGACATTATTTACTCACAAGAGGGTAAGATATATAGTAGAAGGGTTCAACATTTTACTTACAAATCATAAGAACTTCTCATGAGTTCATTACATGCTTAGGAGCCCGTAATTTATCATAACATGCTTGTCTTGTAATTCATGCAATAGTCGTTCCACATTCAAACCTTGTCATGTAAATTTAGTCAAACATGGTGGATATATGTACATGTACTTAAATTATGTCTTTCAAGAGTATAAGACAAGAAAAGAGTAAAACCAACTCATTTTAAAATTATTCAAATCAACCCACCAATATTCTAGTGAACCCTTATTTTGGGTATCATGAAAATCAACTAAAATCCATAAGTTCTTTTATAGCCTTTTATAGCATCATAGAATACATGGCTTTAATATTATAAAATCTATTACAATGTCAAACCCCAATGATATTTAAGGATTAAAAAAACATTACTTGAAGAACTAAAATAGAAATCATGTATACAATGCAGAATAATATCACCATATGCCAGAGTTCATCAATAAGTTAAAAATTCATAAATTTCATGTAGTTGGAGAGGAAAAATGGTTGGGATTGTGGGAAGAAAGGTTCCAGTAATCAAACCCACATGCCTTGGTGTGATTTTGAAGGAGGGAAATCTAATTTGAAGATGTAAAATTCAAAACTCTAGCTTGTCCTCATACTTGATTGCCTTGAGAGTTTGAGAGAGTTTAGAGGCTTAGGACTTTTGAGGAATGAATAGAAGTGTGGGTGTGAAGGTGTATAAGGTTGATAAAGAGGGTCATTAATACCTTAAACGAGGTAGTAACGAGGTAGTGTCAGACTTAGTAAAATAAAAAAGGTCAGACTTAACCCTATTAAAAACTGGCCAGACAAGTCTACGAGACCCTGTTTACGGGTAGACCATTCTACTTGCCGTAGATGGATTTTCGTCTGATAGACTTTCAGATACCCCTTTTCTCTGATCTCATTGTACCGCACAGTCTATAAATCATAGAAGACTTTACAGATTATCTGATAAGTCATATATTGAACTCTGAAAGATCCCAAATTTCATCAAATCTGCCTAGGTTCTACGAACCCACTTTACGGGCCGTACTCTAACTTACGACCTGTAAACCCCTTCATAAAAACTTACAGTTTCCAAAATTTCCAAGCTTATTTCATGCATCTCTCCTACCCCTCATAGGTGGAGTCTTACAATATCTCCCCCTTGGGAATATTTGTTCCCGAATGTGCTAAGGCAAGCTCTAAAGAATGGATTCATGCACCATATACGAAAATGCAACACATGAACCATTTAAAATCCTTACACCATGTTTCAAATTGCACTTATAATGCAACCTCAAAATCACATAAATATGCATAAATATCATGAGAATGGTATGCAAAGAGAGGAGATCCTAAGATAGGGAGATCGTATTACCTCAAGCTTGATCAAAATGGAAGAAATAGGGATATCGCTTCTTCATATCGCCTTTGACTTCCCATGTGGTACTTTTGACTTGTTGATTTCTCCAAAGGACTTTGATGGATGCCACATATTTGTTTCTCAACCTCTTCACCTATCTATCAAGTATTTCCATTGGGACTTCTTCATAAGTTAAGTTATCTTTTATAACACCCACAACATCCAAGGGTACTATAGAACTTGGGTCACCTACACACTTCCTCAACATAGACACACGAAAGACCAGATGGACCATACTCATTTTCGTAGGCAATTCTAATTCATAGATAACTTTAAAAATTCTCTTCACAATTCTATAAGGCCCTACAAACCTTGGGATCAACTTTCCCCTCTTTCCAAATCAAACCACACCCTTCATGGGTGAGGCTTTTTCAAATACACCCAACCACCAACATCAAACTCAAGATCTCTCCTTCTTATATCAGATAGGACTTTTGCCTATTTTGAGCCATCTTTAATCTCTCTCTTGTCAACCTCACTTTTTCCAAAGCCTCCATGACTAAATCCGGTCCTAATAAGGCATGTTCCACCACATCAAACTATCCAATCGGGGAGATACATCGCCTACCATAAAGAGCTTCAAAGGAGCTATTTCAATTCTAGAGTGATAGCTATTATTATAAGCAAACTCAATGAGCGGAAGATATATATCCTAACTACCCCTGAACTCGAAAACACAAGTCCTAAGCATATCCTCAAGGGTTTGAATGGTCCTTTTAGCTTGACCATCCATTTGAGGATGAAAAGACATGCGAAGCTTAACTTTGGTACCAAGGCCCTTTTGGAAGGACCTCCAAAAGTGAGAAGTGAATTGAACACCATGATTTGAATAATAGACAATGGTACCCCATGTAACTTAACCAACTCATAAATATTTATCTTGGCATAATCTTCAGCACCATAAGTTATTTTAACCAGTACGAAGTGAGCCAATTTTTGTCATTCTATCAACAATAACCCAAATGGAATCAAAGTGTTTTCTAGTCTTTGATAACCCAATCACAAAATCCATATTGATCTCTTCCCACTTCCATGTACGGATTTCTATGTATTGGGCTAGGCCACCTGACCTTTGATGTTTGGCTTTGACTTGTTGGCAATTGTGACAACCAGCTACAAACTTGGTGATATCTCTCTTCATACCACCCCACCATACACCTACCTTAAGTCCCTATATATCTTTGTAGAACCAGGATGAATAAAGTAGGACGAATTATGTGCCTCATGCAAAATCAAATCCCTTAACCCATCAACGTCAGGCACGCACAACCTACATTGCTATCTAAGGACACCATCTCCCCCTTGGAGAAAACTTCCACTTTTCCATCCTTCATCGAAGCCTTTAATTCTAGCAAGTCTGGGTCAAGGTCTTGTTTGGACTTGACCTCTTCAATCAAAGAAGACTTGGAACCATCAACAACCACCAAACCTCCATCTTCAACCTCATTCAACCTAACTCCCAACCTTGCTAATCGGTGAACTTCTCTAGCCAATTCCTTGTTGCCATCATCAACCTAAGATAACTTTCCATGGACACCCTACTTAGAGCATCGACCATGGCATTAGCTTTGCTGGGATGATAGTGCACACTCATGTCATAATCCTTAAGGAGTTGCAACCACCTTCTCTGCTCAAATTAAGATCCCTTTAGGTGAACACATATTGGAGACTCTTGTGGTCGGTGAATACGTCTACACGAACCCCATACAAATAATGACGTCATATTTCCAAAGAAAACACCACGGTCACTAACTCGAGATCATGGGTGGGATAATTACGTTCATGCACCTTTAGTTGTCGGGAGGAATATGCTATGACCTTGCCACTTTGCATCAACACACACCCCAAACCAACCCTTGAAGCATCACAATAAACCACAAACCCTTCCAACCCTTATGGTAGAGCCAAAATAGGAGCAGATGTAAGCTTATCCTTCAAAGTTCGAAAACTCCTTTGATATTCATTGGTCCATACAAATTTCGCCTTCTTTTGAGTCAATTTTGTCAAAGTGGAAGCACTTGAGGAAAAAACATTCACAAACCTTCGGTAATACCCCACTAAGCTCAAGAAACTCCTAATATCCATTGGAGTTAAGGGTCTAGGCCAATTTCTTATCACTTTCATTTTCTTAGGGTCCACGTCAACTCCATCACCCGACATACATGCCTTAGGAATGCAACTTCCTTCAACTAAAATTCATATTTATCAAACTTAGCAAATAACCTCTTATTCCTTAAAGTTTGCAACACTGTTCTCAAATGTTTCACATGCTATTTTTCACTTTGGGAGTAAATCAATATGTCATCTATGAAGATCACCACGAATATATCAAGGTAGGGTCTAAAGACCCTATTCATGAGATCCATAAATATTGCTAGTGAATTAGTTAGACCAAATGACATCATTACAAATTCAAAATGCCTATATCTAGTCTAAAAAGCCGTCTTGGGAATATCACACTCCCTCACCCTCATTTTGGTGGTATCCAGACCGAAGATCAATCTTAGAAAAATGACTAGCCCCTTGTAGTTGATCAAATAGGTCATCTATCCTTGGTAAGGGATACTTGTTCTTTATTGTGACCTTATTGAGTTGCCGGTAGTCGATACACATTCTAAGTGAGACATCTTTCTTCCTTACAAACAACACCGGTGCACCCCAAGGTACTTACTAGGCCTTATAAAACCCTTCTCCAAAAAATCTTTTAATTGGTCCTTTGACTCCTTTAACTACGGCAGGTACATATGGTAAGGAGGAATGGAAATAGATTGAGTATCGGGGAGGAGATATATACCAAAATCTATCTTCCCTTCGAGAGGGACACTGGGAAGTTCATTGGGGAAGACATCAAGAAACTCATTGACAACTTGAACTGACTTGATAGGGGGACTTTAGACTCAATATCCCGAACCCTAATGAGATGGTAAATGCAACCTTGGAAATCAATTTTTGGGACTTAAGACAAGAAATAAACCTAACATTAACCGCCGAATAATGACCATCGCATTCATAGAGGGACTCATTAGGAAATTGAAACTTAACCTTACGAGTTCTACAATCAATGGAAGCATGATATTCATGTAACTGTTCCATCCCAAGAATGATATCGAAATCCACATGTCAAGTTCAACAAAATCACAAGGCAATACTATATGCAATATAGACATGGGACAACCCCTATAAACTCTTCTAGCAATAATGGACTTACCAACGAGGGTAGACACCTCAAAAGGTTCACATAACAATTAGGGACACATATGAAGCTTGTTAGCAACAAAAGGAGTAATAAAAGAGAAAGTAGCACCCGGATCCAATAAAGCATACACATCATAATCATAAACCTTTAACATATCATTAACAACAACGGGCGCCTCCTGTACTCTTTGCCTCCCTTGAAGGGCATAGAACTGATTGTGACGTGGAGCACACCCTAGTTGGCCTCCTTGTGCCCTTTGATCAACATGAGCATCTTGTTCTTGAGGACAACCATCTTTACCCTTGTTTTGAGCGTAGGGACAATCAATAAGCTTGTGGCCTACTTTTTCACACCCATAACAAGCATTCGAATCCCTCAAGCATTTGCCACCATGATTTCTCCCATATTTTGGCACCTTGGAAAAGTCATACTGCCATTGCCACCTTAAGCCTTAGGGTTAGACACCCTATCATTAACGAATCTCTTGTTTTGAGAGTTGGAAGACCCTTCACCTTAGAACTTGTGACCTTGTTGGAAACGACCACCCTTAGCACCTTGAAAACCACCATTATATAGAGCCCTCTTGGACTCCTCACTCCTTCTCATCCTAAGCTTCTCCCCTTCAAGTTGCTCGACATAAGTCATGAGCCGAGACATGTGCATATCACCCACAAGATTATCGATGCAACATTCATTCACCAAGTCGGACATCCTTGACACAAACTTGTTCATCCTTTCCCTAAAGTCGGCAACCAAGCGAGGAGCATATTTTGAGAGTTTGTTAAACTTAAGGGAATACTCTCTCACTTTCATGGATCCTTGCTTGAGATTCATGAAATCTATCATCTTTTCCTCTCTCAATTCAATAGGAAAGAATCAATTGAGAAAGGCGGCCTTAAATTCCTCTCACATGATAAGACCATCGTTCTCCCTCTCTAGCTTCTATTGAGTAAACCAAATTTGTGCAGTTCCTTGAGTTGATAGGCCGCAAGTTCCGCCTTATCCTCCGAACTCACCCCTACGATAGCAAGCACTTTGTACATCTCATCAATAAATTCATGGGGATCCTCTTCCGTTTTGGAGCCATGGAATCGAAGGGTTCATTTTTGGCAAATCCCTCACTCTTGAAGCTGGGGTGGAAACACGAGGAACTTAGGCTCCTTGGTTTAATTGGTTGGTCATGGCTTCTACCAACATTGAAATGACGTTTCGGTATTCGGCATGCATAACCCCTTCTTCTTGGGGAGCTTGAGGAGCTGGATGGGCTGGACCCTTCTAGGGTGTGGGAGCTCTTTGATCCATTCTCCTCGGTTGCACCATGATCTATATAGCAAATGACCATCCGTTAGGGAAGGAAACCTTATTTTAAATCTAAGGCACGACATAGATCATGAATATGTGAATCATTTCCTAAAACGCCTCATAGCCTCTTTTTCATAGTTGAAACTGTATGTGATTTCGTCCCATCTGGTGGTGGGTGGTAGATATCCCATGGAATTAGTCAAGGTGCGTGAAAGCTGACCCATACACCAGGTTTATAAAAAAAAAGTATAAATATAGAAGTGAAAGAAGCCATGAAAAATAGCAAGGAAAACATTACATAGCATTCGAAAACTAAATAATATGATAACCAAAGTACATAGAACAACAAATAATAACAAAAATTGAAGAGCAAGAAACTATAAGAATAATACTGATACTTGGCGCACTTCACAACCATAAACAAGACTCTATTTGACGCAGTGTTTTGTATTTCCAACAACTATTAATAAACCTAGCGCTCTAATACCAAGCTTGTCATGACCTAAGCCTAGGGTCTAGATGTGACACGGAGAATGAGAATCTGAAGGGGATCCCAAACAAGCCTCTTAAGCATGCATAGCATGTCCTTGATTTTGCAGAAGCATAAAAAAGGGAAATAAACTCATAACACATAAATTCTAAAGGGAAACGGGGCTTTGGACTCATGCTATTGAGATGTTATAGGAAAGAAGATTTGCATGAATCACATAGCAAATAAGTCTAGGGGATGGGTAAGTATGACTCACCTTATAGGGGCATTTATGGACTTGGGACTTCCATCACATCTATCCACATACAACAAGAATAGAAGGAAAAAAGGAACTAAGGGAAGTCTTCACAATTACATAAAGATAATAGGAGTCAAGCTCGATCCATAAACATCCATATCCAACAACACCTCTAGTATGAGTGGAACGGGGCCCAAGACATCTCTCGGGCTCACTGTCAAAAGATAGAAATCCAAAATAGACATGTCTTTACAAAGAATGAAAGTAAGTGGATTTTGTCCCTGAAGTGGAGGGCTCACCAACAGTAGTCTTCAATAGATCCGACTAGCCACAAGGATGAAGAGGATGAACAGGAACTCTAGTCCCTACATGTTTAGATCATGTAGGTAAAAAGCATATGCTAGTACTTGGAATGTACTAAGTATGTGGGGTGCAATGCAACAAGGAACACAAGCCATAATAATCAATATGCATAATCATAATCAATAGACATGAACTCAATATGACATGTATGTCCAATGTTTACTTTAAAACATGCATAAACAGTCAAACTTACATAATATATATAATACATATGTGGGAGGAGACCCTAACCGACATATAAGACCAAATGAGCTACTACTTGGAATTCCGATGTTTAATCCACACTGAATGAAGGAGTGGTCTACTTGCCAAGGTAAACCAAGTATGACCCCACAAAGTGGGTAACTTGTCCTAGTTGGATCCGCTAGTAAAACCCATTTAGGAAAATAATATAAACCTATACTGACACATAGTTAAGAGACTAAGATATTATATAAGTACCCCTTGGGTCGAACCCCCACCTTATGCCTCTTTCGGTACTAAGTCTAGTTCCACGGAATACATGAAATGATCATAACTTTAATCATAACTTGCATTATTTGTAAAAACATGATAACATGGCATGAGTAGCTCATTCATATACTTGACCCTACACGTTGTATATACCTTCTACTAGAGGGTAAAATATTTCATTAACTTGATCCCTTCTAGTATTGCATTACACATGAGGCTAGAGATTGTAGTATTTTTGACCCCTTCTGTTGAGCTTTAGTTAGTACATGAGAGTAAAATAGTTATCATGCTTGACCCCTTTATGTAGACATTATTTACTCACAAGAGGATAGGATATATAGTATAAGGGCTCAATATTTTACTTACAAATCATAGGAACTTCTCATGAGTTTATTACATGCTTAGGAATCCATAATTTATCATAACATGTTTATCTTGTAATTCATGCAATAGTCATTCATCCACACAGAAACCTCATCATGTAAATTTATTCAAATATAGTGGGTATATGTACATGTACTTAAGATCATGCCTTTCAAGAGTATAAGGCAAGAGAGGAGTAAAACCAACTCGTTTTAAAGTTATTCAAGTCAACGCACCAATATTATTGTGAAACCCTTATTTTGGGTATCGTGAAAACCAACTAAAATCTATAAGTCCATTCATAGCCTTTTATAGCATCATAGAGCACATGACTTTAATATCATAAAATCCATCACAATGTCAAACCCCAATTATATTTAAGCATAATAAAATCATTAGTTGAAGAACTCAAATATAAATCATGTATACAATGCATAATAATATCACCATATGTAAGATTCCATCAATACCTATAAAAATTCATAAATTTTATGTAGTTGGGGAGGAAGAATGGTTGGACTTGTGAGAAGAAAGGTTCCCACAATCAAACCCACATAACTTGGTGTGATTTTGAAGGAGGGAAATCTGATTTAAAGATATAAAATTCGAAACCCTAGCTTGTTCTCACACTTGATTGCCTTGAGAGAGTTTAGAGACTTAAGGTTTTTGAGGAATGAATAGAAGTGAGGTGTGAAGGTGTATAAGGATGAAAAGAGGGTAATTGAGACCGTAAACGACCTAGTTTCAGATTTGGGAAAATAAGAAAGATTAGATTTGCCCCTATTAAAAACTAGCCGGACAGGTCTACGAGACCCCATTTACGAATCGTAGACTATTCTATGGGTCGTAGATGGGATTTCGTCTGATAGACTTTCAGAGACCTTTTTTCTCTGATTCATAGTCTACGACTCGTAGAAGACTTTACGGGTCGCCTGATAAGTCGTAGATTGAACTCCTGAAAGATCCAAAGTTTCATCAAATCTACCTAGATTCTACGAATCCACTTTACACAGTATTTCAAGTTTGGGAAGGAGCTCCGTTGCTCTGTAAGAATCAGTTGCTAAATCAAACATTTTCTGATGTTCGATAATGGCCTTATTGCCCAAAGAACTTTGGGATTAACTAGACATAAAGCCCGTACAGTAATTGGCAAATTTTCAAAATTTTCAAACGCTAAAAATATAATAAGGTAAAAATAACTATAATTTGTTGCTTACATTAGTAGTTACTTGTTAAAAAGGGGAAAAAGATGAGAGAGAGAGAGAGAGAAAGAAGGGCAGAGAGAGAAGATAGGCAAATTATATTTCTATATCGGTTGGATAATTATATATATGTAGTTAGTATGTATATTTATCACTGAATATAATATAGTAATAACTTATATAATTTCTATTTGGATATAATTTGTATTAGCAAATAATGGTATCAATGAATACATTAATCTTGTATCTAGTTCAATGTTTGTATTTGTGTAATTGATTAGTTCTCATTTTGTATCAATGTTGTATCATTGAATACATATCACTAAAAATGATTTCTACAATTGACACTTATCATTTGTATTTGTATAAACGATTGTCAATATTTGTATTTTTATAATTAATTTATTATAATTTGTATTTGTATTAAGAGAGATAAGACAATAAGAGGCGAGAGAGTGAGAGAGAGGGGGGGGGGGGGAATAGGGAGATCACAGTGAGAGCAGACGAGAGAGGCAAGGGAGAGAGGAGGGAGAAATAATAATAAAATCCTAACTGTAGGTACAAATCGTAATTCTTTCAAACTATAGTGATTTATTATTAATACATATCATATATTTTTCTTTTACATAGTTTATCCTACAAAATTTAATTAAAAAAGGGAAAAAATTCGTTTATATTTAAGGTGCACGAAATACCCATTTAGATGTCGTCATTTAATTAATACTTGTTTTATAACTTTTTTTTTACATGTTCAGTTGCTTTCGTCAAAAGATCTCACACTCACATCTGAAGATTTGATACCTCAAATATTCGTGTTTGAAAGTATACCTTGTGAAGGCTAAATAAATAAAATAAATTTAGTAAAATATAATTTCATTTTGAAAAGTTCATTAAATTGTAAAGACCAGATATATTTTTTCAGAATTTAGTAAATTACTGATATTATATGTTTATGTCTACTCTATTCATCCACTTTTCTCTGTCCATTGTACTAAAAATAGTTATTTGTTTTACTTATCCATTTAAAACAGCAAGATATAATTTATCACATAATTCCCAATTTACTCTTATAATTAATTTTATATTTTTCAGAACTTAAATTTATTAATATTTAAAAGTTACTGATATAATAAAATTATCGTTCTATTTATTCTAATTTTTGCACGCAGACAAACACATATGTAGTGCCTTTCCACCTCCCTCTTCCCTCTATTCCTAGTTTTGTATCATTCAATTCAATGTTCACTTTAATATAATCCCATGATTATCCTTATTATTAATATAATCCCATTATTGTCCTAATTATTCCATGTCTTTTTGAGTTCCATGCAATACTTCCAAATACATAAGTTTCAAAAATGTCTTTACTCAAAGTATCCCCTCTTCACCCCTCCTAAACCTCTATAAAATCCCCTAATTATCATTTCCAACTTCTAGGAAAAGCAAACATATTTCAAAGATGGCTTTGAAATGTTGCTCTTTCTTCTTAATCATGTTAACTTGTTCAATAATAACAAATTTGAGCAACGTTAATTCATCCAGAGACGTACCAATATTCCTTCCAAGACATGATGAAGCAAATCAAGGGAGTATAGTGGAGTGTTTTAATGCATTTGCAGAGATAAAAGCATGCACAAATGAGATAGTTGCTTACTTCACAATTGGCACTATTGATATTGATTTTCCCTGTTGTCAAGCCATTTGTATCATGACACATCATTGTTGGCCTAGCATGCTTACTACGCTTGGTTTCACTCCTGAAGAAACTAATATATTGAGAGGTTATTGTGATGCAAATCATCATAGTGTTTCTGGTCCTGCCCCTTCTCCATTGTTGCTGCCTAATGTAGATGTCTAAAGTAAAAGTCCATGGTTTGTGTGCCACTGAGTTATATGTAGTTTTATCTTTTTAAGTAGATCTAAATGATGTTGGCTGTTTTTTCTTAATAAATTTGGCTTATTATATAGCTTGCCTCTTGGTTATGAAAAGATGCTCCCTCCTGTCTCATTTTTAAACATTTACATTAGTTCTTTTACAATTTTGAAGACATGATATTGTCCTTAAAACGGTATGTGTATATTTGGGCCTCAAGTCAAATGCTGAAACAGGTCCAACCTGAGAACTGATCCTGACCGAGGACCGGACTCAGACTCGAGATATGACCCTGACCCCCCAACTCTGACCGCAGGGGACCCTGGACTCGACCCTGCAGGTGCTCCAAGTGTTGGGAAGGCTGAGTAACATGGGACATAACAGGATCACCCCTGTGACAGTAACCATATTTGTTATGGCAATGCAGTAAAACAACAATGATAAAACCAGGACTTGTCAGTTGTCTGGTATTCATTGTTGTCTACATACGAAAATTAAAAAAGAACTTCTTTGGTTAATCAATTTCTAACCAAAATCCTCAAACTAGAGATAAAATTAAGAATACGTGAGTTAGAAAAAAGTTACTCCATGTTACATAAGCAAGCAAATAGTAACACCGAGTGATTAGGTCCTCATACATTATACTACTAGTCCCCAGTTTGCATTACAGAGCAAAAGCAGGTGGAAACTACAAATGATTCGATGGCAAAAATGCCAATGTGGAAATAGTGGAACGTACAGTTGGGTGTTTGTTTATAGATGTAACACATGAACAAACATTCAAACTTGGCCTTAAACTGAGAAGTAAGTATTCCTACTTTACATATACACATATATGCACCTCAACTTGTCTCCAGAGTGTCAATTAAACACTCTAACTTATGAAATGATCATCCAAACACCTCCAAAATTTATGTGTCACATCAATAACGGGAGTCACAAGATATAGTGAGGGTGAGTTGGAGTGTTTTGTTGCTAGTTGAGACTAAGTTAAGAAGTCTAGATGTGCACTCTCAAAGTTGGAAGAGTGTTCCGTTGCTAGTTAATACCAAGTTAAGGTGTCTAGATGTATACCATTTACTTACTTGCCAGTAAAATTGAATTGGAATATATCAGTTCATGTATTATGCTTGTTTAGAACAATTGATTAAAAATGTAAATTACTTATCTGCATTTTCAGAGGAAAAAAGAGTAAGTTTTTTCAAGAAAAACAAGTCAGTTGAATTGTGTGAACAAATCGATCTTCTAAAATAAAAGTAGTAGTAAAAGTTTTTTCAAGAAAAAGGGATGTGAAAAATGGGTAGGCCAACATTCTTAGAGAGTCAGTGTAACATAGCAAACATATACTCAGAGGAAACTTCATAAAGCTACAACTTTTATAAATATTTGATGAGAGAGAGTGTACAATATAATAGCATGCCATCTTCTAGGCCAACTTGCAAAACACAACAACAACATATCCAATATAATCCTATAAGTAAAGCTAAGAAGGGTAGTGTGTATGCAGACCTTATCTTTACCATCCTTGGCTCAACTAGTTAAAACACATAAAAATACTAACCAGAAGAGTGCTAATTGCCTACAGTCCCTAAGTACTATAAGATGCCTTTCCGTACTGTCGAAAGTTACTTACAAGTCAAAATTTATCCACAGTGCCAAAAGCATATCACCTTTATCAGAAAGAACTGTTGGCTGCTAGACGCCAGTATTATCGCTTGTAGAATTGTCTTATATCAGTTTTTGTTACCTGCAAGAAAATCAATACACCATCGCTTTTTCAGTTTAAGCACATCAGTGTCTTGCTTCTCTGCTGAGTGTTTAGAAGTTGACGCCATTTTGTTGTCGTCAGGTGCCACAAGCTCGGGGGCCATCTGATTTTCGCAGTTCCCAGGTTCTTTGATACTGCACTTGGATACATCGGTTGAAATCGAGCTTATGAATGATTTTGTATCTTTCTTTCCCTTAACTTCAATCCATTTGCCAGCTATCCAATCTGTAGAAGTCCTCATGTTCTTCCTTTGAATATCCAGTAATATGTTCTCATTTAATATTGAGATAAAACACACACCTTGGGGCATCAGTCCATGACCAACATCGATCATTTAAATTTCCGGACAACAAATTAGCAGAAGCCAGGCCTATTTTTTAAAACTTTTTCCACTGAGTTAGAAAGCCAATTTATGACAATGCTGAGCTTAGACATATGATTTCAAGTAAGAAATGAAACTAATGAGAGAATCCAATTTTACACCCATTGGCTGTTGAGTTATCCTTATGCGAAGTTGCTATGCATCAAACTATTAGCATATAAATATGTTTTTATTCCTTGTTTTCTCTTTCCATTTTAACTTTTTTTGTTTTTTTGAACTGTTGTTTCTTACCAGGTAAGTAAACCTGAATATGACCGCTTCCACATACATCAAATCCAGCTACAACACCTTTCCACCACCCGTTAGACCACCAAGCATCATCTGCAGCTCCTACTTCAAAAGAATAGTCAGCAGAATCAACCACATAGATAGCTCAAAATAGATCCAAAGCAACTCATGAAAGTGAAAAACAGTAATTTTTAAAGATAAGTTCATAAATGACCTACAAGGTTATTACAATAATTAAGGGTGGGACTGTGTAATACCAGAATGCTCATGGGACTGTGTAGGCCCACTTCCACGTGTTTGACTGTAGTTGTGGTAGAAACAAAATAAATACAACCATTACTTAGTATCTCAATAAGTCAGTATTCTCAAAGGTGTATCTAACCTTCTGAGTCCATCTTTCCTGTATATTTGGTTTTAATAGTGTTTGTGGAGAGATCGAGTTAAATGAGGAAAACAAAGTGCAAGCCCAATGCACTAAGCTTCCACTATGCGCAAGGTCCGAGGAAAGGCCTGACCACAATGGACAACAACTTTACCAGTTACTCTAAGGATCTCCTTTGAGAAAAAAATCGAGATAATATTTTTCTACCACATCTATGCCATCCTTTTTTTTCCCCTGATAATTCTTTTTCCTGATACAACCGATTTTAGCTCTTTGACAAAAAAACTGAAATGGAGTTTTTAGTTCTCAACCTTTTGTTTAATTAGTTCTTCTCTCTAATTAATAGGCGAGATAACCGATGAAGAATGTATCGTGTTGATGCTATTGTCCTTTCTTTTTCTTGATTGCATCTATACGTCTTTTGTGTGGGTAGCTCATAAAAGTTAATGGCATCCTTGCTTACATGCAAGGGCATAGTCTCACCTCCTTTCAACTTCCATCCTGAGAGAGAAAGGAGTTAAATGCAAGTAAATGATCCTTGAGGTGCAACACTTACTTGGGGAAACGAAAGAAGGTCAATTAGCGCTTAAGTTGGGTGGTGGGGTCAAGGAGCCCATGGTCTATCGAAAATAGTCTCTCTATCTCTCTGAGGTAGATTTCAAGACAGTATGGGATTATATTGGGTATGTTGTTGCAAGACCTTCCATTGATCTAGGGAGCTGGTGTAGTTTCTTTCGCAAAGAACTCTTTGTCAATCCATATGGCCAAAAAAGGCTATCTACCCCCACTCTACCAACAAACCCTTTCTTTTAGTTAGAAAAGGAATCTCGATTAGCTTTATTTTTTGTTCATTGGTCATTTTCGGTAACCTGGTAGTTCTACTGAGCCTTTCCCAGAAGAGAGTTTCAAAGGGATGCGAAATGATAACCTTAGCCAGAACTCGATCTACGACCTCCTCAAGATTAGGGGCACTCAAAAGCGTCGTTGCCAACAGTGCAATCTATGGTGCCTCCAAGGCATCCAACCTATTCTTATGTTGCTTCCCTAGCACAGACAAGTATGCGTGGTCAACCCAAGTAATATAGTGGCTCTTTTCAGAAGCTGGATGTCGAACCCAAAGGGCTTCTCGATTAATTATTTACTAAGTTATATTAATTCTAGTTATTTATTTAAGAAGTGTACAATTAACCAAGACGAGAGATATTTCTACACAATCAATGAATGAATCGATCTAAGATTATGGTTTAGCTAGTAATCAAGTTTAGCATCAATTTCATTAAGTTATTTAATTATCTAGTTGCTGATCCACAGAGTCTAATTTACCTAAGCAGGGTTGCACCCCTTTACTGGCCTACTCTGATAAACAGCCTAACTACATCGTTGAGTGGGGATAGACATGATCAATGAAAATGCATTAAAGAAGTCTTTCTATATTTGAACCAAGCGAGGTGGATAGGTAGGTGCCACAAGTCTCTCATACACGAATCATCCTAGTCTCCTAGAACAAACAAGCTCCCTATATCCTATGCTCTATCCACTCCAACATCTCTCGAATCCGGAGCAGACAACAAGTGTATTTCACTGTTGGCCAGACTATGAAATATAAATTAAAGGAATGTAGGAAGAACTAATATGATAAACATCTCGAATTAATAATGACTAAACAATCATCTTGTTAGCTACCATAATCTTAGAACAAGAAGTTTAACTTCACATAGACATAAGGAAATTACCACAAATTATTCAAAGATAAATGTAAAAATAAATAATAATGGAGAAGAAAAGATTAAATCAAAATTCTCCAGCCTCCACGACAACTTCTATTTCTAGATTAAATCAAAATTCTCCAGCCTCCACGACAACTTCTATTTCTCTCTAGGTTAAGTTTATGAAAAACCTAATTTTATGAAATATTCATAGGTGTAGGAAAAAGAATCCCAAATAAAATAATTGAGTCCAAAACAAATTGAGAAACCCAAAATCGAAAGGAATTGGGCCTTCACGTGCGTGCGCTGTCTTCGATCCTTGTTACTGTTGCCACGTGGTAGCTTACTCCCAATTTGCAAATTGCAAATTGCAATTTCTTCAAGCTTTTTTATGTATATAATAATATATATTATTATATTCAATTTAATCCATTAAGCTTCTGGATTTTCCTTCTGCAATCCTCTTTTTGTTTTTTTTTCAAATCTCTTTATTTTCACGCTAATTTAATCTTACAACTAAAATATATAATTTAGCACAATCCATAAAATTTATGCTAAAAAATGATAAATAAAAGTATTAAATATGAGGTATATAATGACAAAAAATGTGTAATTTTGACCTAACATCAACACCCCACACTTAAACTTTTGCTCGTCCTCGAATAAACATTAAAGCTCATCAAAAAATCAAATAGGACCACTGCTTTGGTTGATACAAACAATTTAGACCATCCAAAAAATTCAAAATATCTTGTATACTTCCCAATCATTATGCAAGATATATACAAATAAACAACGAACTTTTAACCTCCTAGCCTCAAGGAAGGACTCTAACTTATCAAATTTAAGCTTGCTCACCTATTCTCTCAAAGAAAGTTAATAACATCACCTATCTATCATGAGAAAAGTGCCCTTATATGAACAAATAGTCCACACACTCAATTTAAAAGACTGAATATAAATTAATGACTTTGCATTAAAGAATAACTCTCACACTCACAGAGAATTTACATGTATGCACAAAGAACCATAGACTTGCCCATTATGTACATCTCCACTAATTAAGCATGTTTGAATAGAATCAAATAGGACTTTACTGGGTTGTAACTTAGGCTAGGGGATGGGTAGGAAAACTATATAATAGTGACTTACACTTCCTTAAGCACTTTGCACTTTTAGACTTCATCACCCGTTATCCTCTTTTCTTTATTTTTTCAGCCCTCCCTTCAATAATTATTTCACTAGCAATCTCATCTCATCAAGAATATTTCACTTTTTTTTTGCAAATAATTTTCTTTTTCTTCTTTTTTTCACAACACATTCTTTCAAAGAGAGCTTTTTCATCACCATGTAGCTATTTTGATCACCTTTTACCACTTAATTATCCCCTTTCTTCAAATTTAACAATTATAATAAGTTTATGCTACAGTGTTCAAGGAAGCAAAGTGCAAAAATTAGGGATTCAACAAAAAATCGGATCAAGGCAAAACTATAGCTACCAACAAAAAAGCTATAGGCTCAAATGGGCTAATAGTGATATAATATCTGAAAAGGCTAAATTTTACAAGACAAATCAAAGAAAATCTATTATTATCTCCTAAACAAAGCAATACTTTTTATTTAGCTTCAATAGCACGCAGGACAAGTTCTAGACTTATTTGCAAATCATGGAATAAACAAATTCTCACCACACATGGCACAAGTATCAATCAAGATGGATCAATTCCACTTGAAAGGGAGACAGGGTCATAATAAACATAAAAAAAAGCTATATATAGAGTCACAATCATGAGCCTAGATGTCAAAGAATCTGCAATTTAAATAGCAATCAAGAATAGGAAAGTACTACTCAAGATTAAACCTAAATAGCAAGTACCAAAGAAATCAAAGATTTTTTCTTTTCTCTCCAAAAAATAAAAATAAAAATAAAATAAATAAACTTTACTTCCTAAGAATAAAAAATAAATAAAAGATACTCGGTTCGAAGGGACCCCGTGCCCCCACCGGAAAAGAACCAAAAAGAAAAATCAAGGGGTGGGATAAGTGCACTTCTACTAATGAAAAAAATAATATTAAAAATAAAAAAATATTTTTTCTGTAATTTTTTTTGCTTTTAAGTTTTTTTAATTTTTTTTGTTTTCTTTTTAAATAAATATAAAACAAACCTTAAAGCACACTCCACCCTCAATAATATATTTGGAAGTATTTCCGCCCCATACTTGAAAAGATGCTATGTCCTCAAAGCATTAATTAAAATTTAAAACAAGGGTTAGAAAAACTCCCCGAGGCCTCTAAACCTAGCTAGAAGCATATTCTCTCAATATTCATCGAGGGTTATACGCACCCCACACTTAAGTTCAAATTGGTCCTTTGCTTCAAATTTTGGGTACTCAGACTTCCCTAATCTGTAAAAAATATAAAAACACACAAAGAAGGAAAAAAGTGACACTAAAAAAAAAGATAGAAACTTAAATAAATAAAGAGACTAGCAAAATAATTAATTTCTAAGTCCCCGACAATGGCGCCAAAAGTTGCTTCCCTAGCACACGCAAGTGTACCTGGTCAACCCAAGTAATATTGTGGCTCTTTTCAGAAGCCGAATGTTGAACCCAAATGACTTGTCGATTCATTATTTATTAAGTTATATTAATTCTAATTATTTATTTAAGAAGTGAACTATTAACCAAAATGAGATAGATTTCTACACAATCAATGAACGAATCGATCTAAGATTATGGTTTAGCTAATAATCAAGATCAACATCAATTTCATTAAGTTATATGATTATCTAGTTGCTAATTCACAGGGTTTAGTTTACCTAAGCAGGATTGTATTCCTCTACGAACCTGCTCTCATTGACAACCTAACTACATCGTTGAGTAGGGATAGATATGATCAATGAAATGCATTAAAGAAATCTTCCTGTATTTGAACCAAGCGAGGTGGATGGGTAGGTGTCACAAGTATCCCTTACAGAAATCATCCTAGTCTCATTGAACAAACAAGCTCCCTATACCTTATGTTCTATCCACTCAAACATCTCTCGAGTCCAGAGCAGACAACAAGTGTATTTCACGTTTGGCCAAACTATGTAATATAGATTAAAGGAATATAGAAAGAACTAATATGATAAATAGATATCTCAAATTAATAATGACTAAACAATCATCTTATTTGCTACCACAACCTTAGAATGAGAAGTTTAACTTCATATAGACATAAAGAAATTACCATAATTCATTCAAAGATAAACATAAAAATAAATAATAATGGAGAAGAAAAGATGAAACCAAAATTCTCTAGCCTCCACTGCAACTTCTATTTCTCTCTAGGTCAAAATTTTCTGAAAAACCTAATTTTATGGAATATTTATAGGTGTAAGAAAAAAAATCCCAAATAAAATAATTGAGTCCGAAACAAATTGGAAAACCCAAAACCGGAAAGAATTGGACCTTCAAATGCATGTGTTGTCTTCGATCTTTGTTACTTCCACGTGGAAGCTTACGCCCAATTTGCAAATTGTGAATTTCAAACTGCAATTTATTCAAGCTTTTATACGTATATAATAATATGTATTATTATATTCAATTTAATCCATTAAGCTACTTGCTTAATTTTCCTTCTGAAATCCTCCTTTTTTTTCTTAAATCATTTGAGCTCCAAATCTCTTTATTTTCGCACTGATCCTATAAATAAAATATATCCTGAGCTAGTTGGGCCTTCAAAGTCATAATCTCAACATTCTTGGCTGTAGTGCAGTAGTAAGCTCCTCCACTTGGTCCTTTAGGGCCTCTTGTTGAGCAATCAGATAAGAGACTTGAGACTTTCTAGTACCAACTTTTCCCTCACTGCACTCACACTCCACCAAAGTAGTTTGGGAGAAAAACCTGCTTGATGGTACCTGGTATTCCCCTCTTCAGCCGCACACCAAAGTACTCAAAAACATGGTTCAACAGATATCTATAAGCAAGACCATATTTTCCATCTTTCATGGTCATCATAATGGTGATGTGCTCAATAATCAAGGTAGGGAGATTGGTTGCCTCCAATTTACTGAGGGCCTCCACAAGGAATAGGTTAGTAGTGGTAGCAATGGTCTTTTTTCTGTCGGAGGCAGAAGGACCTTGTTGAGTGGTAGAAATGGTCCTTTTTTCTGTTCGAGGCAAAAGGACCTTGTTGAAAAACTCAAAATAGAGTTGGTACTGAAAGAACTTTTTCGACACAACAGCAGTACTCAGGTTAGGTACCTTCCCAGCCTCTACCAAGAATCCCTTTGTAGGGGACCTGTCCACCACACTTCTTATCCCTTCCCTTTCAACTTTCAAAATAGTGCCTAACAACTCCTCATATACTCAGAAAGATATATCCCCTACAGTGGTTTGAATCCCCCATCCTTTTGAACTCAATGTTGTAGTAGAATTGTCTGACTTCCCACTCATGGAGAGTGGGAACTGATCACTTAAACAAGTGGTCCCAACCTTGCAGAACAACAACATCAACCAGGTCCCTCATACCTGGGGGCTCAAACACTCACCCACTCAGTACTTTTTGCTTTTCCAGAACTTGTATCCAACACTTTTTCAACCTTTGCCCTTTTTACCTGTGAGCCTAGTTCCCTAGTGGAAACAAGGTCACCTCGTTTTGACTTCCCTTCTTCCCTCTTCTTTGATTTATCATTCTTAGAACTCTTAGTGTCCTTCGTTAAGGCCTTGGTTATCTCTGTGTCCAGTTTGAGATGCATTAGGTCCTCATCAGACTTAGTTACACTGTCTTCCTCTTTATCATTAACATCTACCAATTTTCACCCTGAATTTCCTCACCCTCAACCATAGTGGTAGTCCTCAGTTTTTCTTTTTGGTAGCTTTGGACTTACTTGCTACCATTGCATCACTCATCAGTTTGTGGTGAGTCCCCCTAGTGGGATAGACCCTAATAATTTCTGGAGCATCTTTACTAACTTTCCGTTTTCTTTTTTTAGTAGCAACCTGGTCTCTCGCTGAATCTGGATTTGATGATACATTTGGAGCAATCTTTTTAAGCTTCTAGATTAGTAGGACATCATCTTCATCATCCTCTTCTCCTTCCACTTCAGCAACAGTGGTAGGCTTGACCTCACTCATGGGAGTTTGATCAAACATGGGAGTAGCCAAAACTAACTAAAAACCAGGTGATTTATCCTCCTTCCTAGTGAATAGATCATTCTCTTTATGTTCAGTCATCTCCTTAATCACCCAGTTTTCCCCCTCAGCTAAAATATTAGACTCCGTCTCCTTTTCAATCGGCAACTCTCCATTGAAGTGTTTTCCAGATATGGAGGAGGAAAAGGATCCTGATTGAGATGATGTAGGCTGATCTTTAGTAGAAGCAGTAGTAGGAATGCTTAGAGGCAACCCTTCAATGGTGAAACTAGGTTCCCCTGTGGGAGAGTCAGGGGAACAATCGTGACCCACAATTGGAAAAGATGGTTCAGTTTTAGCAGGGGAGGTGGGTGAATGAGATGATGGAGAAATCATGTGGGTCAAAGAGAGAAACTCCTCATGTTTGACAGGAGTGTGGATAGGTGTAGAGGAAGTGTGTCAATTTTGTGGGACACCAGAAGACATTTGGTTTCTAAAACTTGAGAAGAATGAGACATTGTAAAGGGATTGGCAAGAAAGTATGCTAGGAAAGGAACATATCAAACATAAAAATGAGAGAGAAGGTGGTAGGTTCAAGGCACTTTATAGAATGGGAAAAGACATGTCTGGTCTTGAATTGGTCGTTTCATTTCAGGGATTGAGTTGAAATGATGTCTATTTAGAAAAGCCGAATCGACATGAAAGGTTCTGACAGGTCTTATTAATGCGACAATGCTATGCAAGAAAGACTAGCATTGTAAGGGAACTAGGTCCCAGATGATTAGAGATGTTTGAATGAATTTCCTTTAAGGTTACTTCTTTAGGGCCTATGAGATTGTCGATCATGCTAACCTGCAAGGTACAAATAAGAATTCAAAATACTGTGAATCAAACTCAGATACCTGCATAGGAGTTCTAGCAAAAAATAGGAGAAATATCACCATCACAGAGGCTCAGATTGCTTTTGTTTGATCAATCCTAGTCTAATTCAGTTTTGCTCAAACTGGTCCCTACCAAGTGGCTTGGTGAAGATGTCGGATATTTGATCCTTTGTGCTACAGAACTTCATGTAGATATTTCCCTTCACAACCTGGTCCTTGAGAAAATGATGTCTCATATCAATGTGTGTCATTCTCTTATGCTGAACAAGGTTCTTGTCCATGTCTAGTGCACTTATGTCATCACACATCTTGGGTATGGTATCCGTCAAAACTCCAAAGTCCTTGAGTTTCTTCTTAATCCAGAGCAATTGTGAGCAGCAAGCTACAACAATGATGTATTTAGCTTTAGCTGTGGCCAAGGCAACGAAATTTTGCTTCTTGGTACCCTAGGAAATGAGAGAAGATCCAAGAAAATAGGCCATTCCAGAGGTACTGTTGCAATCAACCAGGTACCTTGCAAAATCTACATCTTCATATCCCTACCAATTCAAAAGAGTCGCCAGTTGGGTAGAATAAGGCCAAGCTTTCAGTGCCCTTGAGATATCGCAAAATCCTCTTTGTAGCCTTCAAGTGAGACTCCTTTGGGCAAGCTTGAAATCTATCACACATACTTATGCTGAAAACTATGCCAGGTCTATTAGCAATCAAATATAAGGGTGACCAAATGATCCCCCTATACATGGTCTCGCCCACCTTGGGACCAAGTTCATCAAAGTCAAATTTTGAACTACTCCTCATAGGAGTATCAATGGGTTTGACATCCATCATCTGATACTTCTTGAGCAATCCTGAATGTACTTTTCTTTACTAATAAAAGTTTGCTTGATCTGCAACCCAAGAAAGAAACTGAGCTCCCCCATCATACTTATCTCAAATTCTCTCTGTATCAGGTCCCCAAATTCTTGACAGAGTGAATTCGTATAGGCACAAAAAATAATGTCATCAACATACACTTGCATGATTAGTAGATTTTTCCCTCTAGTCTTCAAAAATGGAGTATTATCTATTTACCTCTCTTGTATCCATGACTGAACAAGAATCCAGATAATCTCTCATACCAGGCCCTTGAAGCTTGTTTCAAGCCATAAAGGGCCTTCCTAATTTCATCACATGGTCTGGAAACTCAATACTCTCAAAACCTTGTGGTTGCTTCACAAAGACCTCTTCCTTAAGGTGTCCATCAAGAAAGGCACTTTTTACATCCATTTGAAATAATTTGAACTTCATGAAAGCAGCAAAGCAACAAAAATTCTAATGGCCTCCATCTTGTCTACTGGAGAAAATATTTTATCATAATCAATGCCTTCTTCTTGATTAAATCCTTGAACACTAATCTAGACTTGTTTTTGTTAATGGTACCATTTTCATCTTGCTTGTTCCTGAACACCCACCTGGTCCCTATCATAGATATGTCAGAGGGACCTAGGACCAGATGTTAAACTTGCTTCTTTCAAACTGAAACAACTCCTTTTGCATGGAGTTTACCCAATCTGCATCATTGATAGCTTCCTTGGCATTCTTGGGTTCTATAGAGGAAAAAAATGCTACAAATGACATGAGATTTTTGGTTTTGGACCTGGTTTGTATCCCAAAATCCAAGGGAGAGACCAAACTGTCCATTAGATGAGATGATTGATGCTTCCATCTCAACACCCTTCCTGCAGGTTGACTCTAACTACGTGCTGCATCAGGGCTAGTTTCTTCATCTGGTTGAGCACTTTCCATTGCTTGATCATGTTCATCATCAGCTTATTTAGGTTCTCTGGATGATGTACCCTGTCCCGATGTATGCTCCTTACCTATATCTCCACCTTCATTATGGGACTCTCTCAGCTGAGGGATCATTGATCAGGTTGTCTCTTTGAAGCTGAAGCAATTCTTCCACATCAGAGTCATCCTTATCACCCACAATATTTCCAGAGTAGTCAAAGATAACATCAACACTCTCTTCAACACAGAGGGTCCTTTTGTTGAATACTCTAGATTTACTTTTAGTAGAGTACCTAAAAAAAACACCTTTATCACTTTTTGAGTCAAATTTTCCAAGATCTTCCTTGCCATTAATGAGCATAAAATATTTACATCGAAAGTCTCATAGATGGCTGATACTAGGCTTTCATTCAAACAAGAGTTCATAAGGGGTCTTATTTTTAAGGTACCTGATCCTACATCTGTTTGTCACATAGCAAGAAGTGCTAACTACTTTAGCCCAAAAATTTTTAAGAAGACTAGACTCAATCAACATCGTTCTTCCAATTTCCACTAAGGTTCTATCTTTCCTCTCCACTATTCCTTTTTGCTGTGGAGTTCTAAGAGCTGAAAAGTTTCAAAAGCACACATGCCTTGTTTTACATCTCATTCGAATCTAATTCGAGTAGACGATACTAAATCAATAAAATAAGGT
>JAABOM020000103.1:10746037-10763935 GCA_011800125.2 Solanum clarkiae
GGGCCTGTCGAGTTGATTTGTTCCCCATATTTCCCCTCAGCGGAAATGAAACCTTCATTTAAGTCCCCTAGCGTAGGTGTGAAAATCCTATTGGAAATGAGGTTGCCTGTAAGGAAGGTTGTTTCATACAAAAGGGGTTGCCCTTAAGGTAAAGTATTATATGATATGTTATATGTGAAAATCCTATCCGAAATGAGGTTGCTCGTAGGAAGGTTATTTCATACTAAATTGGGTTCCCCATAAGGTGAAGTATGGTTTACCTTTGGCAGGTAGAACACCTTTTTATCGGTGAAAGAATTTCATTGGGATTTCAAGTAATAGGTCGCTTGGTCTTATTCTTGTCGGTTGAGGTCGCATCCCCACTATATATGAGCATTTTTGCATTCCATGCATCATGGACTTCATGGCATATTGTATACTACTCTTCTTTGGATATATGGCTCTTTTTATATTATGTGCCCTTGTCATCTAACATTGATATGCAGGTTTGGTATGTCATAAAAATTGCATCTTGCATACTTAGTACATTCAAACGTACTAACACATACTTTTGCCTACATGATCTCACCATGTAGGAACCGAGGAGTATATTCATCCACCGTACAACATCTAATTTGGATCTCAAGATTGCTTATTGTAGTGAGTCCTATTTTTCAATAACCCACCATCCATCTACCTATGGTGCTTTTATCTATTTTACTTACTTTGAGGGTGAGCGCGTAAAATATCTTGGCCCCCAACCTATCTTATGATTAGAGGCATTGTTGGACATCTTGTAAACTCTCTTGCGATTATATGCTATATGTTATGAACGAAGGTTATGTTAAGATTTAGTTATGAGCTTTATGATATAATTGTTGAATGGAGTGAAAGATCCTTTGTCCCGAATTGCTCCATAGCGTGAGTCATGCTTAACCGCTCCTTAGTCTTTATGTGTTACGCGTTATGTGATTCCATGTTAATCTCTTTCCCTATGATATCTCTATATATGTCTACTATTTGTATACGCTTCCAAATAGATTATGTAAATATCGATACTTTGAGGATTAATTAGGGACTCTCAGGCTCCCATTCGTCATGTCACTCCCAGACCTCAGGTCTGGATCGTGACAGAAACCTTGAGTCTGGTGAGGGCTATGGCTAATGTTGTGGATTTATTTGATTCAAAGGATGAAATTGATTGTGTCTAATTAGTGGGTCAAGCATGTGATTGATATTCTTGATGCCCAATTGTCATAAAGATTTACAATTCGAGTCATTGCTTGGTTAAATCATGATCTTATTTGAGCTAATTGTGTGCACATGATTTATTGAGTTTGAATGTTGAAATGGTCAGGTGTTTTGTTGGTTCGGCTTGATTGTTATGATATCGGGTGAAGTCTAAGTAACCCAAATTCAATCAAGTGACTTGAACTTGCTCGATGATGAAGTGGGTGACATCTTTCTTAAGGGTAAAATCATTGTTTTATTGAATTTATTCCAAGTTGGTGAATTTTGGGTGTCGTAGGACGTGTTATTATGGTTAGATGGTTGATGACATTCAAACCCACTATTGTCATACTAAATTAATTCAGTGCAGTTCGATATTATTAATTTTTATTTCGAAATTTTGTAGTATAATTATTTTGTAATCATAATTTGTTTGACTTCAAGTTACATGTATTCATATAATAAGAAATTAGAACTTTCATTTTTTTAAAACGTCTCAATCATATTAGGCTAACAACTACTTTTATTAAAGAATTTGATTAAAAGAACATTTCATTCACTATTGAATAATCAAAGATGCAACGCTTGAACAGTATTACCAAAAGTTAAGCACATTCTTATATATTTTTTGGAGGAATTTTTACAAATAGCTACTAATAAGTATCTTAATTATACTCCTTACTACAACGAATGTAATTATATTTCATAGCTATAGTTTTGTTTGCTATGCATATTTTCATTTGTATAATTCATTGCCAATAGACAAATTTCGTTGTATAATTCGCTGTCAATATATAAATAGAATAAATCACTACCAATGTACAAATCCCTTTGGGTAATTCGCTGTCAATATACAAACATGGTAAGCAATTCACGATCAATAAACAAATCCCTTTGTATAGTTTGCTACCAATATACAAACAAAATAAATAGTTCACTGTCAATATACAAATCCATGTATATAATTCATTGTCAATATATAAATTTTGGGTGTTAATAATCATTCACATTGAAATATAGTGGTGAATAATAATTAGATGAAACTATAACTATGTTAAATAACTCACTAACAAATCTTTGCTTAATTGCATTATTTTATCTAGGGAAAAGGCTCATAAATATCCCTAACTTATGGAAAAAGATTTATAAATACCCCTCTTCCACCTTTGGGTCTAAAAATACCTCTAAGGTTTATTATTAGGCTCATAAATACCCTAAACCTATGGAAATAGTTTCATAAATACCCCTCTTCCACCTTTATGTCTAAAAATACCTCTAAGGTTTATTATTAGGCTCATAAATACCCTAAACCTATGAAAATAGTTTCATAAATACCCATCTTCCACCTTTGGGTCTAAAAATACTCCTAAGATTTATTTTGGGTTCAAACATCAACTTAATCAAAATAATCAAATCAACTTCAATTCTTTAAAAAGTCATGTGACATTTTCTAATTGGTCATACGTATTCATAATAATTTAAACCACCAAAATATGTAAAAATAGCTTATTTTATTTTTCATTATGTTTTTCATTTATTATAATTTTGCTATAAATTATCTCGTTGGTAAATTCGAGGTAAGTAATTTTACTTTATTTTTTGAAATTGTATTTAGCTCTCGATTTTTTTATTTTACTTCTAGCCTAGAGTTTAATTTAAGTGCTTAGTTAATTTTAGTTGTTATTTTTTTTTTTCAAATGGATTAGAGGTCTTTTGCGTAAGCAGTATACAAGAATTTTAATAAAAAGGCATGATTGAGTAGGTTTAAATTATTGTGAATACATATGACCAGTTAGATCATATCATGTGACTTTTTAAAAATTTAGAGTTGACTTGACTATTTTTGTTCAGTTGAGGAGTATGTTTGAACTAAAAAATAAACCTTATGAATATTTTTAGACCAAAAAGTGGAAGAGAGGTATTTATGAACCTTTTCCCACAGGTTAAGGATATTTATGAGCCTAAAAATAAACATTAGGGACATTTTTATATCCAAAGATTGAAAAAGAATATTTATGATCTTTTTTCTTCCATAGATGAAGCAGCTGAAGCAAGTAGCTATCCATTGACGTGGCTGCTTCGGCTGTTTGATTTTAAAATTTTCGGAGCAGTTCAAGCAGGTAGCTATTGGACGACATGTCTGCTTCAATAACTTGCTTAACTAGGCAACTGTTCATTGACGTGTCTACTTCAGCTGCTTGATTTTAAAAAATTTTAAAAATAAATAAAAAATTTCACTTGATTATTGAAATTAATCTATCGACGTCACATAAAAGGGAACAGAAGAAATAACATATATTATTTAATTACAAAACTACATAAAAATTGCCATGAATCTAGAAAGTATTAAAAAATACTATAAATTATGATATTTGATAGCTTCAAATTTTTTAAAAACAAATACAAAATTTAAATGATTTTTGAAATTAATCTATCAGCATCAAATAAAAGACACGAAAGAAATAGTATTAGAAAACTACATAAAAAAGTTACCATAAATCTACATGATTAACAGTAGTAATATTTCTTTTCTAATATATAGAAGATGCTACGGAGTAGCTGAAGCAGACAGCTATTGGACGACATGTTTGCTTCAGCTATTTGCTTTAGCAAGCAGACTATCCACTGACGTATCTGCTTCAGCTGCTTGATTTTGAAGAGGCTACGAAGCAGCTGAAACAAGCCACTAATGGACGACATGTTTGCTTCAGCTGTATGCTTTAGCAGACAACTATGCATTGTCGTGTCTACTTTAGCTACTTGATTTTAAAATTTTTAAAAACCAAAAAAAAAAAAATTAATTGATTGTTGAAATTAATCTATTGACATCACATAAAAGGGGATAAAAAAATAACATACATTATTTAATTAGGAAAGTACCTAAAAATTACTATGAATCTTGTTAAGTATAAAAAATACTATAAATAATGATATTTGACAAATTCTATCTATATCACATAAATTGAAACACAAAAAATATTAAGTCAACACTGATACGAGCGTCGATATCTAGTATATACATATGTGTGTTATAAAACTTTTATACGGTATACAATGTCTCGATATTTATTTTAAAAATACTAAATACCCCCCAAAAAAAATGTAAAGACATCATATAATACCAAAAACCATAATATAATTGCCATAGTATTGAATAGTTCAATTTCATGTTACCCGGTATATACTTATACTATGCCCACCACTAGGTGCATGTGTTCAACACGAAGGAAAATATTTTTCAGAAATTGTTTTACAATTTTGTCATGTTCGGCTAACCAAATATTTTTTGAAAATTTTTTCCTAGATAAACATTTTTCAAAAAAATATTTTATATAAAATATACTTTCTTTATACTGAACACACCCTAATTGATTTTTATGTAGCAAAACAAAGAAAGAGTAATTTTTGGATAACGAACTTTATGATGTTAAGAGTATTTCATAACCCCTAGTTCTTGGTAGAGCAAGGGAATCACCAAAGCATCTGATATCGTCACCAAAGGATGTGGTGTAACGGATGAGACTATTATTCTCTTAACCAGAGATCTTGGGTTCGAACCTGAGAATGAGAAAATCTTTGATAGGAAGTGCTTCCCCTCAAATGAAACCCTACGCGGCCAGGTGGGAAAAAAAATTGCATCCTATGCCGTAGTCTCTCAAAAGAAGGAACCAACATAAATAAATGAGGCATTTGTGAATGATCATAGTGTAGCTTATAGTATTTTGGCCTATAAAAACGAGCATCAGCATCAACTTAATCAAAAATAAGAAAATAAAAACATTACAAAATGGAAGAGTCATCCTACTAGGATTACAGAACACCCAACATAAGAAACCCCCCACCCAACCAAACCAGTGTAGTACCTATTCTCTTCAGCCCATTTTATCTTCCTCTCGTCAACTATTTACCCTCACTAACTCATGCACAAATTGAACATATATCCATCAATAGAATAGAATACAGGGAAAAGATCAAAGCACTAGATAAAGAACGTAACAAATGAAACAGAGAAAGTGATGTATACTTGGAAAAATCAGTAAGGAGTGTAGTAGTACCCTGCAGCAGGTGGCACCCCAACACCATTTACTGGTGGCATGCCGTAAGGCATCAAGGCCGATTGTGGACCGTAGTATCCGCCGGTGCTGATCTTCGATAAACTGGTCTGTCCTTGCATGCCATTTCTAGCATATTCCTGCCATATATTTTGCTCCTGTACAAGTAGTTGTTGTTTCTTCTCCAAATCCGCCATTTGTACATATGAAGGAGGTGGGACACTCAAAGACGCAGCAAATGGATCCTGTCCAACCGTCTGGACTGTTCCATCGGGGGCAGGGAGTGCCAAAACCGGTGTTGAACTTTTCCCTTGCGCAGGTAATGCCACACTGCTTGCACTACCACCAATCAACTGGGAAGTGGCAACATGCTGCCGAACCATCCCTTGATCATACATACCATTCAACAGCAGCGGATCAAGTCCACCGCCCAATGCCGCCTTCTGCTTAGACAGATGACTAGCTGACTCAACCAAAGCCAACTCCCAATCAGCCTTACCACTCTCAGCTGCTGGATTCTGCCAAGCAGAGGTCAACTCAGGTCCCACATTGGAGGAGAATGCTTCCCATGACCCAATGTTTGTTCCAGGCCCTGCAAACAATGCCAACGCAAATTTGTTTCCTTGATCATTGGCAGTAACGCCCTCCTCCCTTAAATCCACCAAATCCCCAGTCTCCTGAACCACCGCCTCTGGCTTAGGAGGCTCAGGTTCAGGTGGTGGAGGAGGAGTATAATCCTCTGGTGGAGGCAAGGCTTTAATCTCATTCATATCTGGTGCTGGTTCTTCTGGTGGAGCTGGCAGACTCTCAACTTTCCTCTCGGGACTTTTTGTTGTGTTAGCCCTATCCCTCACAAACTCCTCTAGTGTATCCAATAGCTTGCCTGTTATCCTCTGAACTTCTGGATACTCAGACGACCTTGCCACACCAATATCCTTGCACCATTTATAGAATCCCACCAGCTCATCGATCTGCTTTGCTGAGCTAGCATATGCATCGAATGCCTTAACACAATCGTGGTACTCCATGTCAAAGAATTTATCCAACAAAATAGCTAAAACCTCACATATATCAGCATAAAGCTGAAAACTTTCTTTCACCATAGGATACAAAGTAACCAACACCATTCTTTCAATTTTGGCCAATCCAGTGGGTTGGCAAGATAAAAACCGATCCAACAACCTCTGCAAATGACTCATCTTCTCAAAGATCCTGTTAGGGTTCATCTGTCGCAATGGGGTCACATCTTTCTCCTCCTGTACTGTTGAGTCCCTCACATCCCCAGATGATCTCGACCTCCTCATTCCATAAGCAGGCCCATCCCTGAACTCACCATTATAATTATAGGCTCTGCTGTTATAGCCTGCAGGTGGAGATCTCCACCTTTCTTCTCTAGACCCATATCTCTCAATTTCTCCACCACCCCCATTTTGCTTCCTCTCAAAAAGAATCAACTCCAATCTTTGATCTAAATACAAAGCATAAGTTCTTACAAAGGCAGAATGATCCCACGAATTAGAATGAGCCTCATCACGAAAATCAGACAAATTGAGAAGTCTTGTGCCTCTCCTAGTGGCATACATAATTTCTTGCTGAAACACAGGATCACCATCATTAAGAAGACGGTGAATGAGCATCAAACACTTGATGGCAACGATCCAGTCCCGGGTTTTACCTAACCTTTTGGAGATTGATGAAACACAAGCAGTGACATAGCCACGTGAACAAGAAGTCAAGTGAAGAATCTCCCGGATATACTTCTCGCTGGCAGGGTCATCATCATGGCTTGTAGCCTTAACAATAGAAACTTCCAGCTCCGGTGCCATGTTGTTCCCTACCTTCGCAATCCCTATGCTTGTCTGGTCCTTCACCGCCCCAATTGCCTTACGAATTGTGCTTGGTGCCATGATAATCTTTTCAGATTTCTCCTCTCCTCCTCCTTGTTCTATATAAAAAGACCGAAATTCAAAGGTCATAATGCATGAAGAACTAGCAAACTGGAATCCAAGAAAGAAACAACAAATAAGTACATCGATCTAAATCCCAAAATGGTTGGGTTTCAGGAATATGAATGCTCTATTATTAGTTGGAGTCCACTACATCCATATTCCACATCGTTCAGAAAAAAATCAATCTGTTGACTTGAAAATACTGTAAAAATTTCTATATTTGCTCAATTAAATTCAAATACAAAAAACTACACTAAAATATCAAGAACTAGTATGCTAGCATTCTTTAGACTTGAAAGTATCAGTTTCTGTATTTGCACCATTAAATTCAGAAATTCTTAAATTGTAACGAAAACCCAAAAATTCCAGGAACTAGAAAAATCGCCCGCAAAAAATAGAAACATAATGGCAAAAATTGAAATGGGTTAGAGTAGATACACACCAGCAAAACAAAAAGAGAACAGAAAGATCGGAAACGTGAGCTGAAATGAGTCTGTTAAAGGATTGCCGACAGAATTGTCGCCTGAATTCTCTCTCTCTAGATTAGATGCGAGTCTAGAGGAGAGGGAAAAAATGGGAATATAGTTAAAGATGGGGAGTGGAGAAAAACAGAGTAGATCTATAAAGTGTAGGAGAATATGGGCCGTTGGATCAGAATGGTAGCCTCGCGAAAGTGACGGAGGAACATAATTACGTTATTCGAACGAAGACAGAATGGCACCGCACAGACAATATGCCAGGAACGCAAACGGGAGGCGAGTTGTTTAATTTAGAGCTGCAGCTCAATAAAATTGGAAAGGTAAAATCAAATGTTAAACTTTAGGGAGTTGGTTGTTGTGAAATATAAGATGTAATAATTTTAAAATTAAATGTAGGATTAATGTATTTCATATTTAGTTAGATGTACTAGGTAGTATTTGAATTATTTATCGTATCGTTTTTAATTTAATGATGAAATAAATTATCTCGTATATATGATGGAATAATTTATCTTAAGATTAATTATTCACGGATAACATGTTCGTAACCAAATGATCCTTTAGAGAAATTTCATATGCATTTATTAAAATTTTATTCTTTTTAATATTTTATATGCAGATTATTGGTGAAATTCTTCATAAATCATTTTTGAATACTTTTCCTAAAATTATTAGTTTTAAGTAAGATTTTATAAATTCAACATTCAAAAACATATTTTTAACAAGACAATCATTATATGAATTGTTAATAAAATTTTATAAATAATAAGTTGACAAAATTAAAAAAAATAAAATAAAATAAAAGATGAGAGATAGAACTTAGAAACTTATTCAAGAAGTTAATAGCTTGGTATACTCTATTTTAATATTAGGCGGAATGACCTGAGTGGCCCTTATTCTTGGCTCCATTTGTAAGTTGGACACTTATACTTACAACTTTGCCAACTGAACTCTTAAACTCACGAAAACACAACATTTTGAACACCTTTGACCATTGACTAGACACATGTAGCACTAATATAGCTGATTTGGAATAGTGTGTGGTTCCACATTGAAAGGAAGTGACTAAATATTTACATTAAAAAACATTAATCTTTTTTTAAAAGTGAAAAATATCCCTCCCCCCCTCCCCCAACCAAATTTCTTCTTCCCATTCCACTCATTTTTCCTTATTCTTTAGATTCACTCACCATTCTCACCCCTCCCCTCCTTCTTCGTAAAGTTCTCGCATCACTACCAAGTTCTTGAGGAACCAAAGGCGTGCTAGGAAGCACAACAAGAAGAATGGTGAGACTGTTGACCAAGAGTAGACTAATCTTGAGTAATAGCACTTTCTGATTTTCTATTTATTATTGGTGTTGTTATGCAAATTCGGGTTTTTAATTCTGTTTGTTACAGGAATATAGTGGATGCTTATCTGAACTAGTAGATCATGATTTTGTGAAGAAAATAAAACCACCCATGGTCCTTTTGGTTTTACTATATTCTCATCCCAAAATATCAATTTCATGAGTATTTTTCAAATTTTTATATGAGTTTATGTGAAGGGCAATAGTGAGTATTGAAAAACTACATTGATAAGTTTGATAAAGCTTTGAGAATAATAAATGAGTTTTGTGAATTTATGAAATAAATTCAAAATTGTAATGGAGATTTGTTGGGTTTATAATTGTGAGCCTATAGTGTGAAATTCAAGGCAAATAGGTAACAGCTTCACCCATTTGACATGAATTTGGTATTCAATTTGAGAGTAAGTATGGAGATGGTGATCGTAGGTTAGGGGAGGTGAAGGAGGAAAGGTGAGATAAACATAGTTTTATTTTATTTTCTTAAAATAGAATAATTTTTTTCATTTATTTAATATTTTATTAATAATTAAAAAATAGTTATAGGGATATTATGACAAGACATTTATATATATGACATGGAAATGACATGTCATTTATGTAAGGGAGAGTGAACTATGCACATGGTAGAAGGAGTTTAAAAGTCTCATTTTGATCGAGTTTAAGTGTTCAGTTGGCAAACTCATAAGTATAAGGGTCCAAATTACAAACGAAGCCAAGTACAAGGACCTCCTAGGTCATTCCGCCTTAATATTATGTTGCCATCCCTCTTCTCACAATCCTACACTTAAAGTGTGAGATAATCAAGCCATAGCCCACATTTTATCAATAGCTAACGTTGCCCCTGCATTTTCTTGTGAATCGGATCAAGTGTAGCTTTGATGACATGCTCCATCTTACTAGGGATTGCAGCCTCGACTCAAGAAGCTCGGACTTCAGTGGAATAGGCAAGGTGACCCATTTGATATATGGTTTCTTGAGTTAATGGGATCAAGAAGTAGAAGTAGGAGCAGGTCATTTATAAGAGAAGGAGTCGAAGCTATACTTGATGTCGCCCAAGTTAACACCTCCTTTTTAGAGGATAAGCGATCGCTGTCAAGAAATAGATTCTAAAAAAGATTAGAGTCGAACCCACAGGGAATACGTAGACTCAAGAGAATTCATCAATTTGCAATCCGAATGATTAACCAACTTACTTCCCCCCTCCCCCCGGGGGGGCAGGGTTTCTAATAATCAATGAGAAATATAATTAAACTAAATACCACAAGAGAGAAGTCAATATGGAGAGAAACTAGGGTATTGTGTTCCCTATAATTCCCCAACTCAGTATCACCGGATAACCTAATTCTTTTCTAATGTATAGCATACAGGACGGTAAGTTATGTTCACCAAACTCTTGATCAAAGGTGAGAGGTGAATTTCACTATATGATTTGGCTCATCTTCATAGTGTGCATTACTAATCCTTACTTATTAGTCCCAGTACAATCTCCCCTAGGCCCAGTTTGGTTGATTAGACGAGAACACATCAATCGAACACTATTAATTAATCTTGTTTCCTATTTATTACTGCCTTGGTCCAGTCAGTAACACTAAACAGGTTCTAATGTTGGCCACCACTAGAAAACATACGAAACAAAGAGAGTTAATTAATACATGTATATACACTTCCCAAGAATCATGAATTATCTAATTTTACTTTGTTAGTTCTTCATGGTCCCCACAACCCTATTTATGGATTTAGCTACTCATATTATGTGGCAACTCTCGTGGGAGAATGTCACTTCCGTACAAGTGAGCAACACTTGTGACAACCCTCATAGGAGGATGTCACTTCTGTACGCTCTAGGCTCACATAACACTTAATAACATATGAAGAATTTAACACGGACATATTAATTATATTTAAGTAATGAATTCAAAATAGTTAATGGTATAGGATTTCATTCTAAAGGTGGTTTAGTTGATTTCTAGCTCAAGTTTTTGGCGTAAGTCCTTGGAAGTAATTTAAACTACTATCTTGAGAGATATTTATATACTGCCTGTACTGTTGTAGCACGCTGAAAAGTATTAGCAATATTAAAATCCAGGAACATAAAATGTACTAGTTTCCATCTCATACAATCATCTTCATATAACTAGTATTTTAATATAGAAACAAGCTTGTCAGCTCAAATTTAACTAAACAAGCCAAAACATAAAGTTAAAAACTAGTGTTCCATAATTTACACTAGCCTTTCGAATTTATACATACATATACAACAAGAGAATCATGTACATGTCCCAAAACTACAACAATATATATGTTTAGATGCAAATTTGATCTTTTGCATAACTCCCAAAATTTATCTTCAATGGCCATCCTCAAGCATCATCTCGGGTACTCCCTACAGTAGAAACAACTATGGCTAAGTATAAATCTTAGTGGTGTAAAAGCTAAAAGCAGAGAACCTTAAATCCCTCAATTTACCCTTCTTAAGTCAAAGGAAAACACAATTGAAATATAGTAAATAGACCAAGTGAATAAATACATCAATAGTATCAAGTAGGCTATTTAAAGATCTAAGTATCAAGGGTTCCTCGAACAATTTTTACAAGACATTCAAATATCAAGCTTCGCCCATTATGTAGGTCATGTCGTCACACCTAACATAATCAAGTATCAAGAAGGACCGAAGCGTTGTATCAAGAAGGATGAAAACCCAATGATCAAGAGAATCAAGAACCATATTAAGCATAACTTTTTAGTTCGTGCATAAAATGGACTGCATCCATACTTAGGACGAACCAAAAATTCATTATCAAGATGGAAACTGATTCGAACAAGAAGCATGCCAATGGTAACAAATTCACAGCCACAAGAAGGACAAGGTCCACAAGGATGTCAAGTGATCAGGCAGTTCATACAAATAAGCGAATTAAACAAGTTCCTTGCAAGTCCTAAAATATATTAACACAATCAGATAAAATGACAAGGACATAACTGAGATACCAAGATAACATTCAAATGTACCTTGCAAGTAACAAAAGCATAAGAATAAGTTTTTACATGAACCTGAATCTTTTTAGCATGCAATCGACCCTACCGATTTCAAGTCGTGGATCAATACACCATCTGTTTATTCAATCAATTTTCTTAAGATTGTACAAGAGTGTGAGCACCTTAATACTCATTTACATGCTTATTCAATATTCAAAACTTTCAATCGGTAGAAACTAACAATATAAATGCCAAAACTGAGTCCTATTTCTGCAAATCACACTCTTCTCGGCAGCTTTACTGCCTTGCAATGCAACTAGATTTTGAATTTGTAAATGGACAAACTAGCTTTTCCAGTCTACATAAAAACTATAAGTATATGAATATATGTTGCAGACAATAAAAGATTACTTCAAAGTATCCTTTGTACAAGTACTTATAATCGAAATACTAACAACATACCCCTAGGAATTTCTATGTCAAAACTTTGGACAGAACTTATCCTAACTTTTCTCCACTATTTTGAATCCATGAATACTAAATTAGGTCCCAACATAAGTTGTAGATACATGTCTTGGGGTTGCAATGAACTAAGAATTATCAGAAATTACAGCTCACACATCAAGATATGATTAAAATACTAACAACAGTACATAGAAGGCTCCTCAGATAGAAAACTGGTCAAAACTTTCATTGCGTTTCACGCCTTCTTTCGATACCATTTCAAATAGACTCAAATTTTCATATAAACATAAAAGTTGTAAGTATGTGAATTACCTTTCCAAAATATATTTAAACACTAAAACACAGGTATATACAATGAGATATTCCACAATTACCACACACCATGCAATTTAAAGACAAAATTCAACCACTTACCAAAGGATAGGGGATTTCTCAAATTTTCTCCAAGAAACTGATTTATTTTGTGTTTATTTTTATCAAATATAAGGTCATGAGAGAGTTTATAAGGTCTTATATGGTCATTAAACTGACTTACTTTGAGGAAAATACATTTTATGTCAATAGCATGTTAAAAGAAAAATTGTCCAATAAGGTGGCTGCCCAAATTTTCCCTTTTTCACTCCTTATTTATTTTGATCACACATAATAATTATTATTAAGGTTTGTCTAGCATGTATAATTTCTTAAAAGTAAATAAATTGCACTAAAACGATGCCCCCTCCCTCATTCTTTTCTACGACTCAAGAAAATCGATTTCTCTAACGACTCAAACTCAAGTAAAAGAGTTGTGAAGTAGGGGTTAATTTTATCTTGAGCGTATACCTTTTTGAAAGTGAATGAATTACTTAATAATAAGAGCATTACATGTTATGTGTAGATGCAAGAATTATGAATTGAGAAGACATAATTGAATGCTTACACAATAGAATTAAGAACAAGCAAAATCCAACTTCAATAAGAATAACAAACATCGAGGTAAAGTTCAACAAATAAGTGTTCTCAAAGACTCTGCAATATATTCTTATGATTTTCTCTCTCTAAATATTGACTTATCTGAGTACTAGGCGAAAACCTTATGAAAAATAACCTAAAAACCTATTTATAATAATTAAAATTTAAGTCTAAAAAAAAACAGAAATGGTCGGCAGACCATATGAAAGGTGTTTTATGGGTGGTATTGCATTCCATGGATCGTAATCGGGGTCTCATACTCAGCTGCTAGAAATTTGGACTTTAACTCTACGACACACCTCTACGAATCGTAAAGTAGTTTACGACCCGTAAAGGGGGTTTTGTCTGATGAAATTCCCGAAAGTCCAAGTCTCTGATCCTTAGGGCACGAACCATCTTCTATGACTCATAAAACTCTCTATGGTCCGTTTGCATGTTCGTAGAATAAACTTCAAAAAACAGCCCCACACTGAAATTGTTCACGAAACCACCCTACGACTCGTAGATCAACATGTTCGTAGAATAAACTTCAAAAAATAGTCCCACACTGGAATTGTTCACGAAACCACCCTACGGCCCGTAGAATGATCTACGATCCATAAAGGTCGTATAATAGCAACACTCAGCAACTTTTGCAATTTTCCCCAAAATCAAGGCCAACCTGTAATCCTTCAAGCATAAACACAAAAACACATAAAACCAACTAACATCGCATTGAGAAAACACAAAATTCCAAGTTTTAAGCATCAAAAGTTTGCATTTTGACAGAGCATCAATTCCCTCAACTTAAAATGGTTGCTTGTCCTCAAGCGACGGACTCAATCTATATAGATAATGCAGTAACATACAGACCTCAACCCAATTGCATACATCACATGAATATTAGACTCAGACACCCACACCATGATCAAATAACTATCTAGCAAACCAATACAACCTGGTGTATGTGACAACACAATTATGACAAGAAAGGAATTATCAAAAATCCACAATTGCTGAACAAGTCTAGTGCTAACACTACAATGCAAGTGCCCTCATAGAAAGAGATTCTATATTTGACACTCAATGATGTTTTTATGCTTAACCTTGGGACTATGCAAAATCACTCACTCTCACAACAGATATTCATGCATAATGTCTAATACAATAGGCTTGCCCCTATACTCATGACTTAGACCTTCAACTAACTAGACTATGATTACTTTAAGACTTTCTAGGCTTGTAATGAAGGCTCAGGGGGCATTGGTATGATATTATGGGAAAATAGTGACTAATGATCCTCCTTGACACTGTGTTATTTTTCTAAACTTTAGCCCTACCAACTCTGTTATTTTCACATTATTCTCCCTTTTTCCTATTTCAAGCTTTTCTGGGTGCTTTCTCTTCATTTTTCAGCTTTTTGCCTTGTTTTTACACTTCATTTTGCTTTTTATCTTAACTAAGGAATCACTTGTTTCTTCTTGCACCCGGTACATGATTTAACCTTTTTCTCTGTGTCACTAACTCACCCCTTCTTTTTGTGTTTCACCCTTACACCAACCACACTTAACTTAGGCTTTTGGCCTATATTGAGGTGTACAATATCTGTCCTCAGAACTAGGGTCACTTTTGGTAGCCACCCTCAACTTAGATTTTTTGCCTCAGTCAAGGTGGACAATGTTCAAGAAAGGACCAAAGCTAATTTTAGGATTTTACAGCTAACAAGGCTAGGTTAATCAGGTATTTTCAAAGAATCAGTATATGTCAAGCTCAAACATTACGAGCAAGGGATTATATCAAAATTTTGGTTGGTTATTTTAGGCTAAGTGGACTAGTAAGAATAATGACCTAAAATCCTTTCCTAATCTAATTAATCTACAATCTAACTTAGAGTAATATGGCAAGTTTTGAATTACACAAAACACACAAATCAATCAAATTAAGCTCACACTCACATGACACTACAGACATTATCAACACAAGACTCTCATATCATGCTTTACACCTCAATATACCCTCACTTATCAAAAAAAATATTTTCACCACCTAAACATGCATGGTTGCTATCTAACGACTAATTAAATTTTTGGTGGGTATCATTTTTCAAATAAAATACAAAACATGCTATATGCCACAAGTATTGGTACTATATGCTATGAATACTATCTAAACATCCTAAACGTGTCAATTCAATGGAAAGTAAATATCATGGGGATACAAAACACTGACAAGAAAATCCCGAGATAGAAAATTGGGGTAGTTATGGACCCAAGCTACTCAGATTTCACTGAGGCCTACAACTATCCTATTCCATCGAAAAACATGTGCATTGTCCCCAATATAAAAAATCAAAATGAAATAACACATAAGGGGTCAAAAAATATTCTTGGGTGCCTAAGAGCCAGTGTTCCTTGGGTTGCCTCCTAAGTAGCGCCTCATTGATTATCATGGCATGACATGGATAAATTTGCAAATTTGTTATTCAGACTTCACCAATTGCCCAAACTTCACTTTTCAAATCATTTGGATGCTTTATGGACTGATAGATATTGAAGACGACTTTTTCATCATTTAATCCAATCCTAAGTTTACCGACTTTCATATCCACTAGTGCTCGCCAAGTGGCTAGGAACGATCTTCCCAAAGTGATTGGGACGTTAAAGTCAACTAAGTAAAATAGGATCACAAAGTCTATAGGAAATATGAACTTTTCAACTTTGGCCAGCACATTATAGAGTATCCCTATAGGTTTCTTCATCGTGTGATCCGCAATAAGCAACCGCATGCTAGTTGGAGTAGGGGCTCCCAATCCAATCTTTTTGTAGATCGCAAGGGGCATTAGAATAATGCTGGCACCTAGATCACATAGTGCCTTGCGAATTCCATATCTATGATGGTGCAAGGTATGGGGAAAACACCTGGATCATCTCGCTTCTGAAACCAAGAACCTTATAACAATGGCACTGTAACATTAAGGCTCTTGGGAGAGCTCCTGACTCATAGTGCGCTTTTTACTGACCAAGTTCGTCATGTACTTAGCATACCCTGAGATCTTTTCCAACGCCTCAATGAGAGGGATGTTGATATAGAGCTGCTTTAGCATGGAGAGAAAGTGCTTCACCGAGGAAAGGGAGAAGGAGGCCTAGGAATGGCTTCTGTAACACCCCACACCTTACCATACTACTACAATTCAAATTAAACATGACATAGTTTGGTCAAATTAGCGCTAATTTTCAAAAAGTGCTTGAATCTTGTCTTAATGGGTTATATGTGCGTCTAACGCCTAAAAAGGTCGAGTGTATACATGTTTTGTGTCGAAGTGAGGAGATTACGACCTTAAAATGAAGTGAGAGAATTGAGGTGCTTGTAGGACTTATGAAGCAAGTAGGTAAGTCAGCTACTTGCTTAGCTTAAATTGCTAACTAAACGGAGACGAGACCCGACATTGAAATTATCCAAGTCCGAGTATGAATAAAATTCGTGTTAAGGGTGTAACTTTGGACCATGATTTAACATCACATATGGGCTATACTTTCATCCCAAGAAGTATAATAAAAGGGCCTCAAGACATCACATACACTTAGCAAATTGGGCCCAAAAACTAAGTAAGTGAAGTCTGAAAATAGGCAGCCCAAGTCCATCAAGTTGGTGCTCCAAAAAGGCCCAAATTTGAGAGCCAAGCTGGTGGGTAAGCAGCTTGATATTATGTGGTATAATATGGTCAAAATGTCAAGAGAAGTTCAGCATAATATCTCTTTATAAAGAGCTCCAAAGCAGCTCCACAATTCATTTCTCACTTGAACTCACAAAAAAATCAGATTGCTCTCTCTACTTTCTCTCAACTTTTCTCAACTTTGTAAAGCAGCTAAAAGGGACTTCTAGGGTTCTTAAGGAGCCTATAAACCTTGAAGACAAATCTAAGTAATTATAGTTGTGTGTTTAGTATGGTCTTATCATGAAAAACAAGAAATAGATGCTAGTTATGCTTGCTAAAATTTGTTGGACAGATTCTGTGCAGAAAGTTACTGCACCTTTTTCTTTCGTTTTGGTGATTTATCTATGGTTTGTGAGTTGTATTATGAAGAGAACTTGGTGTAATTAACATTATTTGAATTATAAACATCACCCTAAGGTTGCTGCCCTGATTTTGGTTTCATTTAACGAGCGCGTTTTATTATGTTATCTTAAGTTTCATGTTGATTGGAACTTGCGGGCTGTTGTATATAAGGCTATTAGCTCACGTCCTTCATGACTTCTTAAGTGCTGTTATAAGAATTTTTTGGGTCTGTTTATATGTATAAATGTTGCTAGAATAGTTTGGTTAAAGTTGGAATAGGTTTGGAGTTGTCGACATCGAAAGGTAGCGAAGGAGGGTAACGTTATACTGTCCATTTTTAGATTATGTGGAATTATGATGTGTTGTGCTTTGTGGGCTGTTGTAAGACTGTTATGGCATTGAAATAGGCTGTACATGATGTGTACATGCTAA
>JAABOM020000103.1:10764035-10778864 GCA_011800125.2 Solanum clarkiae
GCTACTTCACAAATGAAAGAAGCGCAGACAGTTTAAAGAGTCATTTTGCTTTATTCCATCATACTCCAAAGCCAAAACATAGTCTCTACATTTACAATAATTTTCCATTCAAAATATTACTCTCTACATTTAAAAAAGAATGATTTTGTTTGACTTGACAAGGAATTTAAGAAAATAAAGAAGACTTTTCAATTTTATGATTCTAAATTAAAGTTATGTCAAATATATCAAATTGTCTTGTGCCCTTAAACATGCCACATGGAAAGATGAAATTAAAATGTTGCCAAAAAAGGGTAGGAGTCATTCTTTTAGAAACAAACTAAAATGGAAAGAAAGTCATTCTTTTTTTAAACTGAATGAGTAAAAAATATATGAAAGAATTAAGATTGAAGAAAATTTGTTCGATTTTCGCGCGAGGGAATAGTATTCTCGCCCTCCCCCCCCCCCCTTTTTTTTTTTGAAGATGTGTGATTGAACATTAATTTTAAGAAAACATTTTATGTTCTAAGAAGGGGAGTTTCGAAATAATGATAAAGTTGTGTTCGTGTGATCTATCGATTATAGAGTCGAATCTAGCCATTAATGTTTGTATTAGGATAGGTTACCTACTATATCATACCTCTTGGGATGCGGCCTTTCCCAAACCCTACTAATGTGGTATGTTTTGTGCATACCCCTCATTGTAGCTAATTAAAGTTATAAAAAGAAGTTTTAAAATCTATGGTCTAAAACGAACCATCAATATTTATGCGAATATATCATCTCATTAATGTTAAAAAGTGAGAGGTTAAAGATAAATTATTACAAAATATATAAACATGTCATTATTTTGAGACCGACTAAAAAGAAAAGAATGTGACATAAATTAAGACCAAAAAAAGTGAAAAAAGAGTTTTAAAACTTATGACTAGAAATAAATCATCTCATCAAAAGTAAAACAAGTATTTTAAAAAAAATAAATTATTACTCCACTTCCTCAATTTAAGTGACTATTTTGACTGAGCACAAAATTTAAGAAATAAAGAGAAATTCGTGAATCTTGTGAACTTAAATTAAAGATATGTGTAGCTCTTTAGATTAGTCTTATAGTTTTAAGCATAATAAACACATATTATGTTGGAATTAAAAATTTTACTAAATATAAAAAGAAGTACTCCCTCAGTCCTCTTTTAGTTGTCATAATTTTTATTTTATAGTCAAACTATGTAAACTTTGATTAACATTTTAAAATATATTTTTTCATCATATTGATATATAAAAAAGTTTTGATTAATTATACTTTTCTTATAGTTTTTGAATATCTAAATTTTTATTTTAAATGTCAAATTACTTTAATCTAATTTAACATTATTAGTCAATTTTAAAAAAATGCAATATGACAACTAAAATGAAAGGCAGAAAGTAATAATTTTTGGCACGGACCAAATTGAAAAGTAAAATGCTTAAATTGAAATGGAGAAAAGTATCAGTTTTTTAAATAAAAAACTAACTAAATAAGGAATATTATATAAATTGAAACAGGGAGTATTTATTTTATTTTATATTTTAGCTGTAATCATCCATCTCATTGACAGAGTACTACTAATTAATTGCTTATAGTTATTGCTTAGCAGCCGTCAGATTCAAAAGTAAGGATGTAGAATATTCATCACGGAATGCTACGCTTTAATAACAAAGAGTATTTAAAGAGAATGTAGGGCAAGCTATTTACCCATCAAACTTACGCATTTTATTTAAATTGATTTTTCATAGAATAATTAAAATTGCAAAAAGTACCTGCAGTAATCATTTGAAAAGAGAAAGTTTTGATGCAGTATTTTTGAGAATATAGATGAATGATATATAAATGGAGAAAGTGATATAAATTTAGAAGTTTCAGATTAGTCATAGGGGAATAATTTTGTTCGTAGACGACAGAATTTATCATTGTTTCCCTTTTTGGGGAAAATGTTTTTTTTATCACTTCCTCATTTAAGAAAAAAATTCCATAAAATACGAATTATGTCGTATTAAATACTCTCTTGTGAAGAATTTGGTGTGGTATAATAAGAAGGCGTGGAAGGAGGTGAAGTTAGCGACTATGGCAGCAAATTGAGACTCTAGTGTTCGAATGTCTTTATGAAGAATTTGGAGGCAGAGGCAGAATAAGAAGCTAGCTGTCCATGCTAGCAAATGTGAGATTGAAAGGCTCGTGGTTTAAATCAAGCGACCTGCATCAAGGACATAGTTTTGGTGGAGGAGGCTGATATTAGAGGGATATGACGCACAGACTTACTCTTGGAAAAAGAGGGAGACGTGGACCTTGTGTTGGATGATCGAGAACACTCTGAGAGTAATCAAGTTTTTGAGCACTGTAGGTGGAGGTGGATGGAGGGTTTTATGTGTAAGATGCATATGGAAATTAAGAGTGATCAGGTCAGATAAAATCTCAATAGAATTTTGAAGAACGCAGTCAGACAGGCTTGGGTCGACTCATTGGATTGTCTAATGTCATCCTTAGCACCAACGAGATATCCTAAGAATGAAGGTGGAGTGTGATGATTTTTCAAAACAAAAAGCAAGGTTGATATCCACAACTGTAATAATAAGTTGCTAAGTGACACTGACAATGAGCAGTAGATGCAAAGTTAAGGAGGAGAGAGTTGTGCAGGAATTCTTTTTCATCTCCAATTTGTATTCACATAAGGACGTTGACTATAAATGTCGTGTGGATTAGTATAAAATAAAAAAGAAAGATAGGATTGCATAGACTTAAACGACAAAATTCTCATGAGAGGCTCTTTGGAGATATTTGAAGCTTTACAAGTGTTGTTATAGTGATCCGCTTGAGGGTGGTGACTTGTTGAAACATTCCCCATCGTCATCCGCTAGCACCAATCGTCCGCTCTTAACCCATTTTTATTTGCACTGACTATTGACGTAGTTACATGGCACATTCAATAAGAGGGGTCTCTTTGTTCTTCATTGCAGATGACATAATGAGATACAAGGGCGAGTTAATATTGGGTTGATTGTTTGGAGAAAAACCCTGGTGAGGCAAAAGGTGAGCAAAATTGAGAAATTCACTAATGTCTATTATGTAGCTGATGTGGACCTAAGTCTTGATATATTGGTCATTACTAAGAGAGAAATTTTCAAGTACAAGGTCAGTGATTCAAGGTAATAAAAAGATTGGTGAGGACGTGACACATCATATTGAGGTAACATGAGTAAAATAGAGACTGGTATTTAGTGTGCTATGTGATAAGAGTGCACCTCCTAAACTTATTAAGTTCTACCAGCCATGTTAAATTGATTACGTTACACTGGCTATCAAGCACTCTCATATACAAAAGATACAAATGACAGAGATGAGGATGTTAAGATATAGATGCACATATACAATGAAAGATAAGATGAGATGAAGAGACTTAGGACAAGGTAGGAGTGACTTACATGAGAAGATTAGATGTGGAAAGTGAGACTGAAATCCTTTAGGCATGTGATGAAAAGGAGAGGTGCAAATGCCCCGATTAGCTAGATGGTGTGAGAGGTTGACTGCACTAGGCTTGAGGAGGGGTAAAGATATGCCTAAGAAGTATTATGGTGAGGTGATTAGGCAAGATATAGCGCAACGTCAACTTTCCAAAGACACAACCTTGATAAAAGCTAGTGTGTGGAGTAAGAAAATTAAGATAGAAGACTAGTTAGTAATTGGGCATATATTTGTCCTCTAATTTTATATATTTTTTTTCTTTTCATTATTTTTAGAATCCTAGGTAACTTATTATTTTGTTATTGTTGCTATTGCCTTTTTTAAAAAAAATTTTTTTTTTTGTTTAATTGAGAGTTTTTGAAAATAAATTTTCAACCTTCTAAAAGTTTGGGACAAAGTTTGCCTAATTATACAGAGTTTATTGTGATTACCCAGCTCCCCCAACAACAAATTTCTGTGAAAAGTTGAAAGTAGGTTCTCCAGTGACTAATGCCAACTGTGAACTCTTCGAATAGCTTGTGCTGGTCAGCCAGCATCCTTATTGAAGCTTACGGCAACTAATTATGTCGGAAAAATAAATAAAGATATAAACATAATTCTAATCAACCCTTGAGAAAATTTGAAGAACAAGCAAGGAAAAAGGATTAAGAAACTAAGGAAATAAAATGTGCCACAATCTTGATGTGTGTAAATGAGCATGAAAAATTAAAGAATAATTTTAGTATATTCTGCGTACATTTTATTTAGAACCACACAATTTATCCTTTTTTTTTTTAAAAAAAAAACTCTATTTGTACTAACTTTGATTGATTTAGCAGAATATATCTAATTCAAGTGGAAGGAAGAAAACGGTGATAACTAAGGGAGGTATTTCTTAAACCGACTAATTATTCATAAGAAATTAATTAATTTTGTAAACCATTAAGTAATTCAGTATAATATATATCATGCATGTGCTTAAAACTTGTGGCAGCAGATATCATGGCCCTTGCATAACGCATCTTGCACTAGTCATTTGATATTTAACCAATTATACGTACTATGATTAAATTTTCATGTTAGCATATCATTTAGTAATTGAGGATGCATGTTGTATAGTTTATTCGTCTCAATTTATATGGCAAATTTTGATGTGGCATAAAGTTTTTAAAAAAAAGAAGAATTTTTAAAATTAGTCTAAAATAAACGTTAAATATTTGTGTGACTATAAAACTTCCATTAACGTAAAGAAAATTTTTAAAATTAAGTTGTTTCTTATTGTAGAATGATGGCATTCTATTTAGTGCAGACATTTTTTTAATAAAAAAAAGCATCACATTGACGGTATATTCACTATGTTTCAATTTGTTTGTCAGATTTTTTTACTTGAAACAAAGTTTAAGAAAGTAAAAAAGACTTTTGAATCTCATGATCTTTACCTAAAGATATGTAGAATATTCTCCAATATCTTTTAATCTTCAGGTTTTAAATATGTTATTTGAAAAATTAGAATTAAAGAATTGCCCAAAAAAAAAATTCTTTTTTATTAGAATTAAAAAGAAAAATAAGACAAGCAAATCAAAATGAAGGCTAGGGAGTATGTATTACCCGTATATTGAAACAATAAATCTTTATAGATGAGTATATGATAAGGGGTCATTTAGTAAGTGGTCAGAGTTATGCAAGTATTAGTAATGAAAGAATTGATTATGAGGAATCTAGCTAGATATTTTATGCATGTATTAGTTATGCAAGGATTAATTATTCATGTATTAATTATATATGTATCAGGCATTATATTCCACCTTCTATTCTGTATAAAATTATACAAACATTTCTTCATAACTTATAAATGCATTAATTATCCAAATTTCTAAAGTGCCAACCTAATGTCATAATTAGTATTTCAATTTTGATGATTCATAGAGTGCTAAATCAAAGTTAGAATCTGTGTGAGATTTTATAAAAGGAGAAATCCAATTTATTAAGAAATTACTTTTCTTGTAGAACTTAACTAGGGCTTCTAACATGCGCAAGTGTTCAACTATAAAAGGAGATTTGCATGATGAAGTCAGTACTTTTGCATACGCACACTGAGAATAACAGATTTTCAAAGAAGGTAAGAAGCGGCTAAAGGGGGTTTCAAACTTGAGTTAGATTTTTTTTCTGGTAGCGTGCCTTAGAATTTTTATTAAGAGGTAATAATTCTAAATTTTAAAGTGAGTTGTGAGTATTATAACAAGAAGTTGTTGTAACTTCTTGGAGAGTAGAGACAACAGTTATAGTTAAATATTGGAGATGAGGTACTTCAGTTGGTCCTTTAAATTACAGAGTTGTAATTTGAAATTACTCTCTGAAGTTAGTAAGAAATTACTGAAAATCCTACACTTTGTAGGACGCGCTTTTTCTTTACTTGATCAAGCTTTCCATGAAAAGAACCGTGCTCTTAGTTGTTACTTGTTTTATTCATATTGTTACAAGAACAAGATTCTTGTATCAAATAGGTTGTACATGTAATATCCTATAGGTTAAAAAATCAAAATATGGGTGAAGAGTGGAGATCTGAGTTATAGTGGCAGGGACTACGAGCCCAATCTGTGGCTCATATATTGTTCCTTAGGTCATAGACAGGGCCTCGTAGATGACCCTGACACTTGAAATTATTTTGAAAATTTGAGATTTGATATACGGACAACTTTTACAAGCCGTGAATGAATTTATGAGTGGTCGTGGTTCAGATTTAGAAAGCAGAACTTAAGCAGCGAAGGCAGACATAATAAAATGATATCCTCATCTCTTTTCTTCCACTCAATCTTAATGTACTTAGTGTTCATGCTCAAAATCTTTCAAATTTCCATGTTTCAGCTTCTTCATGTCATAATACGTGCATGCATGCACATGACATCGATTTTGAATGATATTTTGTTCATAAGTTGAAAGATTTATAAATGTGATGTTTGAGTTGCATTACATTCATACTGGATTGTTGATATTCATTTTACTCTATTCAAGTTAGGTTTTATCTCATTCGAGAACGAGTATTCTCAAGGGGGAGATATGTAATACCCCATACATTGGAAGGTTAAAATATGGGTGAAGAGTGCATATCTTGGTTCTGTTGCTAGGGACTAGAGTCCAATCTACAACTCATAGATTATTTCACGGGTCATGAATAGGGTCTTATAGATGACCCTGACACTTGAAATTATTTTAAAAATTTAGGGTTCAATACACGAACAACTTTTACGAAATGTTAATGGATTTACAAGTCATTATTTGGTAGTTGTGGTTGTGGTTCAGATTCAGAAAGGTAGAATTAAGTATCAATAGGATAAGACCTCTTTATGGGTCGTGATTCTATTAATAGATCATAAAAAGGTGGTTTTCGTGGTTTGGATCAACGATGGTGAAGTTGACTAAGTGTTGATGGGGGGTTTTACCAGAGATGCTCTATGATACATACAATGAGTTGCGAACCATAGTTGAGTTTATGGTTTTGGCCCAAAATTTATATTCTTGAAGTTTTTATATGAACATGCAGGACGAGCCATAAATGGAACTACATGCTATGATTCTCCTTCGTGATATGAGATCCCGAGATATTAGAAGTATATCTCTTCGTGTGAACCCCCTCATCTACAGACTGTAATTTGATCTACGATCCGTAGACCCTCTTTCCTAGTTCTATCCGATAGTTTTTAATGAAGCGATTTTTAGTCATTTCCTCCTACCCTAAGTCCTAAACTACATTATTTTATGTCTATATATATTCATCCCAACCTACATCATAATCCCCTCATTCTCATCCTTAACACTAAAATCTGCAATTTCTCTTAAGTCTCTTAACTCCCAAGATCCATTGAAGACTCCGAAGCTAGGGATTCAAGTTCTATCAATTGATTCTAGATTTTATTGATTTATTTCACTCTAGGTATATGCACCTTCATCTATAGGTACCTTTCACCCATGGAGCCCCAATAAATCCTCAGTTTCACTCAAATTTCATTGAAGGTATCCTAGGGTTTCTATGATTTCGACTCAAATTTCATGTACATCATTGTATATTGTAATTTTCAATCTAACCATGTATGAATTGTATTAAATTGCATGAATTATATATATTTTAAGTGATTTTACCTTATGCTACCTAGGATTTTATGAAATTGTAAATGTGTTCCTTCACTTTTGATTCAAAAAACCTCAAATTGCATGATTATGCATGAATTTACTTTGTTTACATGATTTCAAGCTTATTGATAGTGAACTCATACCTTTGCCCTAATTTTATGATAATTTATGATGATGGAGGTTTCAAGTATGCAAGTAAGCTCATATATAGGGTGACTTAAGACCCTAAATTAATAAGAATTATCATGATCGAAGGCCTACACCCACATTACAAGTATGGTTATGAAAATGAACTATTCCATGAATATGATTTTATGAATCGTTACTTGACTTACCTTTCTAGTATGAAAAGTTATGAACTATGACAAGTTTGAACTATAATTTTATGATAAGTATGACCTATATTAATTATATGTATTCTGTGAAATTTAGTTTAGCACTGCATGAGGCTTAAGTTGGGGACTCAACCTACGGGGTCCTTATACAAGGTCTCTAGTCTCATAACTATGGTTCCATCATATGATTATATTGTCAACATGACCTAGCTAGTGAATACACATATAGAATTATGATTATGACTCTGTCATAGCGGGCTAGAGTCTTACCATAGCAAGTAAGGCTCCCTTTTCTCTGATGCACGGGAGACATCACGATTCCACATTATATCTCATGTGTTCTTATGATTGATTATGGTTTTCTATCACATTTGTATATTTTCTATGAGACTTTATATAATATCATCTATGATTCATTTGGTATTGACAGCTTACATGTTTACTTATGCTTTTACATCTTATACTCTATTATGTTCTTAACTTGGTCATTATACTTCATCCTTTACATTTAGTGCATTTCCTACATACTTAGTACATTTAAATATACTAACACATATTTTACGCCTATATTATATCACAATATAGGAACATACAACCATTCTCCTCCCTGATTGAATAAGTGTTGCCAATAAGGGAAAAAAAGGACCACCACAAGATCAAGTTGCCCAAGGAGGACAAGTGCAACAAGGAGGTGGACACTGCAACAATCGGGTTTATGTACTTTATGCTAGGCAAGAGGTGGAGGAGACTCTTAATGTCATTATCGGTGTATTGAAGGTCTTTAACTTTGATGTGTATCCATTGCTTGATCTTTGTACCAATTTGTCATTTGTTTCTCTCTTTCTTGCTACTAGATTTGATATATACTCTAAAATCTTGTTTGACACTTTTTTGATATATACTCCCATTGGTGAATCGAGTTTGTCCAAAAGAGTTCATAGAAATTTTTTAGTGTCAGTCTTGTATAAAGTTATCCGTTGTGATCTTGTTGAATAGCAAAAATAATATCATTGGTTATGGGAGATCCTTGGACAACTCTAAAGGCACAACATGAGTTATGAAGAATGAAAATTTTTTCTAAATGCCTCATAGCCTCTTCAGAACATTGAACAAGACTCTACTTAACGCGGTATGTTTGGACATTTGAGGAATATTTCAAAAACTCATGCTCTGATATCAAGTTTGTCACGATCTAAGTCTAGGGCCTAGTCATAATAAGGAGAATGGGTGGTCTCTCATCCAAGCCATCTTAGTATATCAAGCATTCATAGACAAACACAACATAATGCAGAAAATAAAATGGGAAAGAGACTAAGAAAAGTCATTTGAGTTTAAATGTAACCATCTTTAACATACATCATTGTCCAAGATCATACCATCTAAACATGAATTAACGAGAATTGGTGCACGATTCAGTTTCCCTCAAATAGAAAAGACGCTAAAATAAGTTAGAAAGTAAATGTCTCCAGTTTTAAAAATCCAAAAATATGCATCCATCTGAATAGTACAAAGTATTAAGAAAAATAGGTGAAGACCCAAACTAAGGGCTCACCACTATAATTAGTCTTGAACGCCGATAACTAGCTTTGTGCCAGAGGAGGAGGAGTGTCGGTCCCTTTTTGGTGATATCATGTAGGCAAAATACGCGTTAGTATGTTGGAATATGCTAAGAATATAAGATGTAATGCAAACATGGAATTGTAATGCCATTATTCATAAATTAAAAGATTTTAATGTATGAAATTGTAAAGTCATTTATGTGAGCCTAAGCATGAACGAAGAATAACGTTCAATATAAAGTAAAAATAATGCATAAAAGGAACACATGTGATGGAACGAAGACATCGTCTCATACTTTGTGAGAATGGACCATAATGGACATATAAGATCATATGAGCTGCTACATGAAATTCAATATAACCCCCTATATTGACATAGGGAGTCTACTTACTGGGTGGAACTTTTTCACATAGCATGCATCATCAATAACATAAGTGGCCAATGTGGATCCACTAGCCTAGCCTACAAGGGCTCCTATGGTGGTACTTAGTTAAACGGGCAAAGGGTTGCTTCTAGAGTTCCTTTATCAAACCCCACCTCAATGCCTCATTCGGTGCTACGTCATCCCACCGAATACTTTAAAACATATACTTAATGAAACACCCCTCATGTTCTTCGAAATACCCCATAATCATACTTTCCAAATATCTCAAAAATCGTATGTGATTTTCGAAATCCAATTTCATATTCTTGTTCAAGGGGCAAAATTAAGTGGGAAATGGGTAACCCCCAGATTTTAGAAGAACATTGCAAAAAATAATTCTACAATGGAATGAATTTCAGTGGCCCTGCATGCCCAGGCAGCGATACGCCTGGGGCGCGCCACTTTGTAATTTGGGCTACGCATTTGGTCCGCATCACGCCAGGGGCAAAGACGATTGCAGTTGGTGCCCTATTTTTTCAACTTAATTCAAGGGCGTTTGGGTAATAACCTAATGCCCATGCAAACATGAAATCCTCTATACTTAGTCATTTTTTAACCCTAGAACTCACAAAACCCTCTCTAAACCTCTCCAAAAACATCATCAAATCCCTCATTCAAATTCAAGGATTTCAAGCACATATTTTGGAACTTAAGGATCCATCACAAGCTTCAAGTCTTCCCAAATTCTATTATAAGAAATTCAAGGTTTAAGGTATGTGGATCTTCATCCATGGATTCTTTCACCCTTGGAGCCCAACCTTCTCACTTTATGAAAATTGCATGAATTCAAATTGTATTACTTATTGGTATCTCTTAGTATGAATTATGAATGTAAATTACGTTGGATTTTATCAAGTATTGATTCATTATGCATAAATATCTATTTAATCTCATTCTATGAGTTGATTTATATCTATTGAAGTTACACATGATGTGAACTATAAAAACTATACATTATTGTGAATTTTGAGATGAATTTCAAGATACTCAAAATGAGGGTTTTACTAAATATTGGTGGGTTGATTTGAATGACTTTGAAATGAATTGATTTTACTCCTTCTTGTTTATACTCTTAAGTTATATGATTTTTTATAAGTGTCATGAACCAACCAAGTATTTGATTAAATTTCATGTCAAGAGTTCCTAAGTTGTTGATGAACTATTGTATGATTTACAAGTCAACTGATTTCATGATACTTATGGGCTTATAAGCATGTATTAAATTTATGAAAAGTATCTATGATTTTACAAGTTACAAGTTGAGCCCTATTTCAAGATTCTATCCTCTTGTGAGCCATTCATGTCAAGTTGAGGGATCAAGCATGATTACTATTTTACCCTCATGTTCAAGTTAAGCTCACTAGTAGAGGTCAAGCATGTGAATGAGCTACTCATGTCATGATTCATGTCTCTTACAAGTTATGCATGTTATGATTAAACTTATGATTATTTCAAGTGTTCCGTGGGATTATACTTAGCACCGATTGAGGCTTAAGGTGGACGCTTGACTCAAGGGGTCCTTATATAAAGTATTTAGTCTCTAAACTATATGCTACCATAGTGTTATACCATTTTCCTAAATGGGCTTTACTAGTGGATCCATCTAGTTCATGTTTTTCCCTCAAGTGGGTCATGTTTGGTTTACCTTGGCAAGTAGACCACACCTTATCGAGGGGATGTCATGCTTCATACACCTTACTGAGGGGGTGTCATGCCTTGAATTCCAAGTAGTAGCTCGCTTGGACTATGTTGGTTAAGGTCTCCTCCCACATATGTATGTTATATATGCAAGTTAAATGTTTTTCATTCATGGTTCCTTTCAAGTATTGCTCATATATGTCATGTTGAGTATATATCCATTGATTATGATTATGCATCTTGCTTATTATGACTTATGTCTTTGTTGTATTGCACCCCACATACTTAGTACATTTCAAGTACTAACACATACTCTATGCCTACATGAAATTACCATGTAGGACCGGAGCTCCTATCGATCATCCTCCTCCATGTGGCTAGTTTGGTTCTTGAAAAAAGCTTTTGGTGAGTCCTCAACTCCGAGGATAATATCTATTTTTTTATGCTATGTTGAGACTTGTTCCTTATTTTGGATATTTATTATCATGATGGTGAGCCCGGAAAGTGTCTTAGCCCCCGGTCCATTCTTAAGTAGAGGTATTTTTGGATATTATATTTGTATATACTTATGAGCTCGACTCTTCTTATGTTTTTATGATTATGAAAGACTTCCCTTAGTCCCGCTTCCTTCTTTATAATTGACTCTTGTTATTGTCTTATTTTGCTTCCTCAACCAAATATGTGTACATGATATGCTAAGAGACTTTTTTGGGTTGCCTTCGGACTTTCCATTCGCCATGTCACATCTAGGCCCTAGGCTTGGGTCGTGACACTTAATCAAGTAGTGAAACTTAGAATCGTAAGCAGCAAATTTCAAAGAGTAGCTCAAAAATCTTTGGAACTGCCAAGTGAGTATTGTCGCTTTGGGGATCATCATAAACATCTTTTAAGGGCATCATTGTCATGCTTATATCTTCGACAAAATCATTAATTTAAAATCTTTCTTTTATGCCCTCGTTCATTATCATCATATCATGTAAGAATCACCTTGAACTTAATATGCTAGTATCTTATTTTGAAAACTTCATAAATCAAGAGTGTAATGCATAAACATGGAAAAATATACATCTTTAAATCATATACTAATATGCCACATATGATCAATTAAACCCTAATGTTGGAATCATAGTTATCAACTCAATACCTACGTAAAATATAGTAAAACATTGCATGATATCATTGGAGACAAAACATATATTAATATGTCATAACATCATCATTTAAATCATGGCATGCATAATGGTATTTTTAAGAGACTTAAAGAAAAGGTAAAAAAGCTTTAAATAAGGACTTTGTGGGAGAAAGAAGCCCAAAAATTAATTCGCATACCTTAATTAGAACCCAGGAAGAAGAACTTGAAGTTTTGGGGAAGAACCTTTAAAACCCTAGCCTTTTGCCTTGCTTCCTTGAGAGAATATTTGCCTTAGAATATTTTGAGAGGATGGAAGAGTGAAAGGAATAAGGACCCTTAAGGGTTTTAGGTCTTTTCAGGGTCTTAAGGAACCATAAAAATGGTGTAATTTAAGTCTAGGATACGTGAAAACAATAAAAATGTCCTTTATTAAAACTGCCGGAGTGAATCCACAAGACCCTGCTCATAGGTTGTGGACTCTACCATGAGTCATGATCCGAGTCTTCCTATTCCCTCTTTTTAATCTTCAAAGTTTGGTTACCAACCTTACAAACCAAAAAACCTATTTACGGATATGAACCAATCCACTGTCATGGATTAACTCATGGAACCCTCCACACTTAGCCAATTTTCCATTTTCTAGGGCCCCATCCATGAACGCTAACCCCAGACTATAAACTAACTACAAGCTATCATGTTGATCACAGTTTCATTTCTAGAAAGCCAAATTTTCCTACAACTCAGGACCCAATCTATGACCTCTTTCCACGGGCCATATTCTGGGCTCGTTCTGAATCCCTTTAACACTTGGAAAATTTTCAAATATAATAGCCTATCCACGAGCCTAGTTTATAGCTCATAGATTAAACCACGACCATGAACCAGGCTCATGAAATATCCTTGACCCTTTCCAGTCCCACTTTTTCTACACTTTCTAGACTTCTAACTTGAGGGATCTTGCATTAGCTATGTATCTTCTGTATATTATTTTTTTGTACGCACGCATGCTTAGTATATTTAAATATTATAATGCATATTTTATGCCTACAAATGTAGGGACAGGTGGCTGTCCTCCCCACTTTTGTGGCTAGATTTTGGTTTTGTTTCAAAGACTAATTAGGTGAGTCTTTATGCTTTGTGGACAAAACCTACCATCATCCAGGTTTTATGTTATGTTTGAGATATTCTGTTATTTTTATTTGAGGGTAAGCTAGGGAGATGTACTAGCCCCTACCCATTCTATTACTTAGAGGCTTGTTGGATATAATATATGACTCTTGTGACTTCCGTACTTCAAATGCTTATATACTACAACTTTATATTTATGTCTTACCTTCTTCTTATGTATCTTGCTCATTACCTACGAATACTTATGATATACTAAGAAGTCTTGTTTGGGGTTCTCCTAAGGATCCCATTAGTCATATCATACCTAAGGCTTAACTTAGGTTGTGACACACTTGGTCTTAGAGCCCAAGGTTTTGAAGTAACTAGGGAGTCCAACATGCCGCATCAAGTAGAGTCTTACTCATGGGTGTGATGTGCAGCACATCTATGAATAAGAGGCTATCATTTTTGAAAATCTTCAGTCTTTTATGATTTATGTTGTGCCGTATAAAGTGTCCTAAGGCTTCCTAACTCTAAGGATTCTTTGTGCTTTTCAAAAAATACCTCCAAGAAAAGCACCCAAGCTAAGGGAAGTATGTGCTAATGAAAATGAAAATCTCCATGATTCTTTAGGAGAATAGGTCACTAATGTTGAGTTTCAGATTGCTATTGCTATATGGGCTCGAGCTATGACAAATCAGGCCAATCGAGGTGTAGTTTCTCCTGCTCCTTATATGCCTACCCTGATGGCTAGAGTACGAGATTTTTCCTGAATAATCCCTCTGATTCCCTCTGATGTTCACGCTCCAACAGTAAAGCAGTCGTAGTTAAGTATAAACCTAAGCAGAGGTTAGGGTCGAATCCACAGGGAATACAGGGCTTGACTATGTTCACCCACTATCAATCATTTCAAGTGTCGATAACTATGTTCTCTAAAATGGGGGGGGGGGGTTGTGATTCAAATAGAAGAATGTTGTGCCGAAAAATGATCGACTTTTAAAAATAAAATTGAAAATATAATATTGTTCAAAAATTAGGAATTAATCTAAAC
>JAABOM020000103.1:10787263-10848295 GCA_011800125.2 Solanum clarkiae
GGGACACACTAGGTCTTATAAAACCCTTCTCCAATAAGTCTTTTAACTGCTCTTTTAATTCACGCAACTCTGTCGGGCCATTCTATATGGAGGGATGGAAATAGGTTGAGTGCCTGGAAGCAAGTCAATACCAAAATTTATTTCTCGTTCTGGAGGTAAGCCTGGAAGTTCATCAGGGAACACATCAATGAATTCATTCACTACTGGAACTGATTGAAGGGTTGGTGATTCTGCCCCTATATCCCTCACTCTAATTGAATGACAGATATACACCTTAGATATCATCTTTCTAGCCTTAAAATAAGAGATAAACTTACCCTTTGGTGCCTAAATATTGCCTTCCCATTCAAGAACTGCTTCATTTGGAAAGTAGAACCAACCTGGCAACCATTGCCGATAAGGCCCAGGAGAACCAACCTGTATCCATGAGCTTTCGATACATATTATAAGGGATTTCTACATTTGACATGCCTTTAAGAAAATAAACAGTGATAATAAGCCAAAAAGAAATGCATATGGCTAGGGCATTGTGGCCACGATGTTTACAGTACAAGACATGACCACACTTTAATTTACATAGTCTACAAAGCCTCTAGATAAGGAAAAGTATCTGATAAGGGTCGGGGCAGGCCCCGCCTCGACTAACTGTACAATACAAAAATATAAGCTCTACACACAAAGCTCTGAAGCAACCTAGAGTTTGGTAACAGTAGCTGGATGTCCTGTACTCCTACTAGGGAGATCTACTAGCACTTGTACCTACGGTATGAAATGCAGGTCCCCCGTAAGGGATGTCATTACAAGATAATTTACTGAATATGTAAGGCAGGAAATACTATATATAAAGTAATAACTCAAATAAAACTATGCACTGTTGTAGGATAAGAGACCATCCTTATTCATATTATGGGATCATGCACTTTATGTTCTTTTTATTACTTTACCTTTACTGTATAATCTGTGAACAATATGTAATACAAATGACCAGCTGATCAGTGATAAATCTATATCCAGATCGGCCCTGGCTAGGCTTTTCCTTTAACCCCTCGGGCTACCCCTCGTGATAGGATCGACCCTGGCTAGGTGATGCTTTCACCCCTTGGGTTACCACCCATCTGTAAGCAATGTACTTTACCTTTCAATTACTTTTGAGATGATTCTTTTGGTGGTCATAATATTGGAACTGGAGGACTGTAGATACAATATATGACATGTAAATAATCACAAAAGACAACACCATAATGAAAGAAGTAGGTTACACAAATAGTCAAATGCATAGGAGGTAGAATAACACATGAACTTTATTTAGTAGAACGAATTCGTGTATCCTGGTATCCAAGTATGCATGCAGATTTAAAGGTAACTATGTATGGGAGCATATGAACATGTGAAAGAGTTGAGACATGGTTAATCGTTGTGTCGGAGTTGAGAAGTGCCTTTATGTACAAAGGAGGGATCTATGTTTCATGCCAAATAATACAAAATCGAGTAGACTTACATACCTCGTTGTACGACCTCGCTATTACCTCAAGATAAGCTTTCCTTCCTCCAAATATTTATCTATAACATAGTAGGTGATAAAACTAGCATTATCAGCCAATAAATACATCTTGGCAGCCCAATCTCATAGAAAAAACACACACAGGCAGTAAGAGGATAATTATAAATCTGAGCATATTCTTTCAACCTTTTTGCCCCTAATCGTATTTTCTAATACACACTCTCATATACATATCATGTGCAGCCCATTCTAGTAACATAACAATCTTACAACAGCCCACCAAGAACAACACATCACAATTCTATGCAACATACAAATAGGCGGCATAACATTACATCCCTTCGCTACATTTCGACGTCAACAATCTCGAACCTTTTTCAACTATACCCAAACTATATCCAATGTTTTTATACATAAAACCAGTCTTACAATAGTCTACAAATTGTCCCAAATTAGGTGAAGGTCGTGAAATAACAATTTCCAATTATCAGCCCACAAGTTTCTTTTAAGAGCACAATTATGATGTTGTACAATAACTATTTTTTCTGCGGACTGTAAAAGTGGTGCAACAGCCTGGTTTCATCAAACAAATAAACCTTTGTTAAATACATGAGTTCTACTCCATAATACAACAAACCAAGAAGAGAAAAGCTCCTTAATTAACAAGAAAAGAGTACAACAATCCTTATAATTCATGCTGTCCTAAATTTCGAGGACATGTATAATTAGCTTATTTCTCTGGTTTTCTATAAACAAACCATGCTAATTGCATAAGTAGATCTAATTACTTTTAAACTCAAGGTTTAGAGCTTCTTTAGGAATCCTTGTAAGGTTATGAGGGCTTGTTCTTCACACCTTGAAAGAGAGCAAAGAATAACCCAAAATGCAGATTTTTTTTGTCTAAGTTGAAATGGATTAATGGGCGGTTTTCATTCCCTTTTAAAAGAATTCTTGGCCTACCTACTTGTGTGGTTTAAGCCTTACTTTATTAAAGTGGTGATGCAGCATCTTGGCCCTTTCACTTGGGCCTAATTGGGCCTCAAAATTGATAGGCCTTGGCTACCCATTTTTCAAATTTCTCTTCACTTTGTTTAGGCCCAAATGGTTAAGTGGGTTGTAATGTACTTGGGCCCTTTTTATATCCTTCTTGGACTGAAAATAAAGACCATTTGTGATCCTTAAACACGGGCTAAAGTTACACCTTTAACACGGACTTTATCCATAATCGGAAGTGGACAATTTTGACGTTGGGCCTCGTCTCCGTTTAGCTAGCAAATTTAAGCTAAGGTAGTAGGTGACTTACCTTCTAGCTACCTAAGTCCTACAAGAACCTCACTTCTTTCACTTCATTTATGGTCGTGATCCGCTCAATTCGACTTAAAACTTATTTATACTCGACCCTCTTCAGTGTTAGACATACATATCGCCCTTTAATTGGAGATTCAAGCACTTCTAAAAATTGGTGCTAATTTGACCAAACCATATCATGTTTCATTTTGCATACTACTAGTATTGAAAGATGTGGGGTCTTACAAAGGGGAGTTGGGGTAGATCTACATGGAACGTGCCGGGTGCTCGAGCACCCATTGAACTTGAAAATTTTTTGTGTATCTACCTATAAAATGTGCAAAAACTATATAAATAGGAAGATAAGCACCCAATGAAGAATTTTATAGGTGCTTTAGTTCTTGCTACCCTCCTAAGGCCTAAAACAAGATGCTAGATGAGGAATCAAATCCCACTGGCAACACCATTTTTTTAACCTTAAAATACATCTACCAGATAAGCACACACAATCTTTAAATTCTGGATCCACCATTAAATGGGATGGTTAATAAGACTCAAGCTATGGGAAAATAGAGGCTGCGAAAGATCGTCACTTACCATCAACATCAACAACATAAAATAACATCACATAAGGGATAAGGGCTAAAGGATAAATCTCTATATAAAGTAAGCATCATATACATACATAACATAAATATCCAACAACATCTCAAAACATGAGTAGGACCGGGGACAAGACATGTCCTAGGCTCATCCTCAAAATAAGAAGTCAAGTAATAGTGTCTCAACATATAAAGCTGGATAGAAACTGGGTATTTCCCCCGAACTACGGACTCACCATAACTTAATGTCCTCAAGAACCGAACTATCCATAAGGAGGTGGATGAGGAAGTGCTCCAGTCCCTACATGGTTGGATAATGTAGGCAAAAAGTATGTGGTTGTATTTTAAACGTACTAGTATATGGGATTCAATGCAACAATAGATCATAAGCTTCATAGACAAGATGCATAGTCATATACAATAGAAATAAGCTCAATATGACATGCATGAGAAAGCTTTGATAGAATCATACATGGAAGATAAACATAACTTATTTTCCTCATACATATATGGGAGGAATCCACATCTGACATATAAGATCAAGCGAGCTACTGCATGAAATCTGACATATCCTCCTATATTAACACAGGGAGACTACTTGCCAAGTAGAACACTGTCAACTTACACATGCATCTTTAGTGAATAATATGGCCTACGTGGATCCACTATTCTAGCCTACAAGGGCTCCTATGGTGACACATAGTTAACGAAACTTGAGGTTTCTACTAGGATTATCTTAACATATCCCACCACTATGCCCCATTCGATGTTAAGTCATTCCCATGAAATACATTTGAAAACTTATGCATAATTATATTCATTCATAAACTTCAAAGTATTACATGATCATATAAAGAGTAGCTCATCTAAGCTTAAGATCAATCATGTGAGAATTGTTCTTATCACAAGGGGATCTATGTTTTAGTGAGAGTTGTCCTGATAAAAATCTTTAACATTCACAAGAGGTATTTATGATGTAAGGAACAAGACATTGTATGACCTTAATGATGCTTGGTAATTTGGTTATGGAAAGTTTTCGACAAAGGTAACACCTTATGAAAACCTCCACAAGACGTGTGTCCTTAAATAGTCTGTGTGACCCCTATATACCCCAAAATCAGTTATGTTCCTTCACTACTACTCATTTTTATTCTAACACTTAGCTTCTCATTCACTCACTCAAATGCTTTCTGAAACCTATATTTGAGCTCTAATAGGAGCATTCCCATGGAAACTTTAAGATCAACCTAAATTCCCTTTCAACCCCTCAATCTAAGATTATTTATGTTATTTAGGTTCATCATGAGTCTCTTTCGTCCAACCAGGTTCAAAGGAATTCCATGGGCTAAGGTTTTCATACTAATCAATAGAAGGGCAAATTTTAAATGATCATATCTCTTAGAAAAAAAAGAATTGGGTAGCCTACAACCTACAAAATTGAAGATCTCTGAATTATCTTTCCAACCATCTGGTTTCAGTTAGTTTTGAGTTCGGTGTAAGAAATTATGCCCTTTTACGTAGAACCTTTTTGGGCAAGGACAGTGTACTTTCATGGACCATGAAGAGCGTTACAATGCATGAAGCTACTCATGGCAAGTTTTGGGATAAAATTCAATTACTCATTTTATTAAGTTATTTTTAATATTTTAGCCCATCCCCAAGGATTTTTAAGACATTTAGACCCCACTTTACATTCCTAAACCTCTCCTACACTAATTCTAACACCTCACTCAACACTAACACTTAGTTTCTAGAATCAAACTCTCAAAATTCTATCCAATTCTCATCTTCAACATCCAAGCTAGGTTTCAATTGGGGTTTCAACTTCAAGCTAAATTCTTCTCAAATTCAATTTCCTAAGCAAAGTACGTGGGACTGATTCTTGGTCCCTTTCAACTAAGAAGATCCAAACCCTTTTTCACTTGATTTATGGAATTTAAGCTTACTTTAATTATGGTCTTTTAAGATTATTATTTATTTAATTCAATTAAGATATGGGCTATGTTTTATTATTAATATTAAAGCTAGTTAAGCCCTAATATGCTAAATTGCATGATTATTATGAAGATTTGAATATGCATTATAACTTTAAACTTTGATTTAAGCATGGGTAATCTAAATTATGATTTGAATGTAGATTTACTTAAATTTCATATTGTAGTGTTGATTTTAGATTGAATCTATATCGCCCATGTCATTCTCACATCATTCATGGCATATGCATTCATGAGCACTAAATTTTATAATATTATAAAGTGGGTTACGCCCAAATATATTTATGTATATAATTTTGATAAAAGTATGGTTATGACAAGAACGTGATCACATAAATATCTATGATATGGCTCTTTGAGCATTTTGGGCGTTTACACTATTCAATTATATGTGAAGGATCTATTCCTATGCATGAAAAGTATGATTCGAAATATGATTTGGTTTTTGAGCCCAGGTATGGATATTTAAGAAATATATTTGGCTTTTGATCCCATGTATACATTGAAATAATTTGAAATGATTTCTGCCTCGTTTGAAAGCATGTATATTTATAACTATTCTTGTGAGATGTTGACTTAGCACTGATGAGATTGGAGGCGTCAGGGCTATCCCCAAGAGTCCTCTTCCTTTCTTTTGAACTATGTGCTAGCATAGGTATATGTATATGGTAACCCTCACAAAAATGGGAGGCCAGCAAGGTGCAGTCACAAGGCATTAAGATCTGAGGTTCATCCCGTTAGTTGAGGCATGACCCACTAGAAATATTATGAAATTCCTATTTGAAATGGGAGGCCCATAAAGAAGGTTACTTCTCCAAAATGGGAGGCCCGTAAGGAGATGTATGATTTACTTTTGGTAAGTTAACTACCTCTTTTCGGTGTGAAAATAACATCGGGATTCCAAGTAATAGCTAGTTTTATTTTATATGTTAGTTGAGGTCTCATTCCCTCTTTAATCAGCATTAAGCATTTCATACATCATGAATTTCATGGTATATTGTTATATTTCTCTTCTTTGGTATATATTTCTTTCTATACTATGTACCTTTGTCATCTAACATTTAATGTAGTTTTGATAAGTCATATATACTGTATGCCCATACACTTATTACATTCAAATGTACTAACTCATATTCTTTTGCTTACATGATCTAACCATGTAGGGACCGGAGAATACATTCATCCATCATTTGATGGATAGTCAGTTTTGAGAAAGTTGTTATAGTGAGTCCTATCTTCCAAGGACAAGCCACCATTCATCCACCTTATTATGCTTTTGTTTATGTTATTTACTTTGAGGATGAGCCCTAAACATGTCTTGGCCCTCACCCTAATCTATGATTAGATGAATTGTTAGACATCATGTAAACTCTTGTATGGTTATTTGCTGTATCTTGCTATTTGGAGATGATGATTATGAGTATCTATTGGATATGGTTACTATGATTTGATTATGAGTATTATGAGATGTGATTATGTTATGATGTAGAAATGTGGAGCATCCTAAGTGTTATATTTCCCCTATAGAGTGAGTCATGCTTACTCGTCCCTTATTCCTTTTGTGCTATATGTTATGTGAATTCATGTTAGTACCTATCACTATGACAGCCCCATAGCATGAATCCTACTTTTTTTGTCCCTTAGAACTCTATGTTTACTATTTCTATGCGCTTTAGAACTGATGATACGAAAATGGATACTTTGAGGCTCGTTTTGGGACTCTTGGGTTCCCATTAGCCATGTCACTCTAAGACCCTGGGTGAGGGCCGTGACATATAACTTTATAACTTTCGTAAACTTGTAATTGTACCCTCATATTTTTGAAATAATACTTCACTAGAAATCTCGATATGAAAGTTGGGTAGGTCTAACACATGTAGGATTTAAAGCATAAAACTCAAGAGGATTATACATGAATGTAATGAAAATCATCAACTTAAGTCATTCTCAAGTAATCCACCACAATCATCCATATCCAAACGCCCCAAAAACATCCAAAAATGTGCCTCGACAATGCCCATAATTATAATTTACGTGTACCTCAAAATTCGTACATGATATAAAAAATTTGAATTCATATTCATGATCAGGGGGAAAAATTTAGTAGGAATGGGTATAACCTCAATTTTAGAGGAACCGTAGCAAAAAATAATTTTTTAAAAAATTTGATTTCTAGTGGCGATCCGTGCCCTGGCAGCGTTGCGCCAGGGGCGCGGATCAGTGTTAATTTTTTCATTCAATTCTTTTTCGGCCCAAGGGCCTTAGGGTCATATCCCCATGCCCACTTATGTGTAAAAACAGCTATACTTGGCCATTTGTCAACTGTATATCACTTAAGACCCTCTCAAAACCCTCTCTAACACTTAACCAAATATTTCATTCAAATTCAAGTTTCCCAAACTTAATTCCAAATCTCAAGAATTGTATTCAAGCTTCAAGTCTCCCTCAAGACTACATCAAGAATTTCTAAGCTTGAGGTATGTGAGTTTCAACTATTGAGTCCTTTCATCCATGGTGCCCAACCTACCTTTTTATGAAAATTGCATGTTTTCAAGTTGGATTATCTATGAGTGTCTCTTATTATGAATTTTGATTATAAACTATGTTAGAGTTTCATAAAATATTGATTTCTTATACATGTTTTTAGCACTAAACATATGATCTATCATGAGACTTGATGATAGATTTCAAGGTATCTTACATGAGGGTTTTACTATGTGTTGGTGGGTTGATTTACAATGGATTTTCTCATATTACTTCACTCTTGAATTGCATGATTTTCAACTAGCATTACACATCCGCCAAGTGTTTGATAAAATATCTTGATAAGGTTTCTTAAGTTATTGATGATCTACTACATGGTTTAAGATTCAAGGGACTTTATAATGATTAAGGGATTGTATGTACGTGTTGAATTCACGAAAAATATCTATAGTGTTTCAAGTTTATCAAACCTTATTAGTGGGTGAGATGCCTAATCACTTTGTTGAGGGGGTGACATGCCTCAATAACCTTGTCAGGGGTGACATGCCCGTAGTACCTTGTTGAGGGATTTATATCTTGATCACCTTTTCAGGGGGTGACATGCTCGTACTACCATGTTGAGAGGTAGATACATTGACCATGTTGTTAGGGGGTGACATGCCCGTACAACCATGTTGAGGGGTATATACCTTGACTACCTTGTATAGGGGTGACATGCCAATACTACCATGTTGTGGGGTATGTACCTTGACCACCTTGTTGGGGGTTGACATGCCCACACTACCACGTTGAAGGGTAGATGCCTCAATCACCTTCCAAGGGGGAGACATGCATTGGATTCCAAGTAATAGTTTTCTTGGTCTATGATTATGGTCCCTTCCTACACATGTTAAATGTTCTATAAAAACATATTTTACTTCAAGCATTAGTCATGCATGCCATATTGTTATTGTACTTATCCATTTCTTATGCTTATGCATTTTGATTATGTTGCCTTTCACTTGTTGCATTGCATCCTACATACTTAATAAATTCAAATATACTAATGCATGCTCTATGCCTACATGATGATACCATGTAGGAACCAGATCTCCTCACGATGACCCTCCACATGGCTAGTTTTTGACATCCTAAATATAAGATTTTGGTGAGTCCTCAAGTTCGGGGACACTAGCTTTGCACTCTTACTTTTGTTATCTCTTTATCTTGAACTTTGATACTATGAGAGTGAGCCCGGAAAGTGTCTTAGCCCCCTTCCCCCTCCAATCTATGCTAGAGGTGTTATTGGAACAATTGATATATCTATAATTTGAGCTTTGAATCCTTATGCTTTATAAATGTCATGACTTCCCTTAGTCCCTTTTTCTCTTGTTTATATTCTTCTGGTTGGTTACTTTTCTTTCGTGACTGAGGATGTGTAATTGATATGCTAAGAGGTTTGTTTGGGTCCTTTCGGCTTTCCATTTGTCGTATCACGTCTAGGCAGTAGGCTTGGGTCGTGATAAACTTGGTATCAGAGCACTATATTGTTAATGGTCCTAAGAATCCAACACACCGTGTTGATTAGAGTCTTGTTCATTATTGTGAAGTGCACCACAACTATGAGCAAGAGGCTATGAGACGTTTTAGGAAACGTTTCTCTTCTACATTGTGTATGTCATGTTATAGATGTTAAGGTAAGGCTTTCCCCTAATGAATGTTCTTTGCTATTTTAGATCTTGCCTATTCAAAGAGAAAAAAGAGCTTGTTCACCTGAGGAGCAACCGGCCCCTCCTGCTCATCAAGCTCCTCAAGATAGGGGAGTAGCCCATGAGGAGTTTCGGGATGCTATAACCATGTTGGCCAATTAATGACTAATCAAATCAACCAAGGGTCCCAAGCCCCTCATACTCCTACTCCGATCTCTAGGGTGAGGGATTTCACAAGAATGAACCCATTGGGGTTCCATGGGTCTAAGGTGGATGAGGATCTACAAGAATTTAATTGTGAAGTGTGTAAAGTGTTGTCCATTATCGGCATTCCAACGGAGAAGACAGTGGAGTTTGTATCCTACCAAGTCAAAGGGGTGGCTCAAATTTGGTTCACCCAATGCAAGGTGGAGAAGAGAAATAACAATGTCATCCTTTGGGAAGAGTTCAAGGCGGCATTTCTCAATTAGTTCTTCCATCTTGAGCTAAGGGAGGCCAAAATGATGAAATTTAAGAATCTAAAGCAAGGGTCTATGAGTGTGAGGGAGTCTATGATGATATTCCCGCTCCAATAAGAAAGAAGTCGATGTCAGCAATTAACCTAATCGAAGGTTAGGGTCGAATCCACAGGGAACACAGGGCTTGACTACAAGAGTTCACTATCAATCATTTCGAGCATTTATAACTAAAATATGCAAATAGAAGGGGGTGGTTTGTGGTTTAATAAAAAACTCAAGATAATCACTATACTAGTTTTGTGAGAAAACACCCAAATTTTGGGACAACTCGGGAATTATGTTCCCCATGGTTCGTTGACTCAATTACCTTAGGCAACATAACTCTAATTGAGAATTCACATGCAAGACAATAACTTAGGTTCTTCCAGCCCTTTTATGAAGGTGGAGGTCGAATTTTACCATGGCGCTTAGTCAGCAACCATGGTGTTCCAACTAACCATTACCTATTGTCCCAGTCAACCTCTCCTTGTTCAGGTTTGGTTGATTATATAAGAACACATCAATCGAATCCTATCGTCTACTTACTTTTTCCTATTCATCACTACCTTGGTCGGGATCATGATATTAGGTGGGGTTTGGTGTTGGCCACCATCAAACATCAATCAAAAGGAAGGGAAATAAACAATTCATTAAAAACCCCAAACATAGAAATGCACAAAGGCTAGATTATTCCAAGTTAACTACCCATGGTTCCCACACCCCCAAGTTGTGGGTGCTTAGCTACTCATGGCTAAGCAAAAACCAACAATAATGCAAATAAATGACATGGATGAGAATTTTAACCAAGCAAACAAAGAACAAAGCTCCACAAATTGGAAACCACAAGCTTTGATGAATGGAGAATGAATAAATTGTGTGTCTTACAATTCCCAAAAATGGGGTTTCCAATAATAAAACTAGAAATCTACTCTAAACCCTAAAGATATTGTGGAGAGAATATTCAAAGTGTTTTTATCCTCAGATTCACCTCTCCTTGAAATAAAAGCTAACATAAAGGATTTATTACATTTACAATTTAACCCTAAAAATTAAGCATAAAAGACATTTGGTAGCAGGTACGTCTCGCAGGTATGACTCATAATTGAGGTCTCATATCAGGTGCGATACATTTTGGACTTGACTATTACGACCCACTAGTACGAGTCATTGCTAGCGCTATGACTCGTAGGTTCTTCTCCTAGTCTAGGTCTTCAAGTCTTGGTCCAAAATTTTGGCTCTCTATTTCTTGGTATGTACCCACTTATACAAGTCGTAGAGAGACCTCTGACTCCTAGAGTGGCCTCGTAAGGCTGACCTCTACATAGCAGATTTTTGATTTTTGCTCACTGTTCCTTGATACAAGATAACCTTATCAGTCGTAGCTTGGACTGTGACTCATAGGCAGGCTCGTATGTCCTGTAATTCAGCAAAATCTTCAACTTTTTCATAAAATCATGCCAACCTACCTTTTCTGAAATAACACCATAAAAACACATAAAAACCACAAAAAGTCGCATTAAGGACTCACAAAATTCCTTGTTTTAGACACCAAATATGCTGCATTTTTGATAGCACATCAACACCCTTAACTTACAACTGTTGATTTTCCTCAAGCAGCAACTCAATCTAAGAAGACAATAAGAAACAGAAGGTAGCGACTCTAATGGCATATGCACCATTACTCTAATTTAGGTACCCAACCTTTATTTTCAAAACCATATTGCAAAGCTACTAAGCAAACCAAAACTCAAAGATATATCAGGCAATCCATCTATGACAAGCAAAGGAGCATCTACTATCCACAATCACTGGGTTTGTCATATGCCAATCAAGTAGTGCAAATGCCCTCATAGAAAACGAAGTCTCTCTTATTCATTTAAAAAGCATTTAGAATTCAGGGACTGTGCAAGAATTCTCAATCTCACAAATGAAATTCATGCAAAATGACTAACATCATATGCTTGCCTGTATACTCAACTTTTGGATAGGTGATAAAGTGGATTTGGATAACTTTAGGATTTAATGGCTTGTAACATAGGCTCATGGGGCTTTGATATAGTATTTTAGGCGAGTAGTGACTAAAAGCTACTTGTTAAACATGTTTAGCAATGCTTTTACCTTTATAACACAAACATTTTCTCTGAGTCCACCCTTACTCTCCTATGTCAAGTTTTTCCTGAGTACTTTCTTTCTCATTTTTAGCTGTGCATTATTTTTGAATTCATTTTTTCTGTTCACTTCAATCCAAGGAACTTTTCTTTTCTTTTTCTCACCCGGCTCATGACTTTTCATTTATTTCTTTCTTTCCCAACTAACCACCTTATTTTCATTACTTTACCACAATAAAGGCCACCATCAACTTAGACTTTTAGCCTGAGCTGGAGTACACAATATCTATTCCCAAACTAGGGCCACTATTCGTAGCCACACTTAACTTAGGCTTTTAGCCTTAATCAAGGTTCACATATTCACAGATAGACCAGGGCCAATATCAAGGTATTTCATAAAACAAGGCTAAGCTATTTAGGTGTCAAGAAAGAATGAGTGTAGCAGAAGCTCAAACAATGGGAACAAAAGGTCAGCTATCACATTTGGCAGGTAATTTGGGCAAAAGTGGCCTTCCTAATAGAACAAAGGCCTAAGATCCCTTCCAAATCAACCATATCACTAAAATTAATTTTAGAGTAACAAGGCAAGTTGAAGTCAACACATGGTACATGAATGCAGCAAAATAAGCTCACAACACACATGGCATCGCGCACACAATCATGTATAGACTCAAAGTACGTGCTTCAAGTATCAACTTGCATTCTCATTATCAGAACAAACACTACAAGATAATCAATATGCATGATTGAACTAATGCCCAGCGATCTCAAAAAATTTGAGGGAACCAAATTTTCAACAAGATTTAAAAAGCATTTGAAAACTATATATACGCCAAAAGACAATACTGCTATGTATTTAAAAATTATCTACACTACCTAGACATGTCGGTTCAATAGAAAACTAAAACATCCACAAGGAAAAAAAAATACAGCAAGAAAACCTTGGAATTAAAAATAGAGAAAGTTATGGACTTGATTTACTCAGACTTTGCCCTAGTCCATAACTTCCCACACACCACCAAAATAGAATACTTTGTCTTCAAAGTAAAAACACATGTAAGAGAAAAAAGGGGCATACCTTGGGTTGTCTCCAGGAAGCTCCCAATTTATTGTCCCAGCACGACAGAATGTTGTTTGTACTCATTCTTCTTCAAGGTCCCAATCTTCTACTATCTTAATTTCTTCCGTGTAACTCCTGTGTAGTTTGACCTTTTAGCCATTGACCTTGAAGATTTTACCATCCGTACTTTCTAGCTCGATAGATCCATAGTAAAAAACGCGCACAACTCAAGGACCCATCCACTTGAATATGAGTTTTCTAGGAGACCATTTTAACCTAGAGTTATAGAGCAACACCATGTCTCCTGAGCAAACTGGCAGTTCTCGATCTTGTAGTCATGCTGAGTTTTTCATTCTTTATTTGTACAAGGCGGAGATTTCACATGCCCGCAGCATACACTCATCGAGTTCATTCACTTGCATTAGCCTAGAGGTTCCTGCTTCATTCCAGTCTAGATTTAGCTTCTCCAATGCCCACAGTGCTTTGTGTTCAAGTTTCACAGGCAGGTGACAAGCCTTCCCAAACACCAATTGATATGGCGACATTTCAATTGTTGTTTTGAAGACTATGCGATAGGCCCATAGGGCATCATCCAACTTTAGTGACCAATCAACGTAATTCACATTCACAGTCTATGACAATATTTGTTTTATCTCTCTATTTGACACATCCACTTGCCCACTTTTTTAGGGATGGTAAGGATTTGACACCCGGTGCTTCACACCATATCTCTCAAGAAGGGTTTTTGAATAGTTCGTTACAAAAGTAAGAACCTCCATCACTGATAATTGCTTGAGATATGGCAAACCTAGAGATAATATTTCTTCGGAGAAATCCAGTAACACTCTTGCCTTCATTGTTTGTTAAGGCTATGGCCTCTACCAATTTGGAGACATAATCAATAGCAATTAGAACATACTTATTCCCATTGGAACTAACAAAGGGTCCTATGAAATTGATACCCAAAACATCAAACAACTCGATCCACAAAATAGGATTGAGAGGGAGTTCTTGCCTTCGCGAGACTCTACCCTTTCTTTGGCATCTGTCACAAGACTTGTCATAGTAATGAGCATCCGGATGTATAGATGGCCAATAGTAACCATATTGTAGTACCTTATAAGTAGTTTGAGTTCTACTGTGATGGCCACCCACAAACGATGAGTGGCATGCTTCAAGAATGCTCATCATTTCTACCTTGAGAACACATCTACGGATGATTCCATCAGTACAAATACAAAATAAATATAGTTCATCCCAAAAGAATTTCATCACATCATGCATGAACTTGTGATGTTGATGGGTATCTAAGTCTGGAGACACTATGTCACTCATCGAATAATTAGCATAGTCTGCAAGCCAAGGTGTAAGATCATGTGAAGCCGCCAAAATCCTTTCATCAGGGAAGGAGTCATTAATATCAAGTCCATCATCAAATTTCACCACTGCTTCATCTCTCAAGAGATGGTTGGCTACTTGATTTTCTGAGCCTTTTCAGTCAATAACCTCAAAGTTAAGTTCTTACATGTGGAGTACCGATCTGATCAGTCTCGATTTTGCATCCTTTTAATCCATTAGATATTTCAGTGCTACATGGTCTATGTGCACTGTTACCTTATCTCCTAGCAAGTGTTATTAAAATTTTTCAAAGGCAAACACTAGGGCGAGCAATTCTTGTTCAGTGACTATATAATTTTTCTGAGCCATATCAAGTGCCTTACTGGCATAGTAAATAAGATGCAGAATTCTCTCCCTGTGCTGCCGTAAAACCACTCCTAAAGCCACCCCACTTGCATCACACATTAGTTTAAAGAGTTTGGACCAGTCTGGAGCCATGATGATAGGTGCGGAAATCAATCTTCTTTTCAATTCTTCGAAGGCTTGCATACAACATCATCGAACACAAATTTGGCCAAAAAATCTCCTAATTTCTTTATAGAAATCGATGGCAGTAGTTTCTCAATAAACTCAATCTTTGCATTGTCAACCTCGATCCCTTGCCTGAAATTCTATGATCAAGCACGATGCCTTCTTTGTCCATAAAGTGACATTTTTCCCAATTCAACACTAGGTGACTCTCAACACACCTTTGCAACACATTGCGCAAATGTAGCAAGCACTCTTCAAAAGATTTACCAACCACACTAAAATCATCCATGAACACCTCAGTAGTGCTATCAATCATGTCTGAGAAAATAGACATCATGCATCTTTGAATTATTGCTGGAGGATTACATAATCCAAAAGGCATTCTCTTAAGTGCAAAGGTATTGTGTGGGCATGTAAAAGTGATTTTCTCTTGATCTTAAGGTGCAATGACAATTTGATTATACCCAGAATATCCATCAAGGAAATAGTACCAACACTTTTTTCCAAGTCTGTCAAGCATTTGATCTAGGAATGGCATGGAGAAATATCTATCTCCATGGAATCTTTCAACTTTCTGTACTCCATGCACACTCTCCATCTGGTGGCTGTTCTCTTGGGAATCAACTCATTTTTCTCATTTGGAACCACAATGATACCCTATTTCTTCGGGATGCATTGCACAAGGCTCACCTATTCACTGTCTGCGATAGGATTGATTACCCCTACATCTAACCACTGGATGAATTGTTTTCGAACCACTTCTTGCATTGGAGGATTTAACTGTCTTTGATGTTCAATACTTGGTCTATAACCTTTGAGTAGTTGAATCTTATTCATGCATAACCCTAGGGGTATGCCAATGATATCTGCAATGGTCTACCCATTAGCCCTTTTTAATTGTTTGAGAACTAAGATAAGGGTCGCTGCTTGTACAACACTAAAATTAGTTGTAATTATGACTAGTAGTGTACTGTTTTCTCCCAAATATGCATATTTTAGATGTGCCGGTAATGCCTTCAACTGGGATTTCTACGAAAGGCTTTGTATATGGAGTTTCCTTGTTGTGCAGATCAAACTACAACCTGGCCTGTCGTCTAGACGCAAATGACATTCCGAGTGTTCACCGTCTCCTCATAATCAGGAATTCTCTCACCATCAAAGTTCATTAACACAGTTGTGAAAGGTTCAACTTGTAGTCTTAACTCAATCGGGACTCCACTTCATCATCATCACCTGTTTCAATCATTGATACAACTTAAAGCCCAATTATTCTTTCGATCTTGCTGACAAACTTGAAACACAACTGCCTCTTCATCAAATCTTAAAGTGAGCAACCCCTTTTCCATATCAACCAATGTGCGATTTGTAGCTAAGAAAGGCTTCCCTGAAATGATAAGAACTGCAAAATCAACTTCATTGTCAAGTATAACAAAATCTGTGGGAAATATAAGTTTATCTACCATGACCAACAAATCATAAAGTATCCCTACTGGTTTCTTAACTGTTCTGTCTGCCAGTAGTAATTGCATCTTGGTAGGAACAGGGCCCCCTAAACCTGGCCTTCTGAACATGACAAGAGGCATTAAGTTAATGCTGGCTCTCAAATCACATAGTGCTTTTGCACATACAAGTTCTCCAATAGTGCATGGTATGGCAAAAACACCTGGGTCTTCATGTTTCTGCACCAAAGGCTTTTTGGTAATGGCACTGTAGTGTTGAAAATTTTGGGAGAGGCCTTGGCTAACTTCTTGTTTTTTTTGACCAGGTCCTTCATCCATCTAGTGTACCCAGGCATCTTCTCAAGAGCTTTAATAAAAGGAATGTCCCTAACAATTTTTTTAGTATTGCCAAAAACTGCTCAAACCTACCATCCTCTTTTACCTTCCCAAGCATTTGGGGAAACGGCGGAGACGGCCTTCGAAAAGTCTTATACTTCTTTTGTTGCTCTTTCATTCCATGTTCTTTCGCTTCTTCTTTGATAATCTCCTTACAGGTCTCACCCATAACATCCAGTACTGGTGAGCTGATGTAGTTTTTTTACCCCCATGAGTCATGATTGCGATATAGTTCCCTTCATTTTTAGGATTTTGAACAGTATTGCTTGGTAAAGTGCCCTTTTGGCGTTGGTTCAATTATGAAGAAACATGTCCAAGTTATTGTTCCAATTTTTTAATCGCCACGGAGTGAAACCCTATCTTTTAGTGTATGCTTAAAATGTCCAATTTCATTCCCTTCAAGGTCTCATCTTGGTGATCAGCTCTTTTCAATAACTTGTCAAACATCTGTTCAAGCCTCGAGGTATTTGGCATGGCATCATGGTTATGGGGTGGAACATAAGGACCATTCATATAGCATCTCTTCTACCCCATTCGACATCTGACACGCTCTCTCTTTCATAGTATCCACCCTAGTGGCCTCTATAAGAACCATCACGGATGTTGTTCCGACCTTGATTCCCAAGAGCTTGCCTCCAATAGTCCAAGTTGGATCCTTGGGGATTGTTTCGAAAACCCACCGCTTGGTTGCTCATGAAGCAAATCAAAGAATGGATATTCATATATGGGAACCTGAGAAGGTTGGTGGGTGACCACTTGGACACTTGCTTGGTTTTGCTTCAAGACCATGTCCATACTCGTGCGAAGTTGAGCAAGTTGCTCCATGATCTCTTCGTGACCTTTGCTTGCTCATTGTTGGTGTTAACTACAAAATAATTATTCATTGCACCTCACTCTCTTTGGACCCATGCTTTATTCATTTTAACCACTTGCTCCATCCTCGCAGTTATCAATGCGAAAGGTAGGTTGAGAAACATGCCTCACATGATTGTGTCGGCGCAAGCTTGACTATTCTCGTCAAGTGACCGATAGAAAATATCAACTAAGGAATTATCAACAATGTTATGATCAGGGACCATTCTCAAGAATTTGGTGAATCTCTCCCAAGTAGTGCTAATAGAGTCACCTGACAATTGCTCAAAATTGTTTATTTTATCTTTGAGCTTAAATTTTTTTTTATCTTGGGAAATATCTCTATAGAAATACTTTTTGAAGCTTTGCACAACTTGTTATTGTACCCGGAGGAATCTCAGACAACCACACAACTGCATTACTAGTTAGTGATAGTGGAAACACCCACAAACCAATGGTATCAAGAGAAAGATTGTGTTTCCCTATGACACTCTTGCAGACTAAGACAACATTATGGAGATGGCGATGGGGATCCTCTGAAGGTAGCCTTGTGAACAATCCACGGTTTTGGAGAATTTTAAGTAATCCACTTGACGATGAAAACTTAGAATCTACTAGTAATAGGGACAACACTATAACACTAGCAACATCCATAGCCATAGGGTTCAAGCGATATTGGTTCAAATCGTAAGCATTCTCGTTGAAATCCCTAAGTTATGGCCTATCATCCCTTAGGGGTGGATTTTCTTATCTTCTCACATTATCATTCATATTCATCTCCTCCTCAACTGCGACATCCTAATTCACTTGAGCCATTCTTCTGAAGAGCCGATGGATCTCCAAATTCATCGGAGCTAAGGGATTGCCTTAGCTCGTAGATTGGGGCGTACAACCTAGTACACCCTATAAATAAATTCAAAAAACAACAAAATAAAAGTAGAATACAAGAGAATCTAGAAATCAATACATGAACTAGGTAGTAGTGAAATTAAGTCAAAACTTACCTTTATTCCATAGCAACAATGCCATAAATATTGATGATGTTCATGCTCCAATAAGAAAGCAATCGCTGTCAGCAATTAACCTAATCAAAGGTTAGGGTTGAATCTATAGGGAATGCTGGGCTTGACTATAAGAGTTCACTACAATCATTTCGAGCTTTTATAAATAAAATATCCAATTGGAGGGCGGGGAGGGGGGGTTGTGATTTAATAACAAAACGTAAAATAAACATTATACTAATTATGTCAAAAAACACTTAAATTTGGGGACAACTCGAGAATTGTGTTCGCCATGGTTCATTGACTCAATTACCCTAGGCAACATAACTCTATTTGAGAGTTCATATGTAGGATGGTAACTTAGGTTCTTCTAGCCCTCTTGTGAAGGTGATAGTCGAATTTCACAATGGCGCTTCGTCGGCAACCATGGTGTGCCAACTAACCATTACCTATTGTCCCAGCTAACCTCCCCTTGGTCAGGTTTGGTTGATTATATGAGAATAAATCAATCGAATCTTGTCGTCTACTTCCCTTTTCCTATTCGTCACTACCTTGGTCAGGATCGTGATAGTGGTCGAAGTTTGGTGTTGGCCACGGCCAAACATTAATCAAAATGAAGGGATATAAACAACACATGCAAAACTCTAAATAGAAATGCATAAAGCCTACGTTATTCCAAGTCAACTAACCATAGTTCTCACAACCCCATGTTGTGGGTGCTTAGTTACTCATGGCTAAGGTAAAACCAACAATAATGCAAATAAATGACATAGATGAGAATTTTACCTAAGCAAATGAAGAAAAACAGCTGCACAAACTGTAAACCACAGGCTTTCATGAATGGATAATGAATACAATATGTGTCTTTCAATCTCCAAAATTGGGTTTTCCAATAATAAAACTAGAAAGAGACTCTAAACCCTAAACATATTGTAGAGAGAATATTTAAAGTATTTTTCTACTCAGATTCGCCTCGCTTTCAAATAAACCCTAACATAAAGTATGTATAGCATTTACAATTTAACCCTAAAAATTAAGCAGAAAAAGATAGTTGGTAGCAGGTATGTCTTGCAGGTATTACTCGTAGGGCGTCTTACGAGTTGTAATTAGGGTCTCGTATCAGGCACTGTGCATTTTGGAATTGACTTTTATGATCCACTGGTACGGTTCGTTGCTAGGGCTATGACTCATAGGTTCTTTTCATAGTCTAGGCCTTCAAATCTTGGTCTAAAATTTTAGCTCTCTGTTTCTTGCAACGAACCCACCTATACGAGTCGTAGAGAGACCTATGACTCGTAGAGTGGTCTCATAGGATTGACCTCCACTTAGTAGATTTCTAATTTTTGCTCATTGTTCCTTGCTACGAGATCACCTTACGACTCGTAGTTTGGGCTATAACTCGTAGGCAGGATCGTATGTCCTGCACTTCAGCAAAATTCCTTGTTTAAGGCATCAAATATGCTGCAGTATGACAGCACATCAGTATGCAATCAAGTCCAACAAACTCTCTAGGTATGCTCCATAATTAGTGGCTGAGCCGAGGTATAGGATGAACAAATTTGTGTCGGGTGTGTTGACTTTGTTAACGAGGAGTGCTATGTCGTCATTGATAGATGATATGGACTTGTCTCACCTCATAATCATACCGAATAACTAAATTGGGAAAAGTTAAGAAAGAGGAGAATGTGTGAGGCTAAGACGGCCCATTGAAACGACCCTAAAAAGTAGTCGAAAATGTGTCTTAGAAATGTCCCTAATCATAATTTCCATATATCTCAAAATTCGTGCGTGATATCGCAAATCCAACTTCATATTCGTGATCAGGGGACAAAACTTAATGGGAAATGAGTATAACCCCAATTTTAGAGCGATCATATCAAAATTTCATATTCCATAATTTGCAAATTCAAGTGACGATCCGCTCCCCTGGCGCGATACGGCCAGGGCATGGATCAGCGTTAAATTTTTCCTATTTTTGTTGTTTGGTCCAAGGCTTTTACGTTTTGGTCCTAAGTCCCTCCACACATAAAAACACCTATACTTGGCCATATTTCACCTTCATATCATACAAGACATTCCCCAACACTATCTCAAACACTTAGACAAATATTTCACTCAAAATATAGGTGCCAAAAGTCATTCCGATTCTTAAGGAATTCACTCAAGCTTCATGTCTCCATTCAAATCTTCTTCAAGGAATTCTCCAAAGTTAATGCATATGGGTTTCAACCATTGGGTCCTTTGACGCATGGTGCCCATGCTTCCTTTTTACATAAATTTCATGTTTTTAAGTTGATTTACTTATGGGTCTTACTCAGTATGAATTTGACTATGAAGTATATTGGGGTTTCATAAACGTGTGACTGTTTAAGATTATTTGACCCATGTATCTATTCTTTATCTTAAGATTTGATGAAGGGTTTTCAATGTATATTGCATGAGGATATTACCAAGTATTGTTGGGTCGATTTGTTTCAAATTTTCTTGCATGATTTAACTCTTGAATTTCATGATTTTACACTAGCATTGCACAACCTCCAAGTGTTTGATAAAACTTCTGGTCTAGGGTTCTTAATCTATTAATGATTTATTACATGACCTATGATTTGTATGAGTTTATGATGATGAAAGGAGGTTATATATGTGTTGTCTTCATGAAAAGTATCGATAGTGTTGTGAGTTGACCACAACCAATTAAGAGGATGATACCTCAATAACCATGGATGGTAGGGTGTTACAACCATTAACCAATTAAGGGGTTGATACCTCAATCACCATGGATGGTATTGTGTGATAACCATCAACCAATTGAGGGGTTGATACCTCAATCACCTCAGATGGGAGTGGTATTCCATCAATGAATTGTGGGGTTGATACCTCAATCACTTTGGATGGGGGGTGGTCATGCCCATCAACCAATTGAGGGCTTGATTCCTCAATCACTTTTAAGGAGTGATCTACCTTCGATTCCAAGTACGAAGTTGCTTGATGTAGGATGACTGTCTCTTCCTACACATGTAATATGTTCTATATAAGCATGTTTTACTTCAATCATAATTCACACATGTCATATTGTTATTATGTTATCCATTGCCTATAATTATGCATTTTGATTATGTTGCCTATCTCTTGTTGCATTGAATCCTACAAACTTAGTACATTCAAATGTACTAATTTATATTCTATGCCTACATGATATCACCTTGTAGGAACTAAAGCTCCTATTGGTCCTCCTCGTCCACGTGGCTAGTACAATTTCTCTCAAAGCAAGTTGGTGAGTCATCTACTCCGAGGACATACTTATCTTGATTTATGCTATGTATTGACACTTCTTATGTTGGAAACTTATGATTATAAGGGTAAGCTCAGAGATTTTCTTGGCCCCCACTCCTATCTATTTATAAGAGGTATTATTGGAACCTTATGACATGTTAATGCTATAGTATTAGTTTGTTATGATTCTATGGTATTAAAGATATCCCTTAGCCCCGTATTTCCCCTTTTCTGTCTATTGTTATTGCATAATTGCTGCAGTGACCAAGGATGTGCAATGATATGCTATGAGGCTTGATTGGGGTCCCTTCGGGTTCCCCAATCATTGTGTCACGTCTAGTCCCTAGGTCCAAGTAGTGACAAACATTGTATCAGAGCACTAGATTGTTAATGGTCCTTAACATCCAACACACTACATCGATTAAAGTCTTATTCATGGTTGTGAAGCATACCACGACCATGAGTAAGAGGCTATGAGGCGTTTCAGGAAATATTTCACTTCTTCATTATCTATGCATGCAGTAGAGTTAGGTCCCCTAGGACTTATTACTAATTCCTAACTGTTACATTTTAGAGCATGTCTGAAGCCCTTCAGGACGATGATATATCAAATCCGGAGGTTCGCCGTGCTCTATGGGTATTGGCCAAGGCCGTGAATGCCCAACTCAACTGATCGGTCGGTACCCTAGAGACTTCAAATGATAAGAGTGAAGAGGAAAAGGCCAAGAGAGCCTGAATTGAAGGCAGGCTTCGATATGCCAAGCTAGGGGGGTAATGGTGGGGCGACTCATCCTAGATATCTAAGGTGTGGGAGGAAACATGATGATACATGCTTGAGGAACACGGGTGCATGCTATGAGTGTGGTGAGATGGAACACATGATAGTCGATTATCCATATGCTCGAAAAAGAGATGTGGGAATTTTAAGAGGGCTCGGTGTGAGGATGGTTTTCAAGTTACTAAGGATGAGCTTCTCCAACAAGATCATGAATTGCGAGGCCAAAGGTCCTCTAGTGCTCCAAACAAGAGTCTTGAAATTGATAGAATGGTTAACCCAAGGCCCCAAGGTGGTGGTAGTGTGGTGCCTAGACCGATGTGCCAAAGATGTGGTAGAGGCCATGATGGACCCATGTTTGAGGGACTCTAATGCTTGTTGTAGTTGTGGAGAACTGGATCATAAGAAGGAGGATTGTCCTTGGAATCAAAATAATAGTACAGATGTTTGCCCATAAGGCCAGGGTGCAAATGTGGTTTCATTGGGGAGGGGAGGCCAACAAGGTGGTGCCATAAGGCACAATCATTTTTATGATCTCCTAGCGAGACAAAGGGTTGATGAGGTGTTCGATGTCATCACCAGTATATCAAAAGTCTTTGATTTTAATATATATACATGGATAGGCCCAGGTGCCACTCTTTCTTTTGTTACTCCTTTTGTTGCCAAAACGTTTAATGTTGAAGGCGAATTGTTATGTAAGTCTTATAAGGTTTCTACTCCTATTAGTGCAAATATTGTAGCTAGAAAGGTCTATAGAAATTACCCCATTTGCATCTTGCATACAATTTTGCTTTTTGTGAGGTTACTGAGTTGGGTATGGTGGATTTTGCTGTTATTCTTGGGATGGATTGGTTGAATGTTTATTATGCCTCTATTGATTGTAGAACCCATAGGGTATTCTAATTCCCAAATGAACACGTCCTTGAGTGGTAGAGTCACGATTTGGTGGTCAAGGTTAGGTTTATCTCTTGCATTAAAGCTCAAAAGTTGATTCCTAGGGGGTGTCTCTATCATCTTGTGAGGGTTAGAGATGTTGAGCCTAAAGTGCTCCCCATAGTGTTGGTTTCGGTGGTTAAAGAGTTCCTAGATATCTTCTCTATTTAGCTTCCCAGTGTTCCTCCTAAAAGGAAAATAAATTTTGGCATGGATCTCCTTCCTGACACTCAACCTATTTCTATTCCTTCTTACCATATAACCTCGGCAGAGATGAAGGAGTTAAAAGAGCAACTAAAGGACTTGTTTGAGAAGGGTTTTATTAGGTGTAGAAAATCACCTTGGGGTGCACTGGTGTTGTTTGTGAAGAACAAGGATGGGATCCTTAGAATGTGCAATAACTACGGACAACTTAATAGGGTCACTATGAAGAATAAGGTACGAAGGATTGATGATCTTTTTGACCAACTTCAAGGGACCTGTCACTTTTCTAATATTGATCTTTAGTCGAGGTATAATTAAGTGTAGGTGAGAGAGTGTGACAGTCCCAAGATGTCCTTCCAGACTAGGTATGGGCACTATGAATTCGTGGTTGTGTCTTTTGGGTTGACTAATGTATCATCTATCTTCATGGATCTTATGAATAGGGTGTTTAAAACCTACCTTGATTCTTTTGTGGTGGTTTTCACTGATGATATTTTGATCTATTCCCATAGTGAGGAGGAGCATGTAGGGTCATTTGAGTGTGGTGCTACAAAAAATTGAGGGAAGAGGAGTTTTATGCTAAGTATGAGAAGTGTGAATTTTGGTTGAAAGAGGTTGCCATTTTAGGTCATGTGGTGTCGCAGGATGGTATTATAGTGGATCCTAAAAAGAAAGAAGTGATTAGAAATTGGCCTAGAGCTTCAACCCCATCGGATATTAGAAGTTTCTTGGGCTTAGCAGGTTACTACCAGAGGTTTGTGAATGGGTTCTCTTCTACTGCTTCTCCTATGACTAAGTTTACCCAAAAGAAGGATAAATTTGTGCGGACGGATAAGTGTGAGAAGAGTTTCCAAACATTAAAGGATAAGATTGTCTCCGCTCCTATCTTGTCTCTACCAGAAGGGTTGGAAGGGTTTGTTGTTTATTGTGATGCCTGACGAATTGGTTTGGGTTATGTTTTGATGCAAAAGGTGATAACCTATGCTTCTAGAAAACTTAAGGTGCATGAAAAGTGTTACCCTACTCATGATCTTGAATTGGCCGCCGTGGAATTTGCTTTGAAAATTTGATGTCATTATTTGTATGGAGTGCATGTTGATGTGTTTACCGATCATAAGAGCCTCCAATATGTGTTCACTCAAGAAGATCTCAACTTGAGACAAAGAAGGTGGTTAGAACTCCTTAAGGATTATGATGTGTGTGTGTATTATCACCTCGGTAAGGCTAATGTTGTGGACGATGTTTTGAGTAAGGAGTCTATGGATAGCATAGCTCTTCTTGATGATGAGGGCAAAAAGGTGGCCAGAGAGGTCCATCGGTTGGGCAGATTGGGGGTTAAAATGGAAGAGGTTGATAATGATAGTATTGTGATTGTTGATGATTTAAAATCTTCGTTGGTTGATGAGGTAAAAGCAAAGCAAGATCTTGACCCATCCTTGTTAGAATTAAAGGCCTTGGTGAGAGAAAGCAAGGTGGAGGTTTTCTCCCAAGGGGGAGATGGTGCCCTTAGGTACCAAGGTAGATTGTGCGTGCCTTGTGTTGGCAACTTGAGAAAGAAGATTGTTGATGAGGCTTATAATTTTTCCTATTCAATTCATCCTGGTTCTACCAAGATGTATAGATATTTGAGGATGTGTTTTGGCAGGGAGGCATGAAGAAAGACTGCCAAATTTGTATCTGGTTGTCATAGTTGCCAGTAAGTCAAAGCCAAACTCCAAAGGACGGGTCGCTTAACCCAATATATGGAGATTTCCATTGGAAGTGGGAGGAAATTAATATAAGTTTTGTGGTTGGGTTGTGTAAGAGTAGAAATGATTTTGATTCTGTGTGGGTTGTGGTTGATAGAATTACAAAGTCGGCTAATTACCTACTGGTTAAGACTACTTATGGTGCCAGAGATTATGCTAAGTTGTACATTCATGAATTTACTAGATTGCATGGGGTGCCCTTGTCTATCATATTAGATCATGGTGCTCAATTAACTTCTCACTTTTGGAGGTCCTTCCAAAGGGGTCTTGGTACCAAGGTAAAGATCAATACGACTTTTCACCCTCAGACGGATGGCCAAGCCGAAAGAACTATCAAAACTATTGAGGATTTGCTTAGAGCTTGTATCTGGGAGTTTGAGGGTAGTTTGGACGACCATCTTCTATTGATTGAGTTTACTTGTAATAATAGCTATCATTCTAGCACTGGTATGGCTCCTTTTAAGGCCCTCTATGGTAGGTGTTGTAGATCACCGGTTGGGTGGTTTAAAGTGAGAGAAATGAATTTATTGGGTCCAGATCTGGTTATGGAGTCTATGAAGAAGGTAAGGTTGATTAGGGAAAGTTTTAAAAAAGCCCAAAACCATCAAAAGTCCTATACCGATGTGCGCAGAAGGGAGCTTGAATTTAAAATTAGTTATTGGGTTTATTTGAAGGTCTTACCCATGAAGGGTGTGGTTTATTTTTGTAAGAAGGGTAAACTGAGTCCAAGATTTGTTGGTCCTTATAAACTGTTGAGGAGGATTGATAAGGTGGCCTACAAGTTGGAGTTGCCTAGTGAAATGGACTTGGTTCATCAGATCTTCCATGTGTCCATGTTGAGGAAGTGTGTGGGTGATGCTAGTGCTATTGTGCCTCTTGACATTGTGGGTGTTATTGAAGACAATTTGAATTTTGAAGATATTCTAGTAGTGATATTTGATAGAAAAGTGGAGAGGTTGAGGTACAAGGATGTTGCTTCCGTTGAGGTCCTTTGGAGGAATCAATAAGTCGGAAGTTCTACATGGGAGGCCGAGACGGACATGAAAAAGACATATCCCTATCTCTTCCATTCTACTCAAGCCTAAGGTACTAATTCTAAGTCATTTCTGTTATTTCAGGTCTTATGCTTCGGCCCCTATGTTAGAAACGACCCCAAAAAGTGCATGGAAATGTGCCTCGGAAGTGCCTGAAATCGTAATTTCTATATATCTCAAAATTCATATGTGATATCAAAAATCTGACTTTATATTCTTGTTCAGGGGGTCAAACTGAGTGAAAAATGGGTCTAACCCCCAGTTTAAGAGCAACTGTATCAAAATTTGGAAATCATAAAATGCGATTTATAGAGAGGATTTCGCGCCCTCGGTGCAACGCGCTAAGGGTGTACCTCTATGTATTTTTTTGTGTAGTTATGACTTCATTGAAGACTTTTAAGTCTTGAGGCTAAGTATTCCCAAGCGTGAAAATACCTACAATTAGCCATTTTCACCCTCATATCATGCTACACATTCCCCAGTACTCATTCAAGAACTTAGCCAAATATTCTACTCCTAAAGTCATGTTTTGAAACTCATCAAGATTTCAAGGTTCTCATACAAGCTTCAAGTCTCCATATCCACTTTTTATTAACTTCATATCCAAAGCTAAGGTATGTTGGTTTCTTTCATGGGTTCCTTTCACCCATGATGCCCAATTTGTTTTTTCCAAATTGCATGATTTAAAGTTGATTTACTCATGGGTCATATGTATTGTGAAAATCACTGCATACCATGTTGGGGTTTATGAAATTATGACTGTTTTACTATGTTTTGGACTATGAATCTAAGATCTAATGTAAGATTTGATGAAGGATTTTGATGTATATTGCTTAAGGGTGTTACCAAGAATCTATTGATGGTTTTACATTGGATTTTCTAACATGATAACACTCTTTAATTGCATGGATTTACATTAGCTCTACACACCCTCTAAGTGTTTGATAAAATGTTCGGTTATGTTTTCTTGAGAAATTGAAGGTCCAATGCATGTCTTATGAGTTGAATGACTATATGATGATAAAATAACGATGGAATGAAGATGAAAGGTTTATGAAAAGGAAACAATTTGTATATGATAATGAAAGGAGTCTATATGTGATTGTATCTCTATAGTGTTGGGGATAACCAAGCCTAGCTTGGTGGGTTGTGGGCCCCAGTAACCTTGTTGAGGGGTTGGTACCTCGATCGCCTAGCTCAGGGGGTGGTAGGACCGAGTAACCTTAATGATGGGTTTGTACCTGTCAACCTTGTTGGTGGGTTTGTACTCAATCAAACTCATGAAGGGTATACCTCATGCACCTCTCCAAGGAGGTGGTCGGCCTTGGAATGCACTAAGAATGGTTACTACTTACACATGTATTATGTTCTATATAAGCATGATTTTACTTCAAACATCATTCATACATGTCATCTTGCTATTTTATGCTACTATTAAGTATTATTATGCATTTTGCCTATGATATATATCTATTGTTGCATTGCATCCTATATACTTAGTACATTCAAACATAATAACATATATTCTATGCCTATATGATGTCCCCATATAGGAACCGGAGCACCACTTAATCGTCCTCACCTTCCACGTGGCTAGTACGATTATCTCTCAAGCTTGTTGGTGAGTCCTCCATTTTGGGGACATTGCTTGTAATCTCTTTCTATGTACTAAGACTATCTTTCTTTTGTTTATGTATTGACTATAAGGGTGAGCCCGATTGCTTGTCGTGGCCCCTGCTCTTATCTATGTAATAGAGGTGCTGTTGGACATGTTATGTATCTATATTATGGGCCTTGACTCTATTATTCTTGATGTCTATGATATGAAAGCGCTCCCTTAGCCCCGGTTGTCCCAATTTATTTTCTCTCAATGCTTGTTTTATTGCTTCTGCAACCAAGGATGTGTAATGATGCTCTAAGAGGCTTGCTTGGGGTCCTTTTGGGTTCTCCTTGCACCGTGTCACGTCTAGGCCCTAGGCTTGTGTTGTGACAATGTTATTTGCATGAATTCATGTTTATGTCGACAAGTTCATGGTGATTTTGATACTTCTGTTGAGATTTGTTTGGAAATGATATTTAAGTGCATTGTCGCATTCTTGTTGGGGATGATCTATTCATGATTATCCTTCTTAATGTACGTTTCATTGACATTCGAGGACAAGTGTTCCAAAGGGGGAGATATTGAAATGACTGCAAAAAGTACTCGAAAATGTTCCTTGGAAATGCCCATAATCGTAATGTCTATCTATCTCAGTATCTATGCGTGATATGAAACATCTAGCTTCGTATTCGTGATCAGGGGGAAAATTGAGTGGGAGATGGGTCTAACCCCAATTTTAGAGCACTCATATAAAAATTTAATTTTCCATAATTAGCAAATTCCAGTGAAGTTCCATGCCCTTGGCGCAATGCGGCCAGGGCACGGATCAGTGTTGATTTTTTCCAGTTTTCTTAGTTCGGTCCAAGGCTTTTGGAATTTGGGCCTAAGCCTCCCCATGCAAAAAACACCTATACTTAGCCATATTTGACCTTTATATCATACAAGAGATTCCCCAATACTCTCTCAAACACAGACAAATATTTCACTCAAAATTCAAGTGCCAAAACTCAATCCGAATCTTAAGAAATTCACTCAAGCTTCAAGTCTCCATTGAAATCTTCTTCAAAGAATTCTCCAAAGTTAAGTTATATGAGTTTTAACCATTGGATCCTTTCACCCACGGTGCCCAAGCTTCCTTTTTACATAAATTTCATATTTCTAAGTTGATTTACTTATGGGTCTTACATACTATGTATTTGACTATGAACTATGTTGAGGTTTCATAAAAGTGTGACTGTGTAAGTATGTTTTGAGCTATGAATCTATGATTTATCTTAAGATTTGATGAAGGGTTTCAATGTATATTGGATGAGGGTATTGCAAAGTATTAGTGGCCTTATTTACTTCAAGTTTTCTTGCATGATTTCACTCTTGGATCTCATGGAATTACACTAACACTGCATACCCACCAAGTGTTTGAGAAAATGTCTAATTTAGGGTTCTTTATCTATTGATGATCTATTGCATGACGTACGACTTGTATGACTTTATGATGATGAAAGTAGGGTATATATGTTTTGATTTCAAGAAAAGTATCTATAGTGTTGTGAGTTGACCATAACCAATTGAGAGGTTGATACCTCAATCACCATGGATGGAAGGGTGTGACAACCATCAACCAATTGAGGGGTTGATACCTCAATCACCATGGATGGTATGATATGAAAATTATCAACCAATTGAAGGGTTGATACCTAAATCACCTCGGATGGGGGTGGTATTCCATCAACCAACTGAGGGGTTGATACCTTAATCACTTTAGATGGGGGGTGGTCATGCCCAACAACTAATTGTGGGGTTGATTCCTCAATCACTTCCAAGGGGTGCTCTAACTTGGATTCCAAGTGTTGATTGGTCTATGATGATAGTCTCTTCCTACACTTGTAATATGTTCTACATAAGCATGTTTTACTTCAAGCATCATTCAGACATGTCATATTGTTAGTATGCTATCCATTGCTTATAACTATGCATTTTGATTATATTGCCTATTTCTTGTTGCATTGCATCCTACATACTTAATATATTAAGACTTACTAATGCATACTCTATGCCTATATTATGTTACCACATAGGAAATTGGAGCTCCTATTGATCCTCCTCCTCCACGTGGGTAGTATGATTTCTCTCAAAGCGAGTTGGTGAGTCCTTAACTCCGAGAATATACTTCTCTTGATTTATGCTATGTATTGACTCTTCTTATGTTGGAAACTTAGGATTATAAGGGTGAGCCCAGAGATTTTCTTGGCCCCATGCTCCTATCTATCTATATGAGGTGTTGATGGGACCTTATGACATGTTAATGGTGTATTATTGGCTTGTTATGTTTCTATGGTATCAAATATGTCCCTTAGCCCCGTACTTCCCCCTTTTCTATCTATTGTTGTTGTATAATTGCTTTCGCGACCAAGTTTGTGTAATGTTATTCTAAGAGGCTTATTTGGTGTCTCTTTGGGTTCTCCATTCATTGTGTCACATGTAGTCTCTAGGTCCGTGTTGTGACACCCGTCTTGAAGGTAGATTCTAAAATCCTAAGGGTGGTCATTTTCCTATAGGCTACAGGTTCCAATGCCATGGGTCATCCAATGCTCCTAATAGAAGATTTGCTAATGATAATCAAATATTCCACGGTGGAGGTGGTGTGGCTCCTATATTTATGTGCCAATGATATGTTAGGAATCATAACGGCCCGTGCATGAGAAGCTCAAATTGAAATGACCCCAAAAAGTACCCAAAAATGTACCTCGGAAGTGCCCGGAATCGTAATTTGTATATATCTCAAAATATGTCCCAAATATCAAATATCTGACTTCATAATCTTGTTCAAGGGGTCAAATGGAGTGGAAAATGGGTCTTAACCCTAATTTAAGAGCAATCATATCAAAATTTAGAAATCGCAAAATGCGATTTTCGGAGAGGTTTTTGCCCCCTGGCAAGACGCGTGAAGGGCGTGCTGCTGCGTATTTTTTTTGTCCTGTTTTGATTTCGGTTCAAGAATTTAAAGTGTTGGGCCTAAGTGTTCCCAAGCATGAAAACAATCATTCAAGCACTTAGCCAAATATTCTTCTCCTAAACTCTAGTCTAAAAACTCATTTGGATTTCAAGGTTCTCATTCATGCTTCAAGTCTCCATCTCCAATCTTCATCAAGTTCATCTCCAAAGCTAAGGTATGTGTTTTGCTTTCATGGGTTCCTTTCACCCATGATGCCTAAGCTTCCTTTTCTTATAAATTGCATGATTTAAATTTAATTTACTTATGGGTCTTATGTATTAGTAAAATCACTGCACACCATGTTGGGGTCTATGCAATTGTGATTGTTTTATTATGTTTTAAGCTAAGAATCTAAGGTCTAATATGTGATTTGAGGAAGGGTTTTGATGTATATTGCTTGAGGGTGTTACCAAAATCTATTGATGGTTTTACATTTGATTTTTTAGCATGATAACACTCTTGAATTGTATGGGTTTACTCTAGCACTACACACCCTCTAAGTGTTTGATAAAATGTCTAGTTTTGTTTTCTTGAGGAATTGAAGTTCCATTCCGTGTCTTATGAGTTGAATAACTATATGATGATTGAATGATAATGGAATGATGATGAAAAGGAATGTATGTATATGATGATGAAAGGAGTGTATATACGATATTATCTCTATAGTGTTGGGGATGACTAAGCCTAGCTCGGGGGTTTGTAGGCCTGGGTAACCTTGTTGAGTGGTTGGTACCTTGATCGCATGGCTTGGGGGTGGTAGGCCCGGGTAACCTTTTTGGGGGTTTGTACCCATCAACCTTGTTGGGGGGTTTGTACTCCATCAACCTTATGAACAAGTTTGTACCTCATGCGCCTCTCCAAGGAGTGGTAAGCCTTAGATTGCACTAAGAATGGTCACTCCTTACATATGTATTTTGTTCCATATAAGAATGAGTTTACTTCAAGAAACATTCACACATGCCATCTTGCTATTATGTTATCTATTGAGTATTATTATGCATTTTGCCTATGATTTCTATCTATTGTTGTATTGCATCCTACATACTTAATACATTCAAATGTATTAACGCATACTCTATGCTTATTTGATGTCATCATGTAGTAACCAGAGCACCACTTGATCACCCTCCCCCTTTACGTGGCTAGTACGATTGTTTCTCAAGCTTATGATCTCTCTAAGACTGTCTTTCTTTTGTTTATGTATTCACTATGTGGGTGATCTCGGTTGTTTTTCATGGCCCCGCTCCTATCAGTGACACCCCGTAACTTTATGATCTTGTGTATCTATGTTTCAAGCCTCATTTGGTCAGGCTAAGGGTGCACTAGATTCATGGGAGACTCCAAGTACCTAAACGAGTTCAAGACTTACCTCCAAGTTGAGTTTGGTGTTGTTTCATATTAGTGTCCACTTTAAAATAGCATGACTCTTAGCATATTAAGAACTAGGTGGCCCACGACATTTCAAATGGAATCCCTATGAGTTATCTTTGCAACACACTTTGGTTCACCTCATTCTGACGTCAGACAAAGGTATGATCGTTTTCATGAGACCCTCCCATGCAGTGAAGCCCCACGGGCACCCATACGGTCATTATGGACTTGTATGGCTTGTGTGAAGGGGTAAGGGACGTGTCACCTGTATGTGTGGTGGCCAACAACATTTTCTTATCTTAGTGAGGTAGGACGGATCAGTACATGGTCCATGTAACACTACACGGTCCGTGAAAGTGGTCGTCAAAGTGACGAGATGTCAATTTTTCAAAGTTTCCCAACTTCCATTTTTTTTTCACTAAGACACTTTGCATGGGCACTCTACACAACCCTTGGAGTGCCACACAACAAGTGAAGTCTTCATTGAGATGACACTTTGCCATTTTTCGTAAATGCTAATTATCCTAATGACCCTTTTTGACTTTTTCGGCTATTTTAACTTTCCTAGAATACCTAAACTCTAATCTTAAGGACCCAGCTTCATTACTCTAATCTCAATCACACTCTCAAATCCTCTCAAGAGTTTCCATCAAGCTCCAATTCAATTTCAAGGAAAACTAAGAACAAGATTGGATTTCAAGATCATTTCCAAGCCTCCATTCTTCCTAATCTCAATCCCAAACAACTCTAGACCTAAGGTATGTCGTGTTGAACCATTGGGTCCTTCCACCCATGGTGCCTAAACCCTCTTTTAATTAATATTACATGATTTAATGTTGATTTTACATGTGGGTCTTGCATATTGAGAAATTTACTGCACAATGACTTTAGTTTATGAATTTACGGTTGTTTTAGCATGTTTTGAGCTTCAAATCTTGGATCTAATGTTGGAATTGATGAGGGATTTTGATATGAATGTATTAGGGGTGTTTCAAGGTATTAACTAAAGGATTTACCACTGATGTTTCGGCATGATTTTATCTCTAAATTGCATTCTCTTTTAGCCCCATTACATACCCCCAAGGTGTTTGATAAAATATCTGGTCATGCTTTCTTGAGAAATTGAAGGTCCAAAGTATGACATATGATGTAAATGATATTATGATGATGCAATGAGCTTATGTATATGATTATTCCTATATGAGGTGTTGCATTAGAGCTTATGATAAATTCTATCTAAAGTATTGCACTAGACCATGCCCAATTCGGGGGGATAAGAGCCGAGTAACCATGTGAGGGGTTTATACTTCACCATCTAGGATGATTAGAGTGTGACCATCATCAACTGAGTTGGGGGTTTGTAATCATCAACCATGTGAGGATTTTATACCTTTCCACCTAGGATGTTGGGGTGTGACCAACATCAACCATGTGATGGGTTTATACCTCACCACCTAGTATGATTGGGGTGTGACCATCATCAACCAACCAAAGTTGGAAAGCTAGTTTGGCCTCTTCTTCAGATATGATATTTTAGATGAGATGATTTACTCAAGCATGTTTTACTCTAGCATTGATCATACATGCCATATTACTGTATTATGCCTATTGTCTATCGATACACATTTTAGTTTGATGCTTATTCCTTGTTGCATTGCATCCCGCATACTTAGTACATTCAAACGTACTAACACATACTCTTTTCTACATGATTTCACCATGTAGGAACCGGTGCCCGAGTTGATCATCCTCTTCCACGTGGTTAGGTTGTGCTATTCCAAGCTTGTTGGTGAGTCTTTCATTTCGGGGACCTTAGTCTATGTTGCTATTTAACTTTGTATTTAGATTCTGTTTACTTTATCGTTTACCTACGACTATGAGGGTGAGCCCGGTTGTATGTCTTGGCCCCTACTGTTATCTATGTAGTAGAGGTGTTGTTAGACAGAGCTATGTATTTATGCCATGAGTTGATTCTATTATCTCTTGACTCTTTGTTATGACAAGTCCTTCCGTAGCCCCTTTTCCCTTATTTCTACTCTTCAAATGTCATTCAATTGTTTTGTGGCCAAGGATATGTAATGATATGCTATGAGGCTTGTTGGGGTTCTGTTAGGTTCCCCATTCGCCGGGCACTTCTAGGCCTGAGTCTTCGGTCATAACACTATCTATGTAGTAGAGGTGTTGTTGGACATGTTATGTGTCTATGTTATGAGCCTTGACTCTATTTTTCTTCATGTCTAAGATATGAAAGCATTCCCTTAGCCCCAGTTGTCCCAATTTAGTTTCTCTCAATGGTTGTTTTATTGTTTTCGCGACTAAGGATGTGTAATGATGATCTAAGAGGCTTGCTTGGGGTCCCTAAAATGGCCTTAAAAAGAGCCCAAACACGTGCCTCGGAATGTCCAGAATTTGAAATTTGATATATCTCAAAATCCATTTGCAAGTTCAAAAATTCAACTTCATATTCTTTTTCAGGGGGTCAAAATTAAGTGAAAAGGGGTCTAACCATAATTAAAGAGCGTAAGATTAGAAATTATAATTTTTGAAAGTTCAATTTCCAGAGAGCAGTGTGCGCCGCTTTTGCGATACGTGCTAGTATATTTTTGTGACAGTTTTTTTTAGTTCGTCCAAAAGTTTTTAAGTGTTGGGCCCAAGGTTCCAAAATATGTTTTTACCTATACTTAGCCAAATTTCACCCTCATATTACCCAAAACATTTCCCAAAACTCACTCATACACTTACCCATATTTTCACTCCTAAAATTCAAGTCCCAAACCCTTATCCCAAGCTAAGGTTCTCCTTCAAGGTTCATCTATAAGCTTCAAGTCTCCATATCTAATCTTCACCAAGTTCATCTCTAATATAAGGTATATGGGTTTCTTTCATGGGTTCCTTTTAAAACCCATGATACCAAATCCTCCTTTTACTCAAATTTTATGATTTAAAGTTAATTTACAAATGGGTCTTGATTATTATGAAATTTACTGCACACTATATTAAGGCTATGTGCAGTTGTGACTGTTTTGCGATGTTTTGAGCAATAAAGCTTTAATCTATTGTAAGATTTGAGAAGGGGTTTTGATGTATATTTCTTGAGGGTATTTCAAGGTGTTGATTAATGGTTTTACAATAGATTTTCTTGTATGATTTCATCTCTATATTTCATGGTTTTATACTAGCATTAACACCCTCTAAGTGTTTGCTAAAATGTCGGGATGTGGTTTCTTGGGGAGTTAAAGGTCCAAAGCATGAGATATGATGTGAATGACTATATAATGATAAAATGATATTATGAACATGATAAATTCTATATAAAGTGTTTTATTAGACCATGGCCAATTCAGGGGGGCTAAGAACCTGGATAACTTAGATGGGGGTTCGTTCTCATCAACCTAGGGAAGGGTTTGTACTTCTCTACCTGGTGATGGGGCGGCATCATCACTAACCTAGATGGGGGTTCATACTCATCAACCTAGGAAAGGTTTTGTACTTCTCCACCATGGTAATGGGGCGGCATTATTACCAACCTAGATAAGGGTTAGTACTTATCTACCTAAGTGATGGGGCGACATCATCACTAACCGACCAAAGGGTTGTACATTTGGAAATCTGGCTTGCTCTCTCCTACACATATGATATCCTATATGTGCATGAGCTACTTAAGCATATTTTACTTATGCATTGATCATACATGCGCTATTGTTATATTATGCCTATTGCCTATTATTAGGCATTTTGATTATGATGCTTAATGTGGCTAGTTCGGTGTTATTCAAGCTAGTTGGTGAGTCCTCTACTTTGGGGACCTTAGCCTATGTTTCTCCTATTATGTATTGAGACATTCTTCTTTATTATCTAATTTAACTGTGAGGGTGAGCCCCGTTACATTGTCTTGGCCCCTCTTTTATCTATGTATTAGAGGTGTTTGTTGGACATGCTATGTATCGATGATAGGTGATTGACTCTTGTATCTTGACTATGATGATATTGTGCAAGCTTTTCCCTTAGACGCGATTTCCCCATTCTTTTATCTTTGATGCTTGATTTATTGCTTTCACAACCAAAGATGTGCAATGATGCTTTATGAGTCTTGCTTAGTGTCCCTTCAGGTTCTCCTTGCGCCGTGTCATGTTTAGGCCCTAGGCTTGGGTCATGATAGTCCCTTCAGTTTCGCCTTGCACCGTGTCATGACTAGGCCCTAGGCTTATGTTGTGTCAAACTTGGTATCAGAGCACTAGTTTGTTAGATCCTTGGAGTCCAACACACCGCATCAATTTAAGTCTTGTTCATGGTTATGTTGTGCACCACAACTATGAGCTAGAGGCTATGAGGTAGTTAAGAAATGTTTCCTTTCTTCTTACTCTATGTCATGCTATAGTAGTTGAAGTACGATTTTTCCCCCTAACAATTGTCCTTTGTTATGCTAGATCATACCTAACACAAGTGGGAGAAGGGCCTGCATACTTGAGGAACAACCGACTAATGAGAGCGTTGGGATGCTCTCACTTTGCTGAAGTGGTGGCTAATCAAGCCAACCAGGGGCACAAGCCCCACATGCTCCTACATTGGCATCTCGGTTGAGATATTTTGTGAGGATGAATCCCTCAGAATTCCATAGGTCAAAAGTGAGTGAGGACCCTCAAGAGTTCATTGATGAGGTCTACAAGATTTTGTCTATTATGGGTGTGAGGCCTGAGGATAACGCGGAGTTGGCGAACTATCTACTTAAAGGGGTAGCACAAATATGGTACAATCAATGGAAGGAGGAAAAGGGAGTCAACAATGTGGTTCTATGGGAAGAGTTCAAGGTTGCCTTTCATAATTAGTGTTTCCCTCTTGAGATTAAGGAAGCCAAATTGGTAGAATTTATGAATTTGAGGCAAGGGTTTATGAGTATGAGTGAGAATGTCCTCAAGTTAACCCAACTTTCAAAGTTTGCTCCTCACTTGGCTGCCGACCCAACGCCGGTCCGGCATGTTGATTAGTGACATGGACTTGTAACATTTGATGACTTATGCTGAACAAATGGAAGAAGAGAAATTTAGGAAGAGAAGGGGTTATCAGGCCAAGAGGGCTCGTTTTGAGGGTAAGTCCCAAAAGAGTGGTTGGTTTCATCAAAGCCAAATGTCTACTCAAGCATTGAATAAGAGGGCTGCAAATGATTTTTCAAGGGCCCAAGGTATTGGTAGTGTGGGTCCTATTGATGTGTGTCCGAAGTGTCGTAAGGATCATGGTGGCCCATGCTTGAAGAATACTGGTGCTTGTTATGGTTATGGGCAAATGGGGCATAAGGCAATAGATTGCCCTCGAAATCACAAGAAGGATAAGAAGGTTCGTGCACAAGGTACTAATGCGGTTCCTTTGGGGAGAGGTGGCTGAGAAGATGGTGCCCCAAGGAATAATTGGTTTTATGCTTTGTATGGGAGGGAAGGAGTTGATGAGGAGCCTGATGTTGTTACCGATATGTTGATAATATTTGAATTTGATGTGTATGCATTGATTGATCTGGCTGCCACTCTTTCTTTGTCACCCCCTTTGTTGCCAAAATGTTCCATGTTGAGCCTAAATTGTTGTGTGGGTCATATGAGTTGTTTACTCCTATTGATGCTCTATTGTTGCTAGGAAGGTTTATAGAGATTTTCCCATATGCATTTTGCATAGAGTATTACCCTGTGATCTTGTTGAATTGGACATAGTTGATTTTGATGTCATTCTTGGGATAGATTGGTTGCATGCGTACTATGCTTCTACTGATTGTAGAACTTATAGGGTGATGGTGTTCACGCTCTACTAAGAAAGCATTCGCTTCAGCAATCAAGCTAACCAGATGTTAGGTTCGAATCCATAGGGAATACGGGGCATGACTATAGAGATCCACTACCAATCATTTCAAGAATCGATTACTAAGATCTCTAAATAGGGGGGTTGTCTTTGTAATTTAAGAATAAAAATAAAAATTAAACTAACTATATAGGAAGACAGTCAAATTAAGGGGAAACTAGGGGATTGTGTTCTCGATGATTCGTTGACTCAATTACCCTAGACAACATAACTCTAATTTAGAATCCGCATGCAGGATGGTAACTTAGGTTCTTCCATCTCACTTGTAAAGGTGAAGGTCAAATTTCACCATGGCGTGTGGTCGGAAACCATGGTGTGCCAAACTAACCATTACCCATTGTCCAAGTCAACCTACCCTTGGTCAGGTTCGGTTCATTAGACAAGAACACGTTAATCGAACACTATCATTTACTTACCTTTTCTGATTCATCACTACCTTTGTCATGATCGTGATAGTAGGCGGGGTTTAGTGTTAGCCACCACCAAACAACAATCAAAGATATAAAGGGAATTAAACAATAAATGCAAAACCCCAATCAAAGAAATTCACAAAGACTAGGTTATTTCAAGTCAACTACTCACGGTTCCTACAACCCCAAGTTGTGGGTGCTTAGCTATCATGGCCAAGGTAAAATCAACAACAATAAAAATAGAAGACATAGTTGAGAGTTTACCCAAAACAATGAAGAACAAGAACACAACAAGTTGAAAACCATAAGCCTAGATTGATGGAGAATGAGTACAATATAGGTTTTCAATCCCCTAAAAGTGGGTCTTCAAATCGAAAGATAAAAATCTACACTAAACCCTAAAAATGCTCTAGGAATATTTGCAAGGATCTCTGAATGTCCAATTCCCCTCTAAAGGAACCTTACATTATCTATTTATACTAATTATAAAGACATCCTATAAATGAAATAGAAAAAGATAGTTGGCAGCAGATATGTCACACAAGTATGACTCATAGGATCACCTATGAGTCGTAATTGAGGTCTCGTAGTCAGCAGATTTTAGACTTGACTTTTATGACCCACTGTTACGAGTCGTTGCTTGGCCTACAACTTGTATGCTCCTTCGTAGTCTAGGCCTTCAGTTCTTGGTCCAAACTTTTAGCTCACTGTTTCTTGCTACGATCCCATCTGTACGAGTCGTAGTGAGACCTACGACTTGTATAGTATCCTCGTAAGGCTGACCTCCACTTAGCAAACTCCTGATTTTGCTGACTGTTTCTTGTTATGAGAGTACCTTACGACTAGTATCTTGGTCTATGACTCGTAGGATGACTTGTATGTCCTGCACTTAAGCAAAATCTGCAATTTTCTCCCAAAATCATGCCAACCTATCTTTTCTGCAATAACAACATAAAAACACATAAAACCATAAAATGTCGCATTAAGAACTTCCAAAATCCCTCATTTTGGGCACCAAATATGTTTTCATTTGAGAGCACATCAACACTCTCAACTTAGAACTATTGCTTATCCTCAAGCGCCGACTCCATGTAAACAGACAAGGAGAAACACATAGCAGCTACTCTAATGGCATAAACACCATTTAACTCTACTTCAGGTACCCAACTCTTGCTTTTAAAACCTGATTACAAAGCTACTAATCAAATTAAAACATAAAGATGCATCCAGTTATCCAACTGTGACAATTGAAGGAGTATCAGGAATCCACAATCACTGAATTAGTCATATGCTAATTATGTAATGCAAATGTCCTCACAGAAAAGAAATTCCTCTTACTCACTCAAAAAACATTCAGAATTTAGGGACTGTGCAAGCATTCTCATTCTCGCAAATGAAATTCAGGTAAAATGACTCACACCATAGACTTGCCTTTATACTCAACTTTCGGATTGGTGACAAAGTGGATTCAGATCACTTTAGGACTTAATGGCTTGTACATAGGCTCAAGGGGCTTTGGTATGGCATTTCAGGCATGTAGTGACTAAAAGCTATCCTTGAACCATGTTTTTTTTAGCATCCTTACCTCCACAACTCAAACATTTTCATTAACCGCCCTTATTCTTCCTTTTCAAGATTTCCCCAGGTGTTTTCTTTTTCTTTTACAGTTGTACCTCATTTTTGAACTCATTTTTGTTATCTTCTTTAATCCAAGGCAACTTTTCTTTTCTTTTCTTTACCAACACATGACTTTTTCATTTCTATCTTTCTTTTCTAACTAACCACCTCATTTGCATTACTTTACCACAACAAGGCCCACCCTCAACTTGGGCTTTTAGCTTGAGGTGAAGTACACAATATCTATTTCCCAAACTAGGGTCACTATTCGTAGCAACCACCAACATAGACTTTTAGCCTCAATCAAGGTTCACATGTTCAAGGATAGACCAGGGACACTATCAAGGTATTTCATAAAAGAAGGCTAGGCTAGCTAGATGTCAAGAAATAATGAGTGCAAGAGAGGCTCAAACAATAGGAACAAGGGATAAACTATCACATTTGGTAGGTTATTCAGGCAAAAGTGGACTTACTAAAAGAACAAAGGCCTAAGATCCTTTCCCAATCAACCATATTACTAGTCCAATCTTAGAGTAATAAGGCATGTTCTAAGTCCATACATAATACACGAATATGGCAAAATAAGCTCACACACACATGACATAACATACACAATCAAGTATAGACTTACAGATGGTGCTACAAGAATCAATTTGCCTTCTCATTGTCAGAAAAAACACTGCCAGATAATCATATACAGGATTGCAATAATAACAAACAATCTAAAAAATTTTGAGGGTACCGAATTCTCAAAACAAAAGGCATTTAATACTATATACATGCCAAAAGATAGTAACTATTATATATCTACAAATTATCTACACTACCTTAACATGCCGGTTCAAAGAAAGTAAACTCATCCACAAGGAAAAAGAAACAGGAAAAAAAACCTTGGGATAAATATTTGGGGTAGTTATGGACCCTAAGCTACTTAGACTTCACCAAGATCCATAACTACCCACACCGCATCGAAAAAGATGTGCATTGACCTTAATGCATCAAGTCAAGCAACAATAGAGAATATAGGGGTAAAATAAAATATACCTTGGGTTGCCTCCCAAGCAGCTCTTGATTTATTGTCGTGACACTACTTAGATACTTGGTTATCAGACTTCACCAATTTCGCAAACCTTGAACCTCCACAGTTGTGCTTTTTCTTCCACCTTGAATTATGAATTGGACCCCTAACTTCTTTTCCAACTTTCTATCATGCTCAAAGGGTGGTGGTATAAACTGAAGGGAGCAAGTATGACCTATTTCCTGATATTTGGAGTAGAAGCTCCTAACCTGAGCTTTTTGTAGACCGCAAGGGGCTTCTGATTTATGCTAGCACCTAGCTAACATAGTACCCTTGCGAATTTGACATCTCTAATTTTGCAGGTTATTGTGGCAATCTTCCCCACTGATCGATGAAAAAAGTATTGATGGATAGCTATTTTAACATGGAGAGAGAGTGCTTGACCTCGCTTTCCTCCCCCCTCCCCTTTCTTTAGTCTTTGAGGGAAAAGAGGAGGAGGCCTTGGGACGGGCTTGTACAGCTTTGGCTCTTCAACTAATTCATTTATCACATCCTTGCCACACTCATTTCCATAAATCACATCCTTAGTTACACTTATCTCCTCATGAATATCTTCTACAACAACTAGCACAAGAGGATCAATAGTACTCTTACCACACCCACTAGTAACCTCCATACGTTGCCCTTCATTCTCAGAACTTTGCACTGTATCCCCAGGAAATGTACCACTCTGATGCTGCTTAAGTAGAGTCTATACTTGACATAATTATTGTTGAAGCTGGTTAATAGACACATAATGAGACTATATTTTTTTCATTAATGTTTGCGATTTATGATCTCATTCCATGTAGAGTCTCATCCCATGTCTCAGCCTTTTTCAACAGGCAATCAAACATTTCCTCAATTCTAGAGTTGTTTGTGCCTGCACCGTGTTGGCGTGGTGGCATATAAGGATAAAACCATCTCTACTACTACACTCGACATCTTGCCCCTTGTTTTTCTCACAATAACCATCCTAGATATCTCTATAAGCGCATTCTCTTCAATTTGTCCAACTGTGGTTTCCTTGACCTTGGCGCCAATGATTTTGATTGGACCATTGGACGTTGGTCAGGAAACCCCACATATGATTAGTTGAAAAGCAAGTGTCCTCCTCATAATATAGCTCCTCGTACATGGGTGTACGTGAAGGATAATGTTGTCATTAGGGACACTCCGCCAATCTCTCTCTCTCTCTTTTTAAAACTCTGGGAAGAAACAAAAGAAAACAAAATAAAAAATAAAAGTAAAATATAAGAGAACCAAAAATTAATACTTGAATTAACCAATAGTGAAATCAAGTCAAGACCTAGCCGTATTCCCCGGCAACGACGCCATATTTTTTGATGATGTTCACGCTCTAATAAGAAAGCGGTCGTTGTCACCTATTAACCTAACCTCTAATCAAGTCAAGACCTAGCTGTATTCCCCGGCAACGGTGCCATATTTTTTGATGATGTTCACGCTCTAATAAGAAAGCGGTCGCTGTCACCTATTAACCTAACCAGAGGTTAGGGTCAAATCCACACGGAATATGAGACTTGACAATGGAGGTCCACTACAAATCATTTCAATCATCGATCACTAAGATCTCTAAATTGGGGGTTTTCTTTGTAATTCAAGAATAACAATAATAAAACTAAACTAACTATGCAGGAAGACACTCAAATTTAGGGACAACTTGGGTACTGTGTTCCTCATAATTCATTGACTCAATTACCCTAGACAACACAAATCTAATTGACAATTCAAATACAAGATGGTCACTTAGGTTCTTCCAGCCCTCTTGTAAAGGCGAAAGTTGAATTCCACAATGGCGCATGGTCCGCAACCATGGTGTGTCAACTAACAATTACCCATTGTCCCAGTCAACCTCCCCTTGGTCAGGTTTGGATAATTAGACGAGAACACATCAATCGAATCCTGTCATTTATTGTTGACACCTAATGTTGACTCTCCATATTATAAATTAATTATCGAGCTTCTTCAATTTTTAACAATGTGAAATAATTATCTTCGAACAAAAAATAAATATTTTAAGTTACTTCATGTACTTATTATGTACGTAATTACGTACTTTTTCATAATTATTCAAAAATTCATAGAAATTATATTCTTGTTTGTTATTAAATTATTTTTTTGAAACTAAGTAGTTCATAATTGAGTTAATTATTTCACTTAGTTAATTTTAAAGAAGCTCCTTAATTGATGTAATTTAATTCATCGTGTATTTTAAAATTCAAACGCGTGCCCCGATCCCACATGTCCCCTTCCTTTTTCCTTTTTATTTTACTTTTTCTTTTACTTTTCTTTTTCTTTTAGGTGGAACCCACGTGTATCTCACCAACTCTCCTCTTCTTCAAACACCCACGATACTCTCCTTCTTCTTCTTCAAATTTTTTTAAACAAAAATACTATAACAACGGAATAAAAAATAAATCCCCAACGTTTAACAATTCCTCTAACAACTCCCAATGTTTGGATTTGGAATTTCGAATTCAAATCCAAAACCCCAATTTTTGACCCCAATTTTCTCTACAAATACCCCCTCTTGAATCTGTAAAAAGGGAGGATTTTTGGTCCGCTTTCTCCAATTTTTTTCTTTTGCGTAGTCCCAGAATTCAAATAAGCAAACCAAAAAAAGAGTTTCACTTTTCTATTTTATCAAGCTCGTGGTAGGAAATCATTTTTTCAACTCATCTTGTCCAGTTCGCTGCCCCCAAAAAAGTAATACTTTTAATCTTGTTCCTCCGCGTTCTGTTCGTCTATGAATATTAATCCTCCCTTAGCTAAAATTGTTGTGCTATGATGTGTTGATACTGTGGTTGTACACTAAGATTTTTTTTTCTTCTAAAGTTATAGAGTCATGCTCTAGTCATTAGGCAATGTTTAGTTAGCATTTTTATTCGATTCTTGTTGTTTGTAGTTGACTACGAATTCTCCTATTCTCTTGTTTATTACCGGAAAATATGCTCAGTAAAGATATGGTTTGAGTATTATTGAGTTATATGAACCTTATTTGTTGAATTCTTTTAATACTTATCCCCCTTGTTTCTTGCCTTTTGTAGATAATAATTACTGGAAATTATACTTGCTGCCTTGTTTCTTGACTGTTATTGATAATGACCCAATATTAGTTTGTGTTTTTTTTGTTGTGGTGACGTCAATATGAGTCCACGCTGGTCTCTATTCTTACATATAGGGTCGGTCTCAGGTCGTTTTACATAATAGAGAAGCTGCGTTACAGATTTTTGGGTGCTGAAACGTCACCATATACACTTATATACATCATGTATACAGTGACATGATATTAAAAATTTGCAAAAAAATCAAGTCTTCAGCAGAAATGGTTCAAGGTGGTTGATATTTTGAAATACAGGTGTAAGAGAGGATATATACACTGATATACAACGTATATACTTTTATGATATACAGGGGCGAAAAGAGCTTAAGAGCATATTATCTCAGCAACCCTTTGTTAGACAAATGGGCCAAAGCCCATGTTTTGGAATAGCAGGAATTGGGCTACATTTTATGGGCCAGGCAGGCCCAATTATTTATTAGAAATTAGAACAGGGAATTTGGGTCTGCCAAGCCTAAGTGATTTATATTTTTCCCTTTTTACTTGATTATTGTATTTATCTGTTATTGCCTAATTCTAACTCTAATATTTTTTTATTTAGTTTTAATCTAATTAAAATCCACCAAAAGTCAAACCATTTGTGTTAGTCAAAAATTAATTTTTGTGATTTTTAATTCAAAGAATGCATTTTAAGTCTTTTCACTACTTCAAATATGTTTGTGAAAATTCTTTACTTAGATTTTTCAAGTTTTATTTTAGACATTGATCTTTTCAAAAGTTAGTTAAATAATATTCAAATCGTCGGATAACCACGTGTTAGCGACTAGTTTAAGTGCTAATATTTTCTTAAAATAGTAATAAGAACCCTTACCCATTTCTCTGAAATTTTAGGACTTTTTCTATTAGGGTCTTAAAATTATTTTAAATTTTCTTAATTTCTTAAAAAAAATTAACTGGTGACTCTGTTTGCTTATTTTTTGAAAAAATTAGTTTCTCTTAAATTAATTAAGTTTTAGACCAAATTATTTTTTCTTGAAAAAAATTATTTTTACGATTAACAAAAATGACGACTCTGCTGGTGACTTAATTAGGTTCTAACCATTAGATTTGACTAACTATTTGAAATGTTAATTTTTCTTATTTGCACTTTGTTTTTTAAAATTCAAATATTTAATTATTGCATTTCATGGAATTTTTCAATATTATCTTTTGTATCTAACAGAATGGTTTTGCGAACCCACAGCCGGACTTTTAAATACTTTAACATCTTTTGGAGAGAATGACAATTTATTGGTTCATGATTCCTCCATTGGTTGTCATGATTCCCAGCTCAAGTTGTTCGCTTGGGTTCCCGGTCTATTCAAAACCCACTTTTAGTCTACCAGGCGTAGAGCGATATCGAAAATCTATAGGAGCATTGGCCTAAGATGACCCAACACATAAGGCGTGTTGGGCCCTTTAGAAAGACCACCTTTAGTCCAAAGTGGCGTTCGTCCCAATTGGATGATCATATTTATGTGTTAAATATTATATAATTTGCTTTATTTGTGTTTATATGTTTAAATATATATGTGTTTCTTCAAATATGTTAGGTCCATCATTCTATTCCAAAGACTTAGAACATATTAGGCATAGAAACTCAATTTTTGGGCCTTTTTTAAAATGTTTCGAGTTCATTATCAAAAATGCCTAAAATAACTCATAATGTTTCAATTAGGTCATCACTCAAATTCATGTTAACATTGTTATCATAAAAAAAATATTTTTTCATCTCAAAATAAGCCAGAATTACCAAATAGTCCATCATTTCCAAATCAAAATTTTTGGACATAATTATTCTCAGTTAAACCTCTCCAAAGGCTAGCTTATGAACAATTTTCGTTTCAATCCATTAAAAGATTAAATTTTATCTATTTGGTATTTCTTTTAGAAAGTCTCATTCTTGGGATTTTGGATTAGTCTGTTTAGGAAAAATAAATTTTATTTGTTGCTTTTATCAATTATTATGATTAATGGAATAACTCTTTCATCTTTTGAGTTTTTCTTTCCTTTACAAAAGAGAAATTGATTTATGTTTGTAATCAAACTTGCTGATTTCATCAAAACAAAGCGATTTTCAATATTCCTGGAAGAACATTCAAATTTTACGCAATCTCAAGAAGGTTTCTACGGACTCATTATTTCTCAAAACAATGTTTGACTTGATTCCTATTTCAGCGGGATATGTAGGCGCCACACCGGCTCGATCATGTTTCCCCTAAGATTTTCATTCCTATTTACAATGAAGATTTGGGAAGAATTTAGAGAGGATCTCAAAATTCCTTAAAACAAGACTTTCTCCAACTAGCCAGAATAAAAGTCATATTGAAGTTACAACTGGGGTACCTTTTTTGAGGTTCTGTCAAAATATCAATTGGAAATAACAAGAAAGTTAAGACTACTTCTGTATTCTAAACTGGGAAGAATTTTTGAGGAAGACCCTCAAAAATTCCATCAAACTTATACCTCAAGATGAATTCGGCATGCAAATCAGATAGCAGAAAAGTAGCAAGATGATAAAGCAAAACCAACATGGATCAATCTCTCAAAACTGAGCATTTTCTTTGGAAGTAAGAACTAAAGTTTCAAGGCATCATTGGATCCACAATGGCCCTATAATATAATTTGCCATAATGGCCAAGATTGCAAGATTTCATCCAGACCAATACAAGCTGGACAACTCCAGATGACTTCTACCTTACTCACTACTCTTTTCATTCTCAAAAGTTCTTCTTATTAATATATTTTGATTGATAATACATTTTCTTAATGTTGCAGATAAGATAATTTGGCACAATAGCCAAGATTGCAAGATTTCATCAAGACCAATACGAGCTGAACAACTCCATATGACTTCTACCATCACTCATTACTCTATTCATTTTTAAATCTCTTCTTATTACCCTATTATGATTTAACACATTTTTCTTTATGTTATAGATAAGATAACCTAACATAGTGGCCAAGATTACAAGACTTCACCTAGACAAGTTATTTATTTTGGAGAGTCACTCGCCTTTAACGTGACAAATTGGAGCGTCACTGCCTTTAGTGTGACAAGTTAATTTATTTTGGAGAGTCACTCGCCTTCAACGTGACAAATTGGAGTGTCACTGCCTTCAGTGTGACAAGTTAATTTATTTTGGTGAGTCACTCGCCTTCAACCTGACAAATTGGAGCGTCACTGCCTTCAATGTGACAATTTTTTTTATTTTTGAGAGTCGCTCTCCTTCAACATGATAAATTGGAGCGTCATAACCTTTAGCTTGACAAATTAATTTATTTCAGAGAGTCACTTACATTCAACATGACAAATTGGACTATCACTGCCATCAGTGTGACAAGTTAATTTGTTTTGAGAGTCACTCGCCTTCAACGTGACAAATTGGAGTGTCACTACCTTCAGTATGACAAGTTAATTTGTTTTAGAGAGTCACTCGTCTTCAATTTGACAAATTGGAGTGTCACTGCCTTCAGCGTGACAAGATAACCTATTTTGGGGAGTCACTCGCCTTCAATGTGATAAATTAAAGTATCACTGCCTTCAGTGTGACAAGTTAACCTATTTTGGAGAGTCATTCGTCTTCAACGTGAAAAATTGGAGCGTTACTGCCTTCAATGTGACAAGTAATCTATTTTGGAGAGTCACTTGCCTTCAATGTGACAAATTGGAGGGTCACTGTCTTCAGTGTGACATATTACATTTTTGGAGAGTAACTGCCTTTAGTGTGACACATTTATTATTGGATCATCAACTTCTTCAGAATGAAAAACAACTTATTATTTGATTGTAACCTCCTTCAGCGTGACACATTAAACTTATTATTGGATCGTCACCTCCTTCAGCGTGACACGTTAATCTATTATTAGATCGACATCTCCTTCAGTATGACATGTTAAACCAGGTTTGTAAAAATTATATTTACATTTCATTTACTAACAAACAAGTTTATCTCAATTTTGTCGAGAGTATCCAAGAGGATGAATTCTCAAACAAACCACAAGTGTGGATATCATCAAGTATGATATAGTACAATGTGGAACTTTTTCTTAGTAGCAAACTGGGACATAGTCCAAAGAGTATTGTCAAACTCTTTGGACACAAGCTGATGAGTGACTTCCACCACAATCAAACCATACCCTTATCAAAAGGCTTGTGAGTATTTCTTTGAATCCATCGGTTTCAGTTTCGCATTCGGAAGATTTCAACTCTCATTGAAAGCAATCTTTCCAGTCTGAGTGACAATATACCAAGAGCTTTGAAAATTATGTCCATGTAAGTTTTTACTTATGGATGTGAAGTGCACCACATTCATGACTAAGAGGTTGCAAGCCTCTTTTTCATACTCAATTTACTTGTCACTCTTCCTGAATCAAAGGTTATCTTTGCATAACAAGATTTCCTTTTCAATCGATTGAGTCAAACTACAAGCAGTCTGATTCCTATGTTTGGGATATGTAGGCGATCTCCATGTTGAAAACTTGACTATAGTCTAACCTCTTCTCATTCTACTCCTGAGCTTTTCAGTCTCTCCATAATTCGAATCCGAAATATCTTTTGAATTTTTTTCAAAATTATGCATCGTGAACTACAAGTGGCCTAAATTCTCATGTAACCTGAGATATGTAGGAAACTTGATGCCAGGGTTCGGCCATAATTTCTCAAAGTTCTTATAACTAACCTTTTTCAATACGATCAATGAGTGGACGGACAAAATTGGATTCATCAACTTCCTTTCCATCGGGTCATTTTCATCGGCCCAAGCCAAATGAGGGGCAACTGTTGACACCGAATTTTAACCCTCCACATTATAAATCAATTATCGAGCTTCTTCAATTTTTAATAATGTGAAATAATTATCTTTGAAAAAAATATATATCTTAAGTTATTCCATACAATTTTTACGTATGTAATTACATACTTTTTTATAATTATTCAAAAATAAAAAGAAATTATATTATTTTTTATTATTGAATTATTTTTTTTAAATCAAGTAATTTATAATTGAGTTAATTATTTCGCTTAGTTAATTTTAATGAAACTTGTTAATTGTTCTAATTTAATTCATCATGTATTTTAAAATTCAAACCCGCGCCCCGACCCCACATGTCCCCTTCCTTTTTCCTTTTTACTTTACTTTTTTTTTTACTTTTTTTTATTTTAGGTGGGACCCATGTGTACTTCACCAGCTCTCCTCTTGTTCAAAAACCCACGACACTCTCCTTCTTCTTCTTCAAATTTTTTTGAACAAAAAAATAACACCAACGGAAAAAGATATAAATCCCCAATGTTCAACAATTCCTCTAATAACTCCAAACGTTCGTATTTTGAATTTCGAATTCAAATCCAAAACCCCAATTTTTTTATATAAATATCCCCTCTTGAATCTGTAAAAAGGGAGGATTTTTGGTCCGCTTTCTCCAGTTTTTTTTTCTTTTGCCTAGTTCCAGAATTCAAATTAGCAAACCAAAAATAGAGTTTCACTCTTCTACTTTGTCAAGCTCATGGTAGGAAATCATTTTTCCAACACATCTTGTCCTGTTCGCTGGCCCCAAAAAGGTAATACTTTTAGTCTTATTCCTCTGTGTTCTATTCGGCTATGAATGTTAATCCTACCTTAGCTAAAATAGTTGTGCTATGATGCGTTGATACTGTGGTTGGTCATTAAAATTTTATTTTTTAATTTTTTTCTAAAGTTATAGAGTCATGATCTAGTCATTAGGTAATGTTTAGTTAACATTTTTGTTTGATTCTTGTTGTATTTAGTTGACTTCGAACTCTCCCATTCTCTTGTTTATCATCGAAAAATATTCTTAGCAAAGATATGATTTGAGTATTATCGAGTTATATGAACCTTGTTTCTTAAATTTTTTAACACTTATCCTCCTATTTTCTTGACTGTTAGATAATAATTATTGGAAATTGTGCTTGCTGCGCTGTTTCTTGAATGTTGTTGATAGCAATTACCAGAAATAATGAACCAATATTAATTTGTGTTCTTTTTCTTTGTTATGTGACATCAATCCGAGTGTATGCTGGACTTGGGTTCTGCCTCGGGTCATTTTTGCGTGATAGAAAAGTTGCGTTACAGGTTTTTCGGGAGATGAAACATTACCATATACATTGATATATATCATGCGTACACAATGACGTGATACTAAAAATATGCAGAAAAATCAAGTCTTCAGTAGGAATAGTTCAAGGTGGCTGAAATATTTGAAATAAAGGCGGAAGAGAGGATATATACACTGATATTCAATGTATATACCTTTCTGATATATAGGGGAGAAAAGAGCTTAAAAGGCCATTAACTGAGCAACCTTTTGTCGGGAAAAGGGGCCAAAGCCCATGTTTTGAACAGCAGTTGTTGGGCTACATTTTATGGGCCAGGCAGGCCTAATTATTTGTTAGAAGTTAGGACTGGGAATTTGGGTCTCCCAAGCCCAAGTGATTTATATTCTTCCCTTATTATTGTATTTATTTGTTATTGCCTAATTCTAAATCTAATATTTTGTTTATTTACTTTTAATCTAACTAAAATCCCTCAAAAGTCAAACCATTAGTGTTAGTCAAAAATTGATCTTTGTGATTTTTAATTGGAAGAATGCATTTCTAAGTCTTTTCAATACTTCAAATATGTTCGTAAAAATTCTTTACTTAGATTTTTCCAAGTTTTATTTTAGACATTGATCTTTTCATAAGTTAGTCAAATAATTTTCAAATCATCAGATAACCACGTGTTAGCGGCTATTTTAAGTGCTAATACCTTCTTAAGATAGTAATAAGAACCCTTACCCATTTCTCTGAAATTTTAGGAATTTTTCTGTTAGGGTCTTGAAATTATTTTAAGTTTTCTTAGTTTCTTAAAAAATATTATGTCGTGACTCTGTTTTCTTATTTTTGAAAAAATTTATTTTCTCTTAAATTAATTAAGTTTTAAACTGAATTTTTTCCTTTAAAAAAGCTATTTTTACGATTAACATTTACTTTCCTTTTCCCATTCGTTACTACCTTGGTCGAGATCGTGATAGTAGGCAGGGTATTGTATTGGCCACCACCAAACAACAATCAAGATGAAGAAAAATAAAAATACATGCAAAACCCCAATAAAAAAAATGCACAAAGCCTAGGTTATTTAAGTCAACTATTAATGGTTCTCACAACCCCAATTTGTGGATGCTTAGCTACTCATGGCTAAGGCAAAATCGATAACAATAAAAATAGAAGACATAGTTGAGAGTTTACCAAAAACAATGAAGAATAAGATTACCACAAGTTGAAAACCACGAGCTTGGCTTAATGGAGAAGGAGTACAATATGGGTTTTCAATCCCCCCAAAAGTGGGTCTTCAAATTGAAATATAAAAATCTACACTAAATCTTAAAAATGCTCTTAGAATATTTACAAGTATCTTTGAATGTCCAATCCCCTTCTAAAGAAAACCTAATATTATCTATTTATTCTAGTTACAAAAACACCCTAAAGATTAAATAGAAAAGATAGCTAGCAGCAGATATGTCGCACAGGTACTACTCATAGGGTGACCTACGAGTCATAATCAAGGTATCGTAGTCAACACTTGGCATTTTGGACATGATTGTTATGACCCACTATTACGAGTCTTTGCTTGGGCTATGACTCGTATGCTTCTCTCATAGTCTAGGCCTCCAGTTCTTGGTCCAAACTTTTAGCTCACCGTTTCTTGCTACAATCCCACCTATACAACTTGTAGTGAGACCTATGACTCGTAGAGTGTCCTCGTAGAGTTGACCTCCACTTAGTAGAATCCTGATTTTTCTCACAATTTCTTGCTACGATAGCACCTTACGACTCGTAGCTTGGTCTTCGACTCGTACGATGGCTCGTATGTCCTGCACTTTAGCAAAATTTGCAATTTTCTCACAAAATCATGCCAACCTATCTTTTCTACAATAACAACATAAAAACACATAAAACAATAAAAAGTTGCATTAAGAACTTGCAAAATTTCTCGTTTTATGCACCAAGTATGTTGTAATTTGACAGCACATCGTAGGGTCAAATTCAAATTCCTAAACAAAACTGTCCTTAATTGGGAGAGTCATGATGGGGTTGTCAAGGGTAGGTTCACCTCTTGTATTAAGGCCCCTAAATTGATCACTAAGGGGTGTCTTTACCATCTTGTGAGGGTTAGGGATATGAAGTCCAAAGTCCTTCCCATAAAGTCGGTTCTGGTTGTAAATGAGTTTCTTGATATCTTTCTAAAAGACCTTCCCGGTGTCCCTCCTAAAAGGGAAATAGATTTTGGTGTAGATCTTCTTCCCTAATACTCAACCCATTTCTGTTCCCCCTTACCGTATGGTCCCGGTGGAGTTGAAAGAGTTGAAGGAACAATTGAGGGACTTGTTGGAGAAGGGATTTATTAGGCCTAGGTAATCACCTTATGGTGCATCGGTGTTATTTCTGGAAAAGAAGGATGGGTCTTTTAGAATGTGTATTGACTACCGGCAACTTAATAGGGTCACCATCAAAAATAGGTATCCTCTTCCAAGGATTAACTATTTTTTTGATCAATTGCAAGGGGCTAGCCATTTATCTAAGATTGATCTTTCATCCAGGTATCATCAAGTGAAGTTGATCGAGTGTGATATTCCCAAGATGACCTTCCGGACTAGGTATGGGCATTATGTGTCTGGTGTGATGCCATTTGGGTTAACCAATGCACTGACCAACTTAATGGACCATATGAATAGGGTCTTCAAATACTACCTTGATTCATTTGTTGTGATATTCATTGTTTAAATTTTGATCAGTGGTGAGGTGGAGCGTAGGGCTCATTTGAGGGTTGTGCTGCAAGATTGAGGGAAGAGAAGTTAAATGCCAAATATGAAAAGTGTGACTTTTGGTTGAAGGAGGTTGCTTTCCTAGGGCATTTGGTTCCGGGGGATTGTATTAAGGTGGATCCTAAAAAGATGGACGTGATTAGAAATTGTCCTAGACCATTAACCCAGTTAGATATTGGGAGCTTCATGGACTTAGCAGGTTATTATCGGAGATTTGTTAATAGGTTTTCTTCTATTGCTTCTCCAATGACTAAATTGAATCAAAAGAAGGCCAATTTTGTGTGGACCGATAAGTATGAGAGAAGCTTCTAGACATTGAAAGATAAGCTTGTGTCTGCTCCTATTTTGTCACTACCGAAAGGGGTAGAGGAAATTTTTTGTGTATTGTGATGCTTCTAGAGTTGGTTTTGGTTGTGATCTAATGAAAAATGGTATGGTGATAGCCTATACTTCTAGGAAACTCAAGGTGTATGAAAAAACTATCATACCCATGATCATGAACTAGCTTTTGTAGTATTTGCATTAAAAAATTAGCGTCGTTACTTGTATGGGGTGCATGTTGATGTGTTCACCGATCACAAGAGCTTCAAATGTGTCTTCACTCAAAAAGATCTTAACTTGAGACAAAGGAGATAGTTAGAAATTCTTAAAGACTATTATATGAGTGTGCATTATCATCCCGATAAGGCTAATGTAGTGGCGGGGTCTTTGAGTAGGGTGTCTATGGGTAGCCTATCTCATGTTGATGGTAGTGATAGGGGGTGGCTAAGGAGGTCCATCATTTGTCCAGATTGGGAGTTAGGTTGGGGGAAGTGGATAATGGTTCTAAATCTTCATTAGTTGATAAGGTGAAAATTAACCAAGATCTTGATCCCTTCTTACTAGAATTGAAGGTTTTGGTTAGTGATGGGAAAGTGGAGTTTTTATCCCAAGGGGGAGATGGTGCACTTAGATACAAAGGTAGGTTGTGTGTTCCATGTATTGATGGCTTAAGAGAGAGAATTCTTGACTAGGATCATGGTTCTTCGTATTCTCTTCACCCCGATTTTACTAAAATGCATAGAGATTTGAGAGAGGTGTATTGATGGGGAGGCATGAAGAAATATATTGCAAAATTTGTGTCTTTGTGTCTGGTTGCCATAGTTATCAACAAGTCAAAGCCGAACATCAAAGGTTGGGTGGCCTAACCCAAGACATAGAGATACTTGCTTGAAAGTGGGGAAGAGATTAATATGGACTTCGTAATTGGGTTGCCCAAGATTAGGAAGGGCTTTGATTCCATTTGGGTTGTGGTTGATTGGATGACAAAATCGGCTCACTTTCTACCGATTAAGACCACATATGGGGCTGAAGAGTATGCTAGGTTGTACATCCATGACTTGGTGAGATTGCATGCGGTTCCTCTATCCATCATATAGGATCGTGGAACTCAGTTTACTTCACATTTTTTGAGGTTTTTCCAAAGGGGTCTTGGTATAAAGGTTAAGCTAGTACAGTCTTCCACCCTCAAATGGATGAACAAGCCTAGAGGACCATACAAACCCTTGAGAACATGCTTAAGGCTTGTTTATTGAAGCTCAAGGGTTGTTGGTATGATCATTTTCCATTGATTGAGTTCGCCTACAACAATAGCTATCATTCTAGCATTGGTATGACCCCTTTGAGGCTCTTTATGGTAGACATTGTAGATCACTAGTTGGGTGGTCAAAAATTGGTGAGGAGGCTATGTTGGGACCAGATCTAGTTCTGGAGGGTCTTGAGAAGGTTAATATGATTAAAGAAAGGTTGAAGACGGCTCAAAGTCACCAAAAGTCCTATGCTGATGTGAGGAGAAGGGACCTTGAATTCAAATTAGGTGATTGGGTTTATTTGAAGGTGTTACCCATGAAGGGTGTCGTTTGCATTGGTAAGAAGGGGCAAGTTGATCCAAAGATATGTGGTCCATAATAGGGTAATTAGGAGCATTGGAAAGGTGGCTCACGAGTTGGATTGCCTAGGGAAGTGGAATTGATTCATCCGGTATTTCATGTGTCTATGTTGAGGAAGTGTATGGGTGATCCTAATGCTATTCTGCCCCATTTTGTGGAAGAAAACTTGAATTATGAAGAGGTTCCGATTCATATTTTGGATTGCCAAGTGAAGAGATTGAGGAACAAGGATGTGGCTCCCTTGAAGGTTCTTTGGAGGAATCAACAAGTCGAAAGTGCTACATGAGAGGCCGAAGCTGACATGCAAAAGAGATATCATTATATTTTCCACTCCACTAAAGCCTATGGTATCACCCTAAGTCCCATATATGATTTCAGGTCTATTTTAAGCCCATGACAAATGCATACATTCATGTTTAAATTGACAAGTTCATGAAGGTTTTACACTTATGATGAGATTTTAGAAATGATGTTTAAGTGTATTGTTGCGTCCTTTTATGGGATGAAATTTTTATGTTTTTATCTCTTATATACGTTTCTTTGACAATCGAGGACCAATGTTCCCAAGGGGAGATATTGAAATGACCCCAAAAAGTGCCCGAAAATGTGCCTCGGAAATACTCGAAATCGTAATTTTCATATATCTCAAAATTCGTGCGTGATATAAAAAATCTGACTTCATATTCTTTTTCAGGGGGTCCACTTGAGTGAAAAATGGGTCTAACCCTGATTTAAGAGTAACAATATCAAAATTCGGATATAGAAAAATGTGATTTCAAGAGAGGTTTTTGCGCCCCTGGCGTGACGCACCAAGGGTGCGCCTTTGTGTATTTTTTGTCCAGTTTTGACTTCTATCCAAGACTTTTTTATCTTGGGCCTAAGTGTTACCAAGCGTGAAAATACATATATTTAGCCATTTTTCACCGTCATGTCATTCTAAACATTCCCCAATACTCATTCAAGTACTTAGCCAAATATTCTACTCTTAAACTAAAGTGTAAAACTCATTTGGATTTGAAGGTTCTCATTCAAGCTTCAAGTCTTCATCTCCATTCTTTATCAAGTTCATCTCTAATGCTAAGGTATATGGGTTTCTTTCATGGATTTCTTTAAACCATAATGCCCAAGGTTCCTTTTCTTACAAATTGCATGATTTAAAGTAGATTTACTGATGAGTCTTATGTATTGTGAAAATCACTGCACACCATATTGGGGTTTATGAAATTGTGACTATTTTTCTACGTTTTGGGCTATGAATCTAACATCTAATATGAAATTTGATGAAGGCTTTTGATGTATATTGCTTGAGGCTATTACGTTACCAATAATCTATTGATGTTTTTACATTGGATTTTCTAGCATGATAACGCTCTTGAATTGCAAGGTTTCACACTGGCCCTACACACCCTCTAGGTGTTTTAGAAAATGTCTGATTATGTTTTCTTAAGGAATTGAAGGTCCAATGCATGTCTTATGAGTTGAATGACTATATGATGATGGAATGATTATGAAAGAATGATGAAAGGAGTGTATATATGATATTATCTCTATAGTGTTGGGGATGACCAAGCCTAGCTCGGGGGGTTGTAGAACTGGGTAACCTTGTTGAGGGGTTGGTACCTCGATCGCCTAGCTCAGGGGGTGGTAGGCTTAGGCAACCTTATTGGGGGTTTGTACCCATCAACCTTGTTGGGCGGTTTGTACTCCATCAACCTTGTTGGGAGATTTGTACTACATCAATCACATGAAGGGGTTTTTACCTCATGTACGTCTCTAAGAAGATGGTAGGCCTTGGATTGAACTGAGAACGGTCACTCCTTACACATGTATTATGTTCCATATAAGCATGATTTTACTTCAAGCATAATTCATACATGCCATCTTGCTATTATGCTATCTATTGAGTATTATTACACATTTTTCCTATGATGTCTATGTATTGTTGTATTGCATGCTACATATATAGTACATTCAAATGTACTAACGCATACTCTATGGCTACATGATGTCACCATGTAGGAACCGGAGACCCTCACCATCCTCCTCCTCATGACTTGTTGTGACATCTGGAAAATAAGCTTTGGTGAGTCCTCAAGTTCAGGCACACTAGCTATGCTACTCTTGCTTATGTTATTTCTATATATTGAACTCTTGGTAATATGAGGGTGATCCCGGAAAGTCTCTTGGCCCTCGCTCAAGTATATGTTTAGAGGTATTGTTGGACAAGTGATGTAATCATGCTATGTTCCTGAATCTTGTTTGTTTACGGTTATCTAAAACTTCCCTTAGCCCTATTATGCCAATTCATACTCTCTTGTTGTTGTTTAATTGCTTCTGTGACCAAGGATGTGTAAATGATATGCTAAGAGGCTTGTTTGGGGACCCTTCGAGTTCCATTTTCCGTGTCACGTCTAGGTCCTAGGCTTGGGTCGTGACAAACATGGTAACAGAGCATTAGGTTATTAATGGTCCTCAGCATCCAACACACCATATTGAGTAGAGTCTTGTTCATAGTCATGAACTGCACCACAACTATGAGTAAGAGGCTATGAGGTGTTTTGGGAAATGTTTCCCTTCTTTTAAGTCTCTGTCATACTATATGAAGCTAAGGTAAGGCTTTCCCCTAACAAATGTTCTTTGCTATTTTAGATCATGCCTACCCCAAGATGAAGAACATCTCGTTCACCCAATAAACAACCAGCTCATAAAGAATTCCAGAATGCTATTGCCGTGTTAGCTCAAGCTATAACTAATCAAATCAACTAAGGGGCACAAGCACCTCATGCTCTACTCTGGCATCTAGAGTGAGGGATTTTATGAGGATGAACTCACCGGAGTTCCATTGTTCTAAAGTGGATGAGGATCCCCAAGAATTTATTGATGAAGTGTACAAAATGTTGTCTATTATGGGGGTTAGATCGAAGGAGAAGGCAGAGTTGGCGGCTTCCAACTCAAGAGGGTGGCCCAAATGTGGTTTACTTAACGGAGTGTGGAGAAGGGGAACGACAATGTGATCTTTTGGGAGGAGTTTAAGGCGACATTTCTCAACTTGTTCTTCCCTCTTGTGCTAACGGAGGCTAAAATGATGGAATTCATGAATTTAAAGCAATGGTGTGTGACTGTGAGGGAGTATGTCCTCAAGTTCAAGCAACTCTCCAAATATGCTCCACAATTGGTGGCCGAGCCAAGGTTTAGAATGAACAAATTCGTGATGGGTGTATCCACTTTTGTGATCAGGAGCGTCATTCCGCCATGTTGATAAGTGATATGGATTTGTCCCACCTCATGAATTATGTCAAAAAATTGGTCGGGGAAAAGTTGAGAAAGAGAAGAATGGGTAAGGCCAAACAGACCCATTTTGAAGGTTTTTTCAAGGTCCCAAGGGTGGCCGGTTTCATCAAGGATAAGGGTCTTTAAATTCTCATAATAGAAGGTTTGCTAATGATAACCCAAGGGTCCAAGGTGGTGGTGGTGTAGTGCCTAATCCTATTTGCCTAAGATGTGGTAAAGGTCACAATGATCCATGTTTGAAGGGTACTAATGGTTGTTATGGGTGTGGTTAAGTGGGTCATAAGGTGATTGATTATCCTCGTAATCACAACAAGGGTGGAGATGGCCATCCACAAGGCCAAGGTGCAAATGTAGGTCCTAGAGGAAGGGGAAGTTAACAAGGTGGTGCCCCAAGGAACAATCAGTTCTACGTTATTCAAGGGAGGCAAGGGGTAGATGAGGTGCTCGATGTCATCACCGGTATGTTAAATGTCTTTGATCTTGATGTGTATGCATTGATAGAACCGGGTGTTACTCTTTCTTCTGTTACTCTTTTTATTGCCAAAAGGTTTTGTATGAACTCCGAATTATTGTGTGAGCCTTATAAGGTGTCTATTCCCGTTGGTGCATCCATTATTGCTAGAAGGGTCTATAGAAATTGTTCCATTATCATTTTGCATAAAATATTGCCTTGTGATTTTGTTGAGTTGAATATGGTGGATTTTCATTTCATTCTTGGGATAGATTGGTCGTATGCATATTAAGCCTCGATTGACTGTAGAACTCGTAGGGTCAAATTCCAATTCCCTAATGACTGCTTCTTGAGTGGGAGAGTCATGATGTGATGGTCAATGGTAGATTCATTTCTTGCATGAAAGCCCAATAGGTTATTTCTAAGTGGTGTCTCTTTCATCTTGTGAGGATTAGGGATGTTGAGTCCAAAATCCTTCCCATAGAGTCGGTTCCAATGGTTAATTAATTCCTTGATATCTTTCCTAGTGAGTTGCTGGGTGTTCCTCCCAAAAGGGAAATAGATTTTGCCATAGAACTCCTTCCCGATACTCAAACCATTTCTATTCCCTCTAACATATGGCCCCGGTGGAGTTGAAAGAGCTGAAGGAGCAATTGAGGGATTTGTTGGAGAAGAGTTTTATTAGGCCTAGCCAATCACCTTGGGGTGCACCAATGTTGTTTGTGAAAAAGATGGATGATACTCTTAAAATGTGCATTGATTACCGACAACTTAATAGGGTCACCATAATGAATAGGTACCCTCTACCAAGGATTGGTAATCTTTCTGACCAACTTCAAGGGGCTAGTCACTTCTCTAAGATTGATCTTCGATCTTTGTATCACCAAGTGAAAGTGAGGGAGCGTGACATTTCCAAGATGACCTGTCGGACCAGGTATGGGCACTGTGAGTTTGTGGTTATGTCTTTTGGGTTGGCCAATGCACTGACTATCTTCATGGATCTTATGAATAGGGTCTTCAAACTCTACCTTGACTTGTTTGTGGTGGTATTTATTGATGATTCCTTGATCTATTCCCATAGTGAGGAGGAGCATATGGATCCCTTGAGGGTGGTGTTGCAAATCTTGAGGGAAGAGAAGTTGTATGCCAAATATGAAAAATGTAAGTTTTGGTTAGAAGAGGTTGACTTTCTAGGTCATTTGGTGTCATGTGATGGTATTAAGGTGGATCCTAAAAGGAAGAAAGTGATTAGAATTTTTCCTAGACCATTGACTCCATCGGATACTAGATGTTTCTTAGGGTTAGTGGGTTACTACCGGAGGTTTATTAGTGGTTTCTCTTCTATTGCTTCTCCCATGACTACGTTAACCCAAAAGAAGGCAAAATTTGTGTAGGTCGATGAGTGTGAAAAGAGTTCCCAATTTGTCTCCGCTCTTATCTTGTCTCTCCCGGAAGGGTTGGAAGGGTTCACTAAGTATTCTGATACCTAAAAAATTGGTTTGGGTTGTGTTTTCAAGCAAAATTGTAAGGTGATAGCTTATTCCTCTAGACAACTAAAGGTGCAAGAAAAGAATTATCCTACCCATGATCTTGTATTGGCCGTCGTGGTATTCACTTTGAAAATTTGGCATTATTATTTGTATGGGGTGCATGTCAATGTGTTTACCGATCATAATTGTAACACCCCACACCTTACCATACTAGTAACATTCAAATTAAACATGACATGGTTTGGTCAAATTAGCGCTAATTTTCAAAAGTGCTTGAATCTTGTGTTAATGGGTT
>JAABOM020000103.1:10848395-10885597 GCA_011800125.2 Solanum clarkiae
TCTATAAGAATAACAATAACAACAACAACAATAATAATAATAATAATAATAATAATAATAATAATAATAATAATAATAATTAATAATAATAATAATAACAACAACAACAATAACAATAATAATAACAATAACAATATCAATAACAATATCAATAACAATAACAATAACAATAACAATAACAATAACAGTAGCAATAACAATAGCAATAGCAATAGCAATAACAAGAATAACAATAACAATAATAATAATAACAATAACAACAACAACAATAACAACAATAACAATAACAACAACAACAACAACAATAACAAAACAACAATAACAACAACAACAACAACAACAATAATATTAATTTTAATCCATTAAGCCACCTGCTTGAATTTCCTTCTATAATCTTTTATTTTTAATTTATTTTAGCTACAAATCTCTTCATTTTTGTGTCAAATTAATCTTACAAGTTAATCGCATTATCTAGTATAACACACAAATTTTGTGCTCGAAAAGGATAAATAAAAATATTAATTTTGACACAAATGATGATAAAAAAATATGTACTTTTAGCATAACATTGGGAATAATATCGAGAATCGTGAATAAATTGGGAAATAAAAATTTTTAAATGTGGCGGAGACTTTTAAAAGGAAGCGATATTCCAAGATGTATAAAAAAAGGGTGAATATATAATTGCTAACTTTGAGAACTTTGATAATTATTGTACTTATTGGGAGAAATATTGCTTTTATAATGGTGTCTTGATTGCATGCATCCTCATACTATATGTCATGATATTTTGGGAAGTTATAAATGGTGACTCGTATCATAAATCCTCGACCACACTCACTTAGGTAGTAAGGTAGTTGATACATTGTGATTCGTATCATGAGTCCTTGACCATGCTAACTTATTTGACAAGGTAGTTGATACAAGAAAATTAATATCATGAGTCCTTGACCACGAGTTAAGTGGCAAGGTAGTTGATATATTGAGATTATATACGAGAGGTTGTGCGACAGTCTTGATTTCACCTTGCATTGCATCGCATCGCATAGCATACTATTGCATTACTTATGGTTATTTTGGATTGACTTAATAAATATTATATATTTGTATTATTCACGTCGTTTTATACAAATTGGTGGCAATGATGCCAGACTAGTTGTTTTTCTGTTGCAGTTGAAAACGTTCCTAAATTATTTTATAGTTTATTCAATTTATGATTCCCAGTCGGTTAAACCTACTGGGTACATATTATGTGTACTCACCCCTACTTCTTTCTCCCCTGCAGATTCTTGTCAGGATTACCCACGCGATAGTTGATTTGCTCGCTTAATCGGGTCACACTAGATCTAATGGTGAGACTCAAGGGCTTCAAGTTCCATTAGGTCCTATCCTAGTTGTATGGCCTTTATTTCTGTTCGAAGACTGTAATGTACTTATTCATTCATGCATGTACTAGATGATCTCTATACTCGTGACACTTGGTTTTGGGATATGATTTTTATCTATTGAGTTTTTTCACTTTAAATGTATTTTATCTTTGGGTTTGTAAAGTTATAAGGCTCCGTAGTCATCATCCTATTTTGGATCGTGACAGATAGACTCCTGCTTTGACTATAGAATAGATGAGCGTGACACGTTGCTTGGGGTGGGGGGGAGGAGAGGGCTGTTTTTTGTGTAAATAATTTTTTATTAATGGTCTATGATTGTAATTACCCCTACACAAAATTGGTGATATGGCTTCGCCATTAAATGCCTCGATATTTTTTGGCCTCTGTTTTTTCATTTATTTCCAATAATTTAAACTCTTAATTTTTTTTTTAAATGGGCCTAGGATTACTTATTTGGAAAAAGGAAAACTTACAGAAATTTCACTAGTTTATGAGCTAATTATTTGGATGTATTTTATTTTGTAATATTATGTATCTACTCAGATTTTGATGTGTCTAGATATATGTATTTCGAGATACATGAGGTCAAAATATGGAACAATTTATTCTAGATATACTATATCTAAATGGATTCACATGTATCTAGGATACATAGACAAATCTTGATCACCTCCTTTCTATCTCATTCGTCACTCCTCTATATTTGATATCCAAGATATATGTGAATTACATTAGATATATACAGATACATGTATTTAGTATGTATCATACACATCATATATGTATAGATATATATATTTAGTGTGTATCTAGTATGATTCACATATATTTGGGATCCATGACTATCTCACTCGCCTTCCTCCTGATCTCGCTCATCTCTCTTCCTATTTTTTTAATGTATCTAATAGCAAACATAGTATTTATGTTTATCTTCCTTAATAAATGGTAGGAAAGCTCTTAATTAGTGATAAAATAAGTAATAATTTGAAAGTATAGGTAGATCTATATAAATGGTATTGATGTATGTCTAATAAGGTTGCTTCTTCTAAACCAAAGGGAGGAGATCTCAAAAATAGTTAAGCCTAGAAGCATAATCAAGCTCTTTAGCTATAGTTTTCTTAATTATGATTCTTAACTATATGTAAGAAGCAGGAGAGAGGCAAGCGAGACTGAGAGAGGCAAGAAAGTGAGATAATTAAATTGTATATCTGATTAATATTTATTTCACGAATATAATTGATACAATTGATTTGTATAAAAACTAACTACTAGAAGAAGGAGAAAGGTGAGTGAGGTACGACATAGATGAAAGAGGTGAGCGAGAAATACTCCATTTATATATCTGATCGATAATTATATATGACCAATAATTATATCATTTATATCATGAACACAATTGATACAATTAATCTATATCAATGGATACAATTGTATCAAAGACTATTGTATTTGAGGATAGCGCTCAGTATTAAAAAAAATTTCATAGCCTAATCTTAAATTCAAAACCTCTAATTAAAAAAAAAATAGTCTTATTCAATCCACCACATTCATTGGTGGTCTTATTTGATAGTGTCATTTACTTCATCCATTAAATGAGCGTTCTTTTAACTCAAAAATTATCAACCCAACATTATGCACACGTAAAATAAATTTTATGGAAAACATTTTTCCTCATACCAAATGCACGTACAGAGAAAGAACATAGCTATCAACATATACCATTCCTCCATCTAGTTTGTGAAAAATGGTTAAAATATACACTATATGCCTCTAGTGATATGTTTTATAGAATCCTTTCCTCTTAGGACAGTGATCTAAAAATAAAAAAAACTTATTAGGGTTTAATTCAAGAGGTGTTAGGATAAGAAGGAATAAATATTATAAGGATATGTTTTGATCACATGATATATTTATGATAAGGAGGGAATGCATTGTATATAAGATGATAATTGAAATAAGAATTTATGGCAATGTTGCATAAATTTTGAATATGTTCCTTGACTAAAAGAAATAATTTGAAAAGGCTACATTTAGTATTTTGATATGTGTTTTGTGTGAAACCACGTATATCTAATATCAAATAAATTTTATAAATTAAGATATAGTTTGATAAGTACTATTCATATATGGGAACAAAAGTATTTAAATTGTGGCAGACCATTTAAAATGAAATATGAACAGAAAATTCCCATTATAAGAATATTAGAAAGCTAGGAACCAGCATCTTCCCTCATCTCTCAACAAAAGATGCCTATATTAGAAAAGTCATGTATTATCTACCCCCCCCCCCCTCAGAAAAAAAAAAAATTTAACGTGAAGGTAATCTTAGTCCACTCATTTTATGTTGCCTTTTGTTTATAACAAGGGTAATAATAAGAGATAATTTGTTAATTGCAATTATGTGACATGAATTTAGAATAGTCGAACTTTAATTGGATATCGGACATCGGATAAGAAATCTTTTAAAAAAATCTAATAAACTAAGAGCTTGTTTGGAAAGCCCCCCTGATAATTGGATTTGGTGTAATTGAGTATAATTGTACTATCTGGCATGTATCATTAGCTATGTAATTACTTGGTTAATAGGTAATTGGGTGAAATTGACATGGGATAATTACACTCTTAATTCTCGGGACTGGGGGTTGTTGGTTATTTTTTAATTTTTTCTTTTTCTTTTTATTTATTTTTTATTTCCATTATTTCAAATTCTTTTTGTTTTTATTATTCTAATATTTTTAAAAATATACTTTATATTTTATGTTATTTATGATTTATTTTCTTCTCGTTCTCAACCTTTACTTCATGTGATTCCATGGAGTTTTTCGTATAATCTATTTTTCTAAAAAAATTATTGTATGTTTATTTTTTTCATTAGCATAATTTTGTTAGTATTCTAATCTTTAAATTAAAGTATGATTCATTATTTAATAAAGTTACAGACTTAACTTTTTTTATTTTAAATCATATTTATATACATTATGTTGAACTTTGACATAAGAGTGTTATGTTTTTTTTTAAAAAAATTTAAAACTTATGTTATATTTTCAGTTGTATTTGTTTTAGTAGTATTGACTTGATATTTTACTTTGCAAGCAATTCATTTTTTTTGTTAGACTTGATAAATTATTTTTTTCAAATATTTAAATAATTTTATGACGTATATTATAAAATTAATATTTTTGTCAAATATGTATCTCATGGTGTCTATAGAAATTTTATATTTCTGGTTATTTATGACCAACAACAACAATAACATTACCCCAATGCCTCAAAAGCTCCCGCCTATTGCGGGGTAAGAGGGGGTCGGATGTACGCAGCCTGACCCCTATGTTTAAAAACATAGCGCGACTGTTTCCGGATTGATTATTTATGACCAATTTAATTAAAATATACTAATTTGAAAAATATAAACCAGTTATCTTTTCAAATATTAGTTAAGAACATATGTTTATTAATTCATATATTTTAAAAGATGATACATATCTTAAATATTTAATTTAATACCATTCATAAAGGCCCTTGTTTGTCCAGTACAATTTTTAAATCTTAGATGATCAACTTTTGTTTAAAATAAGCTTTGTAATTTGTTAGAACCTAAAATCGAATTACAACTAATGAAAGTAAAATCAATCAACTACAAACAAACAAAAAACTTAATTTGAATCTCAAAACCTGGAGTCATAAGTATAAGTAGATGTCAGTCTTGGGAGGTGTCACGCCCGGACCTAGAGTCTAGGAGTGACATGTCGAATGGAAGCCTCAAAATATTTAAAATTCACATCATCGGTTCGGAAATTCAAGTAGTAAACACATAGTTTTAAGGGACGGGAAAGTAGGACTCATGCTATGGGGATGTCATAGGGAAAGAGAGTAACATGATTTCACATAGCACATAACACATAAAGACTCAGGGGCAGGTAAGTATGACTCACTCTATGGGGACAATTCGAGGCTTAGGATCTTTCGCATTATATCATGTAATTAGATCACAAATCTCATAACCAAATAACGTAACGATATCCAATAGGTAACCAAGCCATCACAAAATCTCCAATCATAACCCTTAGCATATATATGTAAAGGAGTTTACAAGATGTCCAACAATACCTCTAAACATAAGGTAGGTCAGGGGCCAAGACATACCCCAAGCTCACCCTCAAAGTAAGTAAATGGATAAAAACACCATAGGTAGAAGGATGATGAGTTGTCCTTGGAAGATAGGACCCACCACAACAAGCAAAAACTTGAGATCTGAGCTAGACGTCATACGGTGGATGATCATAGTCCTCGGTCCCTACATGGTGAGATAATGTAGGCAAAAATATGCCTTAGTACATTTGAATGTACTAAGCATGTGGGATTCAATTATGACTTACCAACCTTTTGTTCAATGTTATATGGCGATGACACATGATGTGTTGTCCAATTACAGCACATTTGATGCCTAAAACAAGGGATTTTGTGAGTTCTCAAAGTGAATTTTTAGTGTTTTGATGTGTTTTTGTGTTAATCTTGCAGAAAAATTAGGTTGTCATGATTTTGAAGAAAAGTTGTAGATTTTGCTGAAGTAAGACCATACAAGCCCACTTACGAGTCGTAGCTCACACTACGAGTCGTAGGGTAGTGTCATAATAGGAATCAGAGACCAAAAGTTTAGGAATTTACCAAGTCGAGGTCACTACTATGAGCCCAGCCTATGAGTCGTAAGACACACTATGACACATACAGGTAGACTCGTAGCAAGAATCAGAGAACCAAAATATTAGACCAAAAAATTGAAGACCAAGACTACGAGAACAATACACGAGTCGTAGCTCAAGCAATGACTCATACCTATGGGTCGTACCAGCTCAGTCCAAATGCTAAGATCTTGATATAAGACCCCGACTACGACTTGTAGGCCATCCTACGAGTCATAACTGTGAAATTTATTAGATATCAACTGTCTTTTCTGCATAGATTTTAGGGTCATTTTATACACACTATAAATATTTTAAGTTAGGTTATTTTTGAGAGAGTTCGACCAGAGACACTTCTCCAAGTTATTTTTGAAACTTTTCTTAGGTTTTAGAGTAGTTTTTATTTGTTCTTCCTCAAAGACTCATTTTGGGATATTGCAAACCTTGCTTTGTACGCATTGTAGATCAATCAAACTTGTGGGTTTGAAACTTGTGGTGCTTATTTCCTTCATTGTTATTGGTGAAGCTCTCAAATATGCCTCTTATTTGCATTTGTTTTGTGTTTTGCTTTAGCCATGAGTAGCTAACCATCTACAACTTGGGGTTGTGGGAACCATGGGTAATTGATTTGAAATAACCTAGATTTTGTGCATATTTATAATTAAGGTTTTACATGTATTGTTTATTTTCCTTAATGATTAATGTTATTTGGTGGTGGCCAACACCAAACCTTGCCTACTATCATGATCTTGACCAAGATAGTGACGAATAGGAAAAGAAAAGTAGATGATAGGATTCGGTTGATGTGTTTTCATCTAATCGACCAAGCCTGACCAAGGGAAGGTTGACTGGGATAATAGGTAACGGTTAGTTGGCAGACCATGGTAGCCGACCAAGTGCCATAGTGAAATTTGACCTTCACCTTCACAAGAGGGCCGGAAGAACCTAAGTTATCGTCTTGCATGCAATTCACTAATCATAGTTATGTTATATAGGGTAATTGAGTCAACGAACCATGGGGAAAATAATTCCTAAGTTGTTCCCAAAATTGAGCATTTTTTCGTAATATAGTTAGTATTTATTTTATGTTATTTTTGAGTCACAAACAAATCCCCGTCCCTTTTTTTTAGAGATTATAATTATAGATAATAGAAATGATTAGTAGTAAAATCCTATAGTCAAGCCCTGTATTCCTTGTGGATTCGACCCTAATCTCGGTTAGGTTGATTACTGATAGTGATCACTTTCTTATTGGAGCGTGACCATCAATCAAAAATTATGGTGCCGTTGCTGGGGACTACGACTAGGTTTTATTTGATTTCACTGTTAGTTGGTTCTAGTGTAAATTTCTAGAGTCTATTATACTTTACTTTTGTTTTTGTTCTTGTTGTTTGATTTTATTTGCAAGGGATACTAGGTTGTGTCCCCAACACAAGTATCCAAGGCTATCCCTTAGCTCTATTAAATTTGGAGATCCATCGACTACTAAGAAAAATGACTCAAGTGAATGAGGATATTGAGGTTAAGGAGGATGTGCATACGAATAGCGACTGAACCCTATGGTAATAGATGTGACTGGCTCTATAGTATTTTCCCCTCTACCAGCAGATACTAAGTTCACAGTTTCAAGTGGATTGCTCCAGATGCTCCAAAACTATGGCTTATTCACAGGGCTACCGTCAGAGGATCCCTACCGTCATCTCCAAAATGTTGTCTCTATGTGCAAAAGTGTCATGGGAACACAAAATATTTCTATTGACGCTGTTGGATTGAGGGTGTTTCTATTGTCATTGTCTGGCAATGCTGCCATATGGTTGTTTGAGATTCCTCCAGGTACCATCACGAGTTGGGCTGAGCTATAGAGGGTGTTCCTTGAAAGATATTTCTCAAGGTCGAAGCAGTTGAAGCTAAAGGACCAAATCAAAAACTTTGAGCAATTGCTTGGAGACTCTCTCAACACTACATGGGAGAGATTCACCAAATACTTGAGAATGATCTCCGATCATAAGATTGTTGATGATGCTTTGGTCGAAATCTTTTATAGAGCACTTGATGATAATAGCAAAGCATGTTCCAACATGATCATGGGAGGTGTTTTTCTTGATCAACCGTTTGAACTTGTCGCTGAGAGAATGGAACAAGTGGTGAAAACCAATTAAGCATGGGGCCAAAGTGAGAGCGATACAACAAGGAACTCTTGTATGGTTACTACAAATAATGGCCAAGCAAAGGTGAATGAAGAGATCATGGAACAACTTGCCAACTGCATATGAGCATGGACTTGGTTTTGAAACAAAATCAAGCAAGTGTGCAAGCGGTAACCCATCAACCCCAAAAGACTCTGATTTATGATGATCAATTCTTTGATGAGGATGCATGCTTTGTGAGCAACCAAGCGGCAGGTTTCCGGAACAACCACCAAGGATCCAAATCGGGTTATTGGAGACAAGGTTCTGGGAATCAAGGTCAGAACTTCAACCGACAAGGGGCATACAAAGATAATAGGGGTGGATACTATGAAAGAGAAAGAGTTCTAGACGCAGAATGGGGTAGAAGAGAAGGCTACAGAAACGGTCACTATGTACCACCACATAACCGTAATACCGGATCAAGTAGTTCAAGGATTGAAGAAATGTTCGATAAATTATTGAAGAGGGAAGATCACTATGATGAGAATTTGAAGGCGATGAAGACCGATATTTCAAGCATAAACCAAAAAATAGAGTCTCATTTTGTGGCAATCAAGCAACTTGAACAACAATTCAGACAAATGTCTTTACAGTTGAACCAATACTAGAAGGGCACCTTATCAAGCAACAAGGTTCAAAAGCCTAAAAATGAAGGCCATTGCATGGCAGTGATGACGAGGAGTGGCAAGAGCACAACAGATCCCTCTATGTAAAAGGTGAAGAACAGGAACCACAAGGAGAGAATGAATGAAGGAACCCAAGCATACAACGCAGAAGAGTAATCCAAGAAGTATAAAACCTTTCCTAGGCCTCCTCCTCTTTTCCACCAAAGGCTTGGATAGAGAAAGGAGGAAGGTAAGTTTGAACAGTTTTTGGCAATGCTAAAAAAATTGTCAGTAGACCTTCCTTTAGTTAAGGCCCTTGAAAGGAAGCCAGGACATGCCAAATAGATGAATGATCTAGTAAAAAATAAGCTACAAGTGAGTTAAGACCTCTCCAGGGATGTTCAATGTTGTAGTGTCATCACTACAAAGCCATTGGTGCAAAATCGCGAAGACCCGGATGCATTCACCATACCATGCATTGTAGGAGAACTAGTGTTTGCTAAAGCACTATGTGATTTTGGATATAGCATCAATTTAATGCCTCTCTCCACATTTAGAAAGCTTAGTTTGGAAAGCCTTATCCCTACAAAGATGCGGTTGTTGATGGCAGACATAACAGTCAAGAAGCCTGTGGGGATTGTATATGATATGTTGCTAAAGGTAGATAAATTTATATTTACTACGAATTTTGTTATACTTGACTGTGAAGTTGATTTTGTAGTTCCAATCATTTTGGGAAGACCCTTCTTAGCCACAAGACGAGCATTAGTAGATATGGAGAAGAGTCTACTCACTTTTCGGCTTGCCGAGGAGGCAGTGGTATTTCAAGTGGGTCAGCAGGATGAGAAGAGTTCAGAGTTCCAAGTCATCTCAATGATTTCATCTGATGAGGAAGATAAAGCTGAAATTCTTATAAAATTGAGGCTGTGTGGATCCTTTGGCTGCCGTGTTGATGAACGTTGAGGGTGACAACATTCCTAATTATGAGAAAACGGTAAATGCTCTTGGAATGTCGTTTGGGCAAAGGTGGCAAGCAAGGTTGGAGTTGGATTTATGAAACAGATAGACACCACCTACAAAGCCTTCTATAGAAGTGCCACCAGAGTTAGAGTTAAAGGCATTACCAGCGCATCTGAAATACGTCTACTTGGTAGAGAATAGTACATTACCCGTCATCATTGCAGTAGATTTAAGTGAAGCTCAAACAGAAGCCCTAGTATCAATTCTTAAGCAGTATAAATGAACCATTGGATGGATAATTGCAGACATCATCGGCATTCCCCCGAGATATGCTCTTATAAGATTCAGTTAGTCAAAGATTACAGGCCGATTATTGAACATCAAAGGAGGTTGAACCCCCCAAGGCAAGAGGTTGTGAGGAAAAAGATCATCAAGTGGCTAGATGCGAGAGTAATCTACCCGATTGCTGACAGTGAGTGGGTGAGTCAATGCAGTGTGTTCTAAAGAAGGGAGGTATCATAGTGGTGCCGAATGCAAAGAATGAGATGATCCCCATGAGATCGGTCATTGGATGGAGAGTGTGCATGGATTATAGAAAATTAAATGCTTCCACTGAGAAGGACCACTTTCCTATGCCCTTCATGGATCAGATGCTCGACAGACTGGTAGAAAAGGGATGGTACTGTTTCCTTGATGGGTACTCCGATTATAATCAAATTGTTATTGCGCCTGAGGATCAAGAGAAACCAACGTTCGCATGTCCCTATGGTACTTTTGCATTTAAGAGGATGTCCTTTGGACTATGCAATGCTCCAGCCATATTTCAGAGATGCATGATGTTTATCTTTTCGGACATGGTTGAAAGCACTATTGAGGTGTTCATGGATGAGTTCAGTGTCATTGGCCAGTCTTTTGAAAAATGTCTTCTGCATTTGCGTGATGTGTTGCTGAGATGTGTTGAGAGTCACTTGGTGCTAAACTAGGAGAAATGTCATTTTATAGTAAAAGAGGCCATCGTGCTTGGTCATAGAATTTCGGGCAAGGGAGTTGAGGTGGATAAAGCAAAAATTGAGGTGATAGAAAAATTGCCACCACTAATATTGGTAAAAGGTATCAGAAGTTTCTTAGGCCATGCCGGATTTTACCATCGTTTCATAAAGGATTTCTCCAAGATATTACAATCCTTGTGTAAATTGCTAGAAAAAGATGCAAAGTTTGTATTTGATGATGCATGCATGCGCGCCTTCGAAGAATTGAAAAGAAGGCTAACCACAACACCCATTATTGTAGCTCCATATTGGTCACAACCATTTGAGCTAATGTGTGATGTAAGTGGAGTGTCACTTGACATGGTGTTGGGGAAAAGAAGAGAGAGAGTCTTACACTCGATCTATTATGCTAGCAAAGCACTGAATGTGGCTCAAAAGAATTACACCATGATCGAGCAAGAATTACTTGCATTGGTGCTTGCCTTTGAAAAATTCTGTTCGTACTTGTTGAGAGCTAAAGTGATTGTGCACACGGATCATGCGGCGCTCAAATATCTGATGAGAAAGAAAGATGCAAAGCCAAGATTGATTAGGTAGGTACTTCTCTTACAATAATTGAATTTTGACATGATTGATAGAAAAGGGTAAGAAAACCAGGTGGCTGATCATCTTTCTAGATTGGAAGATGAGGCTATGGAGAAATTTGATGGTGGGTTGGACATTAATGACTCATTCCCTGATGAAAGAGTTTTGGCAGCATCACATGATCTTATACCTTAGTTTGTAGACTATGCTAACTATTTGGTGAGTGATATAGAGCCCCCTGATTTAAACACCCATCAACGTCGCAAGTTTATGCTTGATGTAAATAAGCTCTTCCAGGATGAGACATTTATTTCGTATCTATGCTGATGGGTTCATCCGTAGATGTGTACCAGAAGTAGAGATGATGAGCATTCTTGAAGCATGTCACTCTTCATTGGTGGGTGGCCATCATAGTGGAGCTCGAACTACTTACAAGGTGTTGCAGTGTGGCTGCTATTGGCCATCTATTCATCAAGACGCATATGACTATGTAAAGTCATGTGATAGATGTCAAAGGGAGGGCGGAGTTTCGCGAAGGCACGAACTTCCCCTGAATCCTATTTTGGTCATCGAACTGTTCGATGTTTTGGGCATTGATTTTATAGGACAATTTGTTAGCTCGCATGGTAACAAGTATATTCTGGTTGCAGTTGATTATGTTTCCAAGTGGGTGGAGGTCGTAGCTCTACCGAACAATGAGGGTAAGAGTGTTATATGATTTCTTCGAAAAAGTATTTTTTCCAGGTTCGGCACGCCTCGGGCAATTATTAGTGATGGAGATTGTCATTTCTGCAACTGATTGTTCAAAGCCCTCCTTGAAAGATATGGTTTGAAGCACTGTGTGAAAACCCCATATCATTCCCAAACTAGTGGGAAGGTAGAAGTATCGAATAGGGAAATAAAGCAAATCTTATCCAAAACAGTGAATGTACATCATACTAATTGGTCAAGGAGGTTGGATGATGCTTTATGGGCATACCGGACTTCCTTCAAAACTCCCATCGAAATGTCTCCTTATCAACTAGTGTTTGGAAAGGCCTGCCACTTGCCGGTTGAACTTGAACACAAAGCATTGCGGGAATTGAAGAAACTGAATCTAGATTGGCATGAAGCTGCAACCTCAAGGTTAATGCAAGTAAATGAACTTGATGAGTTTAGATTGCGAGCCTATGAGAGATCCACTTTGTACAAACAATGAATGAAGGTTTAGCATGATCGCGGAATTGAAGATCGCCAGTTTGCTCAATAATAAGGTGGTTTCATGGAAAACTCAAATCAAAATGGATGGGGCCTTTCAGAGTTGTGCACATTTTTAGCCATGGTGCTATCGAGTTAGAGAGTAGGGATGACAAAGCTTTCAAAGTAAATGGACAAAGGGTAAAAAGGTATAAGGGTGACATGGTATAGGTCAAAACAGTAAAAGATTAGGACCTTAAAGAAGAAAAGAATGTAAAAACTTCTTGTCGTGCCGCGACATTGAACCAGGTGCTTCCTGGGAGGCAACCCAAGGTACGCCCCTTCCATCTTTTTCTTTTTATCTTTACTTTGAGGACAAAGTTTCATCTTTTGGTGGGGTGGTGGAAGTTATGGATTAAGGTGAAGTCTGAGTAGCCTCAAGTCCATAATTTCCCCTATTTTTGATCCCAAGGTTTTCTTGCCATGCTTCTTTTTTCCTTGTGGATGTTTAATTTTCTGTTGAACCGGCATGTCTTAGGAAGTATAGATAAGTTGTAAGTGCATAATAAAAATATCTTTTGGCATATATATAGTTCTTAGATTTTCTTTAAACTTTTGATGGAAAATTGGATACCCCTCAAATTTTTGAGGTTGTGATTATTGATGTATTTGACATTTTTGGAGTATATGGCAATGTTTATTATGATACTGTGAAGGCAAGTTGAGACTGAAAGCATGACCTGTGAGTCTATACTTGATTGTGGATGCAAATGCCATGTGTGTGTGAGATTACTTCGATGCATTCATGTATCATTGTATGGACTCAAAACTTGCCTTAGTACTCTAAGATTGGTTTGGTAAATTGGTTGATTTGGAAGTGATCTTAGGACTTTGTTCTGATAGTAAACCCACTTTTGCCTAAATAACCTACCAAATGAACTAGTGAATCCCTTGTTCCAAATGTTTGAGCTTCTCATGTACTCATATTTTTTTGACACCTTGCTAACCGCACCTCATTTGATGAAATACCCTGATATTGACCCTGATCTATCCTTGAGCATGTAAACCTTGATTGAGGCTAAAAACCTAAGTTGAGGGTGGTTGCATTGGTGGCCCTGGCTTGAGACATAGATATTGTGTACTTCACTTTAGGCTAAAAGCCTAAGTTGAGGGTGACCCTTATTATGGTAAAGTAACAAAAATGAGGTAGTCAGTTGAGGTGAAAACGAAGAAAATGAATAATCATGAGCCAGGTGAAGAAAAAGAAAGAAAAGAGTGCCTTAAGTTTAAAAAATTAGCAAAAATGAGTTCAAAATGAAGGCATAACTGAAAAGTGAAAGAATAAGCCCGAGAAAAGTTGAAAAGGGTGAAATAAGGGAGGAGTTGGTGAAAGGGTTGGAGTATGAAAGAAAAAAGTGTTGGTAAACACGGTTCAAAGATAGTTTTCAGTCACTAATTGCCTGAAATACCATACCAAAGCCCTTGAGCTCATGTTACAAGCCAACAATTCCTAAAGTGATCCCAATCCACTTTTGAACTAAACCAAAAAATGAGTATAGGGGCAAGCTTATGGTGTTATTCATTGTGCATGAATTTCAATTGTGAAAGTGAGAATGCTTCCTCACTCCCTGATCTCTGAATATGCTTGAGTGAGTATGAGGGACTTCTTTCTAGTGAGGGCATTTGCACTACTTGATTAGCATATGACTATGCCAGAGATTTTGGAAGGTTGATGCTCCTTAGCTTATCATGGTTGGATTTCCAGGTATACCATTATGTTCCTGTTTGCTAAATAATTTTACAATCCTGTTTTGAAAATGGTTGTTGGGTACCTGAATCAGAGAAGTTGATATGTATGCCATTAGTCTAGTTGCTATATATTTATCTTTGTCTATGTAGATTGAGTTGTCGCTTGAGGACAAACAATAATTCTAAGTTGAGGGTGTTGATGTGCTATCAAATAACAATACATTTGGTGCCTGAAACGAGAGATTTTGTGAGTTCTCAAAGCAACTTTTTAGTGTTTTGATGTGTTTTTGTGTTACTCTTATAGAAAAGTTAGGTTGGTATGATTTTGAAGAAAAGTTGCAGATTTGTTGAAGCATAGGCCATACGAGCCCACCTACGAGTCGTAGCTCACACTACGAGTAGTAGGGTGGTGTCATAATAGGAGTCAGAGATCAAAAGTTCAAGAATCTGCCAAGTAGAGGTCACTACTACGAGCCCAGCCTACGAGTCGTAAGACACACTACGACTCGTACAGGTGGACTCGTAGCAAGAATCAGAGAACAAAAATGTTAGACCAAAAAACTGAAGAACAAGACTACAAGACCAATATACAAGTTGTAGCTGAAGCAACGACTTGTACCTGTGGGTCATACCAGTTCAGTCCAAAATGCCAAGATCCTGATACGAGACCCCGAGTACGACTCGTAGGCCATCTTATGAGTCGTAACTACAAAATTTATCAGATGCCAATTGTCTTTTTTGCATATATTTTAGGGTTGTTTTATACACTCTATAAATAGTTTAAGTTAGGTTATTTATTAGAGAGTTCGACCAGAGATACTTCTCCAAGTTATTTTTGAAACTTTTCTTTGGTTTTAGAGTAGTTTATTTGTTCTTTCTCAAAGACTCATTTTGGGATATTGCAAACCTTGCTTTGTACGCATTGTGGATCAATCAAACTTGTGGGTTTGAAACTTGTGGCGCTTATTTCCTTCATTGTTATTGGTGAAGCTCTCAACTATGCCTCTTATTTGCATTTGTTTTGTGTTTTGCTTTAGCCATGAGTAGCTAACCATCCACAACTTGGGGTTGTGGGAACTATGGGTAATTGACTTGAAATAACCTAGATTTTTTGCATATTTATAATTGAGGTTTTACACGTATTGTTTATTTCCCTTAATGATTAATGTTGTTTGGTGGTGGCCAACACCAAACTTTGCCTGCTATCACGATCTCGACCAAGGTAGTGACGAATAGGAAAAGGAAAGTAGTTGACAGGATTCGGTTGATGTGTTCCCATCTAATCGACCAAACTTGACCAAGGGAATGTTGATTAGGACAATAGGTAATGGTTACTTGGCCTTCCATGGTAGCCTACCAAGCGCCATGGTGAAATTCAACCTTCACCTTCACAAGAGGGATGGAAGAACGTAAGTTACTGTCCTGTATGCAATTCAATAATCATAGTTATGTTATCTATGGTAATTGAGTCAACGAACCATGGGGAATACAATTCCCAAGTTGTTCCCAAAATTGAGAATTTTCCTGTAATGTAGTTAGCATTTATTTTATGTTGTTTTTGAATCACAACCAACCCCTACCTCCTTTTAGAGATTATAGTTATAGATACTAGAAATGATTAGTAGAATCCTCTAGTCAAGCCCTGTATTCCTTGTTGGTTCGACCCTAACCTCGGTTAGGTAAATTACTGATAGCGACCGCTTTCTTATTGGAGTGTGATCATTAATCAACACATAATACAGAAAGACTTTATAGAAAGAGAGATAATATACAATATGCCATGAACCAATGACACATGAAATGCATAAATGTTCGTATATAGTGGGGATGTGACCTTAACCGACAAGAGTAGTGAGACCAAGCAAGCTATTACTTGGAAACCTGATAAAATTCCCTCACCGGTAAAGAGGTGGTCTACTTGCCTAAGTTAAACCATACTTCACCTTATGGGCATCCCCATTTTGTATAAAGTAACCTTCTTTACGGTTATCCCCATTTCAGATAGGATTTTCACATATAACATATTATGTCATTTTTCTCCTTATGGGCATCCCCATTTTGTAGTCAACCTTCCTTACGGACATCCCCATTTCGGATAGGATTTTCATATAACATATGCTAGGCATATAGTTCAAAGAAAGAGAGGGAGCCCTCAATCCATCGGTGCTAAATCGTATATATATATATATATATGCTTTCAGAAGAGGTAATAGTCATTTCCAATTCTTTCAATGCACCTTTAAGCTCAAAAGCCAAAACATAGTTCATAACCATAATACTCATGCATAGGAATAGCTCATTCAAATATACAAGATGGTGCAAGCACCTAAAATGCTCAAAGACCCAAATTCATAGACATTTATGTGATCACTTTCTTGTCATAACCGCAATCTTATCAAAATCATATACGTAAATATAATTGGACTTAATCCACTTCAAAATTTTACATAATGTCCATGAATGCATATGTTATGAATGAAATGGGAATAACATGGGTAATATAGATTTAAACTTAATTCAACAATGCATTATAAGATTCAAGTAAAAACATAAGTAAAATTCACATTTAAATCATAACATAGGTCATCCATACACAAAAGAAGCTTTAAAGGGACATGCACTATCTTAACTTCAAAATATCGATTGTAAACCATCATATTAGAACTTAAAACAACTTAAGATCATCAATTAAGTATAACCCATACACCAAGTGAATTTAATAAATCACAATATTGAAAACTCATATTTTAAGTAAACTTAAATTTATGAAAATTACTTGAAAAAAGTTTGAGTCTTCTTGATTGAAAGGAACCAAGGATCAAAACCCATATACCTTGACAAATGAAGGAGTTTCAAGAGAAACTTGAAGAAGAATGAGCTTCCCTTGATTCCCAAGTTCACACCCCACAAGAGTTCCTTGAGAGAGGCTTGAGAGAGTTTTCAAATGTGAGGAATGAATTTGAATGTTATGAATAGAGTTTAGGTCATGAGAAAGTCTTTAAGTAGCATAGGAAGTCCCAAAAGACCTTTAGAATAAACCGTATTTACGAAAACACTATTAATGAAATGAGTTGGAAAATTGAATATTTTTGTCTCAAGGGAGGATAATCCTATACTTAGAAAAATTTGACAAAATCATCTATATGGAGGGTCACACGAGCCATGTTAAGCTACAAGAGCCATGTACCCAACCGTGTCCCCCTCCGTAGAAAATCTCACTACAAAGTTACGTGATGGTGATTCTACACTTGAAAAAATTTCACTCCATAAGCCATATGGAGGGGCCTCATGGCCCGTGTCACCCTACACGAGCCGTATGAAGGGCCATGTCACCATACTTGGTCCCAAACGGTGGGATTCCAAGCTCAAGGCCACTACACAACCCTCCACACGGTCCGTGAAGTGTCATACGACCCGTGCGGGGTCCAAGTGTGGCATGCCTTAGCTTGACACTCTATGCCAAGGGCCAACAACCCTCATGAGGCCAAGGGTCACTGTAAGGAGGCCCTACATGGGCTGTGTGACTTCACATGGACCGTGAGGGATTCCATGGGGCGTCACCTTGGTCCATAATCTCTTAAAACTGAATTTTTCAAGCTCCACCCTTCCATGGGGTGTCACCTTGGTCCAAAGTCTCTCAAAACCGAATTTTTCAAGCTCCAACGAGGTTGTACAATGTCTAGGTCATTACCAAAGGGTACCCTTGGCATGGCCAGCACTTGAAGAATCATTACTGATTCCCTAAGAGAACCACCTCGCTTCATCATCACATCATATTCAATAATGGAAGAAATTCTCAAGAAAAGGGTTGTAAGTAAATAAATACCAATAATCTAACTAAAAAATTATCAAGACTAGTATGAAAGAAACTAGTCAACATCAATCACATCAGCAATCTCAATCTAGTCTATGAAGCCTCTATCTCAACTATGTAGATGGTACCATGATAGGCTATGACTACCCTAAATTAAGGAAATAGAAATACTCAATAAAAGATAAAAAGGCTCTCTGGACAGCAAGGAGGGCTCATCAATCTCGAATCTAAGTAGATGGACTTCAACAATGCATTGGCTAAAGTCCTTTTTTACCTGTATCTACATCATTAACAATGCAGGCCCAAATGGACGTCAACATATATAATGTACTGATATGTAAGAATTGCTAAACTAACAAGTACGACTCACACATCAACTCAACAGTCTATAATTCAATTCAAAGAATATGCAAGTTTAAGAATAAATCAGTCTTTCAAAATAAACTCAATTTTGTGCAAATCGATTTAAAAAATTACATGCTTAATCAAGTTTTGCTTGATAGTTTCTTTGAATAGACATTCAATCCTACCATCGTTAGTTTGGTGATGTACAACAAAGGCGACGTCATTATTATGATCGTCCAAAACTTGCCAAGGTAAAGGACAATCAACTCTCGTGGATCCAAAACAAATGTCCATCTTTGAGACATGAGTCACTCAAATCAATGATGCACCTATCCTATGCTGGGAATATAGTTTATGGGTTAGAGTAGTTACCTAAACACTCCCATATCAGTGCTCAGTACTCCTCCCAAAACTAAATCATGCTTATGCCAATCAACTCAATCTTATCTTTTTATATTTTCTCTAATCAAACTCAACTTAATCACGCAACAGTTCAATCAATCAGGATCATCAATCATATATGCAATCAAGACTTAACATAACCTCAAGCAGTCACTTGGACTTCACTCAATCATGCTCATTAGATATGCACGTATATAGATAATATGCTACTCACGCTCACTCATGCTCAAGTTACTTAACTCAGACAATCATAGTCATGATCTTAATTGAGTCAATGCTATAAGTGATTTTATATATAATGATACATTCACAATTCATAGTACTGGATGCAAATTTTATACCCTAACATCATATGACCAGCATGTAACTCATTGAGTCATTCATAATTATGCATAAAGACTCAAAATAAACGCAAGCAACTTGAAGATTAGAATCATGGGATTTTTAAGACTCAGTTCTTATATATAAACTCAACTATAGTAGACAAAGGGTGCATGAGCATCATTGGTCCAACACTTTAGGAAGCCTTATATACCTGAAATTTCAAAGAACAATCAGCTCTTGGACAATCTCTGCTCGTTGCTTGGAACCCTAGTTTTCTTTCTTTCTTGATGCGGTTAAAAGCTCTAAGTATAGAATGATTAATATTACACTTAGGATACTACTAAGGGATCTAAAATAAGTTAAAATATCATGATTTTTAATTAAAAAGAGTAGGAAAAGACAAAAATTTCCCTCTTAAAAATTGCCGAATGGAACCACGAGTCCTTGTCTACGGGTCGTGGTTCCACTTATGGGTTATAAGTGGCCTTTCATAGATGAAGGTGTCTAAAAATTGAGTTACTGGAAATTGGACGTTGGATGTGAAACCCCTTTCTATGAGTCGTAAAAGGAATGACAGGCCATCTTGTTAATCGTGGTTCAGGATCTAGAAAAGTTAATTTTTTGAATCATCAAACTACGAAAGTTATCCTATGGCTTATGGATTGGAGTATGGTCCATAGAAGACCTCGTACATAGACGTCAGACTTAGAAAAAATCTATCAAGTCACAAGGGCAACTGTGAGGCCCTATCTAAGGGCGTAGATCATTCTATAGGCCGTAAATGACCCTTTGTGATTTCTCCTAATGAATTTTCTCAGCCATTTTATTAACTTCTCCTGGGAATTCACAACTGACTAGGTGGAATGAATTTAAGGGTGTTACATTATCTTTCCCTTGGGATCATTCGTCCTCGGATGAAGAACAATCTAGGAACTTAGGTTATGCATGAATCCTACCATATACTCTAATCAATCAAATAATTCACGATTCACTCTTGCAATCAATATCAATCAGCCAACCAAGCAAGTAAACTATTAACAAATCAACCCAAATATCAATCAGACCTAGGACTTTGTTATTATTTAAGCTGGGAATAGACAAAAACTCAAGGAATAGAAAAGAATTATTACCATCAACTCTCTCATCATTAGCAAGCAAGAATAAATGAGGGTACTTAGCTTTCATATCCTCTTCAGCTTCCAAAGTAGGTTATTCTACAAACTGATTTCTCCATAACACTTTGATAGATGTAATCTATTTTGGTTCTCAACTTTCAAACTTGATGATTAAGGATTTGAATGGAATCTCCTTATAGCTTAGGTTGTCCTTCACTCCAATATTCACAGTAGGAACAACCAATTTTGCATATCCCAAGCACTTCTTAAGCATGGAAATGTAGAAGCATGGATGATGTCCACTAACTCTGGTGATAGCTCCAACTCATAAGCTATATTGCTCCTCTTTAAAATCTAGTAAGGACCAATATATCTCGAACTCGACTTTCTTTTTTTTCCAAATCGTATCATACCCATCATAGGTGATACTTTCAGATAGATCTAATCATTTTCCTTGAACTCTAAGTCTCTTATTCTAATATTTGTGTAGGATTTCTGTCGACTCTGTACAGTATTTAATCTCTTGTATGATCTTCACCTTCTCTATAGCTTGGTAAAGCAATTCTGGTCCAATCAACTCTGTCTCACCCACGTCGAACCAACCAATCAGTGATCTACATCTCCTCCCAGAAAGTGCATCGTATGGAGCCATCTGAATACTTCAAATGGAAATAGTTATTGTAGGGGAACCTCAATTAGAGGAAAATGGTCATCCCAATTTCCTTTGAAGGTAATGACGCAGGCTCTTAACATATTGTCCAAGGTTTGAATAGTGCACTCTGCATGACCATCAGTTTGAGGCTGAAAAGCAGTGCTAAGGGTCACCTTTGGACCCAAGCCTTTTTGGATATTAGTTGTTGCCTCATTTCACTATATGTTAATTCAAATAGAAAGATATTGACACTTAAGTACATGTTCCTTCCTTTTTCCAAAATTTTATTCTTAATCTTTATCTTTGCATTAGTTGAGAATTATAAAATTAATTCCATAGTTATTAATTTTGAGTAATGCAAAGAAGAAAAGGTAAAATACGTTACAAAGAAAAGATATTTTTGCTCCAAAATAATTAGAAGAGATTTGAAGAATGTGATGTAATGGCATTTATTGCCATTTACATTCATAATATGTTTACAAAATTTTATCTTTTCTTTACAATAACTCCTTTTGGAATATCCTATATAAGTTGGCTTTGTGAACATTATACAACACACTAACCAAAAAGAAGAATAATAATAACTTCCTTCTTTCTTCTTCTTAACATTTTTTTAGGTAAAATTATTTTTTGGGCAATCTCCAAACTTTTAGCCATGAGTGCACGTGTTTGAAAGTAACTATGGAATCTTGAGAAGCGACTGTCTCAAGCATTTTGTACTAGAGTCAGGCAAAATTGCTTTCAAGGTAGTGTTTTGCTACGACACAGTGATTGTGATAATTTATTTAAATTTAATCCAATATCAATATTGTAGTATTTTTCCTAACAAAATGTAGGTTATCATGTTCATATATATTGCATGCTCGCATGCTTGGTACATTCAAATGTACTAACATATGCTTTTTGTCTGCATGATCTAACCATGTAGGGATTGAAGACTATCCCCATCTATCTCGTCACAGCTAGATTGGATTTGTGAGATTTGCTAATGGTAAGTTCTTTGCTCCAAGGACAAGATCCACCATCTATCTACCTATACTATGTTATGCCTTTCTTATGTCATTACTTTGAGGGAGAGTTCGGGACATGTCTTGACCCCTGTCCTATCTGTTACTTAGAGGCATTAATGGACATTATGTAAACTCTATGTACAATCTCTCTATGTACAAGCTCACTATGTTTGTTGATTTGATGTGATGAGGATATTATGAAACTCCTAAGTCCCTACTCCCATAGCGTGAGTAATACGATCTTGTCTCTTAGATTTGATTGTCGTTGAAAATGTGATGGCAAGTCCTATAGCCTATCCCTATAGCTTGAGTTTCGAATTTTCGTCCCTTAGTCTAATGTGATGAATTTGTGTGACAATGAGTTCCATACCCCTTATCCCATAGCTCGAGTCATCTTCCCCTCTCCCTTAGTATCACTCTATGATGTTTATTATGCGCTTTCGAACTGATAATATGTCTATGGATGCTATGAGATTTTTTGGGAACTCTCAGGTTCCCATTTCCATGTCACTCCTAGGCCCTAAGCATAGGTCATGACATATGCAAAAGTGATCCTTGATCCACAAAACTAAACCACGAACCATAGTCCATCATAAGATCTGTAAACCTCTTATATAAAAATGACTTTTAACTCAAAAAGTTTCTTAGCGTTGGTGGTATTCTATGAGCCTTTTCTATGTCTCATATAAATAATCATGATTCATAAAAATATTTTTGTCCCATTGTACCCCAAAATTTAGTATCAGAATCTAATCCATAGAGGTCATTTATGACCCATAAATATATCCACAAGCCATAAAACTTGATCATAAAATCCAACTTTTCCCCAAACTTTTATCCAAGTCTCCAAGTACCATCTATGACTTCTATCTATAGCTCATACACTAATCTATAATCCATAGATAGGTCTCATAGACCTATACTAGAAATTTGTTTTTTGCATTTTTCTTCTTATTTTGACTTTCTAACTATCAGAGTATCACAAATGATCCATAAATTTTTTCACAGATCATAGACCCCTCTTGTAGATGATCACTACTATATAATCTCATAACTTTTTCTATGGATAGGAACTATGGTTTATAAAAACTTTTGTGATTTGTACTTCTTCCTTGTAGAAATCAGACTTTGCCATACTCCTCTCAATCTCAACCACAAATTCTTTTGTAAATCATAGAAACTTTTATGGATCACACTATCACTTTGTAAAATTCAAGATTCTTTTCATATCTCTAAATCTAATTAACAATTTTCCTATGACTCATAGTTCAAATTACAGTTTATAATTTGAACAAAATCTCCCATCAACATCTTTTTGAAGCACTTATCCCCCAAATCATGTTTTCCTATAAAATTACCGTAAAGCACATAAAATCTATCCAAAAAGAAAAAACTAGAAAACTTGCAACAATCATAAGTTTTAAACATCAAAAATATCGTAAATCCATGCACATCATAAATCATTAAAGTCTAATTTGGTATCATCTTTACCGAATATTGACCTTGGTCGAATTTTTGAAAAATATAAAAATAAACGTAATGGTCCAAACTATGTCATGTGATTAGGGACCATTGCAAAACATCCAAGCAAATCATGAATTATCCTTCAGAAATTATTAGAACCTAAATCTGACCTTGCTAAATCAAAACTCTGACTTTAATCAAACTTTTTATCTTAAAATTTTATTCAGTTTGGTAATAATTTTGTGACACGATCGGATCAAAAGCCTGTGGCTAAAGATTAGTTGTAAGAGGAAAAACAAGGGTGGTTGGGGGAAAAGTGTGCAAATTTATGTGAAGAAATAGATTTTCCAGTTAGTGATACTTGACATGTTGTCCTTTTTCTTCTCAAAGAATAATAAAAGTGTGAACTATCAACGCACTAAAAGAGGTTGTGACAATTGAATTATTTTAAGAAATGAAGAAGACAAGATTCTGAAAGGTGCCTTCATAAGAGTATAGTTTTTATTTAGGAGAGTTCAGTCCTGTCACGTCCTGAGTGCACACCTTGGGCATGGCTGACATCCAGAACTATTTCTGGTCCCAAGCAAACCACTTGGCCAGGCTACTTTACTAAGCGGAAGACTTAAATGATAAGTGAAAGGCTTGAATATAATAAGCTAAAAGTACTACAAATATCTGAATAAACTTAATAGTAAAAATATCTCAACAAAAACTAAAAATAAGATTTGAAAATCCTGACATACAGTCTATGGAACCTCTAACTAGAATTATCTGAAATAACTACTGTGACAGGCCCATGGTAACTACAAATGAAAGGAAATGCTAAAAACATAAGTAAAGACTCCAAAACCTCTGACTGGTAAAAGGCCTCACCAATAGCTGAATGAATAACTGGTCCTCCATGAAGCGTCTGTAGAAGAACTCTGTCATATGCGTGTGCAAAACAAAATGATGTAGGTCCAAAGGACACCAGTACGTGGATGTACGGTATGTAAAATAGCCAAAATCTTGAACTTAGGATAAGTCACTGCACTCAAAGTAACTAAAACATATCTCAAAATAGAATAGCATAAGTAATAAATAAATTACATGTTGAAAGTAAAACATATGTTGAAACTTTGTATGAAGAAACTAGTGTGCTTTAGCTTGGGGAGTTTCCCTAACCGACAACCATCACTATGAGCTTCATGATAATACAACGTCTTGCCCACGCTGCCAGAGCCATCCCATACCTTTCCAGGGTAAGGGATGAAAACTAGGGGAGTGGATCCATCCAAAACTGGTTCATTTCAGTGGCAAGTGAGGAGTTGTACTCTTGGTCAATACTATCCTACGCCGGCTATGTAATTTATGAGTTCGAGTTATTATTAGTCTCACTCATATTAGTGTTCAATACTACTCCCAAAATAACTTTCATAATGCTCATAACTCTAAGAGTAAAAGTTCTCAAAATGTCTAATCTTTTGGGACTTAGCCCAACTTTAGCTTCTCTAAAACTATTTTCATCTTATCTTTTCTCTTTAGCTTAACTTGTGTCAATGCAACATGTCTCAAAACATAATTTTATTACTCAGCTATCTTGTAAACATAAAGGCTTTAAGTCTCCTTAAACTCAACTTAAGACTAAGAACATATATGTTTTATTTAATAATTAGGGTTCTTATAATTGCAACCTTAACCATGAACCTTGAATTAATATCTTAACTTAGTAGGGAAATCAGTAAAGACCATGAATTTTACCAAGAAAAAATACATGAACAAGTTTTTCAATGAATTTAACTAGTAATGGAGGAAATCTTGACCTCAACTTGTAAATGTGATCTTGGGTAGAAACTAGTAGTTAAAGATACTAAAATAATAGTAAAATAACTTTTGGAGGCCTTACATACTTGGAGAATTAGTTTCTTGAAGAAATTGAAGAAGGTTCATGAAAGTCCTAGCTTTTGCTCCTATGAAACTACGTTTTGAGTTCTTGAAGTGTTTGAACATTAATGATATGAAGAATTACGTATTACGATTTTAATTAGGTGAAAACTGACAAATTCGCTTAAAGGGTGAGAAAAGATGAAAATACCCCTATTTACAATCACTGATCCGGTTGTCTACGAGACCCTCTACGCCTCATAGGAACCATTTCGTAAACTTTTGGGCAATTTTTGGGGTCTTTGGATCACTTCACGAGCCTATTCTACGATCCATAGAGTGTTCTAGAACCCCTAGATTGGTCCATAAGGTCTGGGGCCAAAAAAGTGGAGTTTCAACACTTTTTCCACGAATTAGCAGATAAGTCATACTTTGATTTATGGCCCGTAAAGAGGTTTCGTAATTCACCTTTGCTCTGGCAGTCTTCAGTAAAACGACCATAACTTTTGACTCTGAACTCTAAATGAGGTGAAATCAGTTGCGTTAAAAAGCTAATTCAGAGGGATTTCATTTTGTAGGTCATAAGACATCTAATTCTTTGCTTTCTAAGAGTTATTATTATTTAGAGTTGACTCTTGCATAATTTAAGCTAAAAACTCAACTTATAGGAATATTTTGAACTCAACTAAGTACTAGAGGTCTATTATGACCCTAATACACTTCCCATATATAAGAGTGAGGATTGAAACATAGGTACATGTGAGGATAGAGTTATGAGGTGTCACAATATCTCCCCCTTGAGATTATTCACCCTCGAATGAAGGTGAAACTAGGGAATACACACATGATTGCTACTCATGGACTAGTTTATCAACAAGAAGCTATCCAGATCTCTTATCACTCATATTTATGGATGTATCTCAACTCAATGATAGGAATAAGGGATATTACCTTCATGATCCTTATTGGAAGGCACAAATAGGTGAGGATACCTAGCTCTCATATCTTCCTTAGCTTCCCAAGTGGCTTCCTCAATAAACTGGTTCCTCCATAATACTTTAACAGAAGTTATCTCCTTAGTCCTCAACTTGCAAACTTGGTTATCTAGTATTTGAATTGGAATCTCTTTATAAGACAAGATGTCTTTGACTTCGATACTCTTTATAGGCATAATTAATGTAGGATCTCCCAAATACTTCTTAAGCATAGAAATGTGGAACACTGGGTGAATAGCAGCTAACTCTGGTGGCAATTCCAATTCGTATGCCACATTACCAATCCACCTAATAATCTGGTACGGGCTAATATATCGAGGATTGTGCTTCCCCTTTTTTCGAATATCATAACTCCCTTCCTTGGTTAAACCTTTAGGTATATCCAATCACCTACTTCAAATTTCAAATCTCTCCTTCTAAAATCGGTATAAGACTTATGTCGGCTTTGGGCTGTCTTTAGTTGCTCTTGAATAACTTTCACCTTCTACATAGCCTGATGGAAGAAATCAAGCCAAATTAATCTGATCCCACCAACTTCAGATAACCCAATAGGCTATCTATACCTCCTCTCCTAAATGGTCTCATATGGTGCCATTTGTATTTTAGCCTGGAAATTATTGTTATAAGAAAATTTAATCAAAGGTAAGTGGTCATCCAATTCCCTTTAAAATCTATAACACATGCCCTCAACATATCCCCAAGAGTCTATATAGTCCACTACGCTTTCCCGTCTATTTGGGAATAGAAGGCCGTCATAGGATTCACCTTCATACCAAGCCCTTTCTGAAAGGACTTCCAAAATTATGCTATGAACTAGGCTTCTCTATCTGAAATAATGAATACGGGAACCCCATGCAATCTAACAATCTCTTTAATATAAATTGTGGCATAGTCCTCAACTGTATCAGTCATCTTGACAGATAGAAAGTGAGTTGACTTGGTCATTTTGTCTACGATTACCCATATCGAATCATACTATCTATGAGATCAGGGTAAGACTGTTATGAAGTCCATTTTAATTATCTCCCACTTCTACTCTAGAATTTCAATGTTCTGGGCCACACCACAGGCTTTTGATGCTCCACCTTAACTTGTTGGGAATTTGGGCACCTGGATACAAACTCTACAACGTCCTTCTTCATGCCACTCCACTAATAAATCTCTCGTAGATCTCTATACATTTCTATTACATCGGGGTGAATAGATTATCTGATGTTATGAGCCTCAGCTAGAATCTTGTCTCTAAGGCCATCAACACTTGATACATACAACCTATCTTGCTATCTCAGGATTCCATCTCCCCTTTTTGCAAATACTAATACCTTTTATTTTTGAACACCTTTTTTCAACTAAAGGAGGATGGGATCTCAGTCTTGCTTTTTTTTTCACCTCTACCACTAAAGATGACTCTACCCCATTTTTGATAATCACACCACCTTCATCAAAATCTTCAATATGTACTCCCAAGCATGCCAGTTTGTGCACTTCCTTAGCTGATTCTTTCTTCCCTTCCTCAATGTGTCTAGTGCTCTCTATGGTCAACCTACTAAGAGAATCAACAACTATATTAGCTTTACCTGGGTAATAGATGATGATCATGTTGTAATCTTTCAATAGCTCCAACCATCTCATCTGCCTCAAGTTCAACTCTTTCTGGCTGAATACATATTGTAACCTCTTGTGGTCAGTAAATATATCGACATGCCCACTGTAAATATAGTGTCTCTATATTTTGAGGGCAAACACCACCACAACAATATGAGTTGGGCAGTTTTTCTCTTGAGTCTGAAGACGCCTGAAGGCAAGGCACCCAACTATAGAAGCATCGCAATGCACAACAAATCCCCCTCGGGTAGGGATAATACAAGAGCTGTCGTTAGCCTAGGTTTTAACTCTTGGAAACTCTTCTCACAAGCTTCAGACCATACGAACTTAACCTTCTTCTGAGTTAGCTTAGTCAAGGGAGCCGAGATAGAAGAAAACCCCTCTACAAAACATATGTAGTAATCTGTCAAACCCAAGAAGTTCCTTATCTCTGTTGGAGTTTGGGCCTTGGCCAGTTCTTTACTACCTCAATCTTTGAGAATCAACTTGAATTCCTTTACCAGAAATAATATGACCCAAGAACGCCACAAATTATAACAAGAACTCACATTCGAAAATTTTGGCAAATAGTTGTTCGTCATTAAGACTCTGAAGGATAATTCTAAGATGGTTGGCATGCTCCTACTCATTACGAGAGCAGACCAGGATGTCATCTATGAACACAATGACAAACATATCTAAGTATGACCTTAACACCCTATTCATAAGATCCATGAAAGCCACTGGTGCATTTTTCAGTCCAAATGACATGACCAAGAACTCATGATGACCATAGCGGGTTATGAAAGCTATCTTAGGGATGTCGCTTTCTCTAACTTTGAGTTGATGATACCCAGATCTGAGGTCTATTTTGGAGAAATAAGTAGCACTCTGGAGTTGGTCAAACAGGTCATCAATTCTGGGAAGATGATACTTATTCATTATGGTGACCTTATTTAACTAATGGTAATCTGTGTACATTCTAAGAGAACCATCCTTCTTACACATGAAGAGAACTATGGCACCCCAAGGTGAGATGCTTGGTCTAATGAAGCCCTTATTTAGGAGGTCTTTCAGTTGTGTTTTCAACTCTTTTAACTCTAAAGGAGTCATATGGTATGGAGGAATGGATATAGGTTGAGTATCTGGGAGGGCTTCTATCCAAAGTTTATCTCCCTATCAGAAGGTACTCTAGGTATATCATCAGGAAAGACTTCTGGGACCTCATTCACGATTGGAACAGACTAGAGAGATGGTGTCTCAACAATAGAATCTTTGACTCTGACTAGATGGTGTATACACCCTTTGGAAATTGACTTTTTGGCTCTGAGATATGAGACAAATTTACCCTTAGGAAAACTGAGCTGCCTCTCCACTCTAAGACTGCCTTATTAGGAAATTGAAACTTTACCACCCTGGTTCTGCAGTCTTTAGAGGCATAACAAGAATAAAGCCAGTCTATGCCTAGAATGACGTCAAAATCTACTATGTCTAACTTAACAAGATCAGCTAAGGTATCTTTATGGTAAATTGACACTAGATCCCTTTAAACTCTTTTGGCTAGAATAGATTCCCTAATAGGGGTGGAAACACTAAAAGGCTCAAGAAGACATTCTGGACTGATCCCGAATTTCATTGATACATAAGGAGTCACAAATGACAATGTGGCACCTGGATCTAACAATGTATAAACATCATAAGTAGAAACTTTGAGCATACCAGTAACCACATCTGATGAGTTCTCCTGCACCTGTCTGGTGGCTATGGCATATAGACGGTTTGTTCCCCCGCCTTCCTGTCCCTGATGTAGCACCCCTCTAAACTAGCCTACCCTGTGGTGCTGAAGAAACTGACTGAGATTTGTTATCCATAATGTTCTGCCTCCCCATAGGACAATCCTTCAAAACGTTCCCCATCTGACTACATCTAAAACAACCATTTGTGCCCACAAGACACTTTCTTGGATAAGATTTGCTAGACTTACCATAAGTCGAATAACGAGTCAATCCTTGAGCTACACTCCCATGTGAATATCTGCTCTAAACTCTATGACTTTGTGATCCCTGCTCATTTCTAACCATAGGTGCAGGTGGACTAGCAGACGAAGGTGCTGGTCCAGATGTTTTAGGCTGAAAGGATGAATGATTGGCATTTCTAGCCTCTCTCTTACCTGTCTCCTGGCCTAATGTCTTGGCCCTTTTGTTTCTCAACCTCTCCCTATCCTGCATTTTCTCCTTCTCCACTTGCTACACATAAGTCATTAAGCGAGCAATATCCATATCCCCAATTAGCATAACATTTCTTCTCTCTCTCTCTTTATCATCCGAGGACACAAACAGATTCATCCTAATACGCATGTCTATCACCATAATCGGAGAATAATGGGACAGCTGAGTGAAATTGAGGCTTTACTCCTGCATACTCATAGCTTTCTACTTCACATTTAGAAATTCTCTCACTTTAGCCTGCCTCAACTCTCTAGGAAAGTACTTTCCCAGAAAGGCCTCATTAAACATTGCCTAACTCAAAGCTGGTGCCCATTTTTTCTACTTCCCTTCCACTGGTCAAACCAAAGTCTAGCTACTCCCTTGAGCTGGTAGGTAGCCAACTCAACCCGCTCTGTTTCCCCTGTGTGCATAACCTGAAATAGTTTCTAGAGCTCCTCAATGAAGTTCTCAAGATCCTCCTTCACATTAGACCCCGTGAACTCAAGTGGGTTCATCCTCAGAAATTCACAAACCCAGGTGGTATCTGAACCATCATGCCTGAGATCTACCTATCAACCTCCATGTATAGTGACTGCCTGTGCGAAAGTATGTATGGCCTAACGGATCTCAACATTAGAGATATCCACTTACGGTGGCTGGTCAACCGGCATAGCTGGACCTCTAGATCCCTCAGGAATTGATGGCTCATGCTGGTTTGCATTCTGCATGGCTGGGAGCCCTCCACCCCTGGCTAGTCCGACGGCTCTACATGGAGGTATGATTTAAAAAATAAGGTGTAAACGCATGAATTAGAAAGGACTTAATAGAGGTAAACTCTGAAGCACGAGATGGAATAACAATTGATAGTGACATTTTCTAATGCCCTATAGCCTCCCTATTATGGATGTAGTGCACTTCACACCAATAATATGGACTCTCTTAGACATAGTTCTATAGACTCCCTAGGACACTTGAACCTTATACTCTGATATCAAGTTTGTCACACCCCGAGTTCACACCCTGCGCGTGGACGACACCCAAAACCATTTCAGGTCCCATGCGAACCACTTGACTTGACCATTTTACTTAGATGAAGACTTAAATGATAAGTGAAAGTCTTAAATATAATAAGTTAAAGATACTGCAAATATCTGAATAAACTAAATAGTGGAAATATCTTAATAATAACTGAAAATAAGATCTGAAACTCCTGACATACAGTCTATGGAAACTCTAACTAGAATGATCTGAATTAACTACCATGACAGGCCCATGGTAACCACAACTGAAAGGAAATGCTAAAAACATAAGTAAAGACTCCAAAGCCTTTGACAGGTAAAAGGCCTTACCAATAGCTGAATGAATAGTTGGTCCTCAACGAACCCTCTGCTGAGGAACTCTGTTAACTGCGTCTGCATCATAAAATAATGTAGTTCCAAAGGACGTTAGTACGTCAAATATATGATATGTAAAATAGCCAAAATCGAGAACGTAGGATAAGACGCTGTACATAAAGTAACTAAAACATGTCCCAAAATAGGATAACATAAGTAATAAACAAAGTGCATGCTGAAAGTAAAACATATGTTGAAACTCTGTATGTAGAAACTAGTTTACTTTAGCTTGGGGAGTTTCTCTAATCGACAACCATCACTATGAGCTTCATGATGATACAACGTCTTGCCCACGCTGCCAAAGCTATCTCATAATTTTCTAGGGTAATGAATGAAAACTAGGGGAGTGCATCCATCCCAAAACTGGGTCATCTCAATGACAAGTGAGGAGTTGTACTCTTGGTACAATCCTATCATATGCCGGCTACGTAGTTTATGAGTTTGAGTTATTATTAGTCTCACTCATATCGGTGCTCAATACTATTCCCAAAATAACTTTCATTATGCTCATAACTTTAAGAGTAAAAGTTCTCAAAATACCTTTTTAATCTTTTGGGACTTAGACCAACTTTAGGTTTTTTGAAATTTTTTTCATCTTATCTCTTCTCTTTGGCTGAACTTATTTCAATGCAACGTATCTCAAAACATAATTTTATTACTCAGCTATTTTGTAAATATCGATCAACTCAAAATGGTGAACATAGAAGTTTTCATGTAATATCTAGGGTTCTTATAATTGCAACCTTAACCATGAAACCTTGAATTAATATCTTAACTTAGTAGTGAAATCAGTAAAAACCATGACTTTTATCAAGAAAAGTACATTCAATGAAGTTAACTAGTAATAGAGGAAATCTTGACCTTAACTTGTAAATAAGATTTTGGGTAGAAACTGGTAGTTAAAGATACTAAAATAATAGTAGGATAACTTTTGGAGGGTCTTACATACCTGGAGAATTAGTTCCTTGAAGAAACTGAAGAAGGTTCTTGAATGCCCTAGCTTTTGTCCCTTTGAAACTACTCTATGAGTTCTTGGACTGTTTGAACGTTAATGATATGAAGAATTATATTTTAGGGGTTGAATTAGGTAAAAATTGACAAGTTATGATTTAAAAGGTGAGAAAAGATGAAAATACCCCTCTTTAAAATCGCTGATCGGGTTGTCTATGAGACCCTCTATGGCTCGTAGAAGTTTCTACGACCCGTGGGGACCCTTTCGTAAACTTTTGGTATGTTTGGGGTCTTTGGATCACTTTACAAGCCCATTTTATGACATGTAGAGTGTTCTACGACCCGTAAATGGGTCCGTAAAGTATGGGGGTAAAAATGTGGAGTTTCAAAACTTTTGCCACGAAGTAGCAGACGGGTCATACTTTAATTTACGACCTGTAAAGAGGTTTCATAATTCACCATTGCTCTAGTAGTCTTCAGTAAAACGACCATAACTTTTGACTCCGAACTCCAAATGAGGTGAAATCAATTGCATTAGAAAGTTAATACAGATGGCTTTTATTTGGTAGGACATGGGACATCTAATTCTTTGTGTGCTAACAATTATGATCATTTAAAGTTGAGTCTCACATAATTGAAGACTAGAAACTCAACTTATAGGAAAGTTTTGAACTCGACTAAGTATAAGAGGTCTCTTATGACCCTAATACACTTCCACATATAAGAGTGAGGCTTGAAACATATGTACATGTGAGGATTGAGTTATGGGGTGTCACAAGTCTAATACATAACAATTTGGGATAATTTCAGAAATATACAATAAACTAAAATATACAACAAATATAGTTATTTTTATTTACATAAAAAATAGGCCAAAATTATAGAAAATATATATGAATATAGAAATATAACTTGCCAAAAGTCATAGAAAGTATACACTGACTGTACAATATAGATTACTTATATATGAGTAATATATTAAAAATCGAATATAGTTTGACTATATATGAAATATATATGCTGACTATACATGCCTCTACAACGAATGACTATCTTTTCGATAATTATTTTGGCTAAATGGCCATGTACTATAATTATCATTAATAATTTCTTAGGGGTAGCATGCAGTAGCTTTGTATATTACTCTTAAGTATAAATAATGCAAACAATAGTTATACAATAGGTTTGATATTAAAATATGTATAATTAATACATGAAAAAACTATGATATTGGCACTGCAAAGGATTTAAATGCATACATTAGCATGATTAATTAAAGATATAGTTGTTTCTCAAAATTCTTTTCACATTCTTTTAAACATATTTGTTGAGGGTATTTTTGTTAAAAAAAATTTATAACATGTTATTTTTAATACACAAATCAAATATAATCCTATTTGTAAGTTCGAAGTCGAATCCCATGGAGAAGTAAGATTTAGTTATAATTATTCAATATCGCTAACAAAATTGGTTTGAATATTTATTGTCTTAAATATTAAGATTTTATTTCTAACAAATTAATTAATGCATATTAAAGCAATAAAATTATGAACTGAAAAGAATGGGTTGACTTCAAGATTAAAAAGGTCTTTTCTCCATTGTCGGATTTTTTCTCTTTACATTAGCTATAATTATATTGAATAATCTTAATGAATCTTCTCTTACAACAAATATCTGTCAAATGAATTTCCTAGCATTATTCTCTGGGATGAACCCTAGTTAACTGGTTAATCTATTCACCTAGACTGCATCAAAGCTTTATTATCGATAACCTACATTTTTAAATCTCAGTCGTTTATCTTTAATTCTTTTAAATAACGTTGTTCAACTAAAATTTAGTGTTATAATATGATCACGCACGGCAGTTGCAACACTCTCAAGTTGTTCTTTATTATTTTAAGTCCTTTTAGCTCAACAACCATTCCATGCGATCTTGATCATTTTAATAGATTTCTACTCAAACTTCGAAATTTCATCACAAATATATTTTTGCTTCAAACATGTCCATTAACATTGAAAAATCCACTATGTAAAAAAATATACATAATAAACACATAACAATTCTAATAATAATCAAATAACGACGATTTATAATAGTTAAATATATGCCGAATATCAATAATCTATCAAAGGACTCCTTAGTTTCAAACTTACCGTCAATATAAAGTATTACAATGCAAGTGGGATTCCGATAAGTATCTTTATGGGAATGTTATCAACTTGACAAGATTTGTGTCGATATAATTCTCCTCCTCACAAAAATTAAATTCGAAACGTGTGTACTTTTATCTTGATATCAAATATTAAATTTTCATTTGAATCACGGATGGTACGGTATTGCGGTATTGTTGGATCGCATTTGGAAGAATAAAATTAATTGTGTCTCTCTCCTTTTTGACAGTTTATTCTTTTTCAATTTAAAACGTGGGGTCATATTTTCAGAAGAAGTTTTCAACTTTTTATCAATCAATTGGAATATTTACAAAGGAGGTCAAAGTGATTTAAAACTTCTTTCTTGAATTGTGATTTTGATAACTAACAGATAATAAACTACCTAAATTTCAATTTGTGTATTTTGATTTGATTAAACATAATGTTGAAAAAGTATAAAAGACTTTTAATTAAATCTTATAATCTTAAACTAAAGATATGTGTAATATACAAAAATATTTTTTAATTTTGTGATTTTAAATTGATAAATTAGGACATGAGTATTCTTTTTTAAAAAGAGCTAAAAAAAAAAACAAACAAATAAATTAAAATTGGAAATTACCTAATTTAGACGGGTTGTGACAAGTTGAAGGACTCGTCCATATCCCAACGGGACTAGGAATTATTTTCGAGCTTAATATATTTTAGAGTTAATTTCACTTAATTTTTAGATTTAGAAAATATGAAAAAAGGTTAAAATTATTTTTGAATTATGTAAAGTAGATTATTTGTATCCCTCATTATATTTTAGGATCCAAAGTACCTTTGTCATTTTCTCAAGAGTCTACAAATACCTTTAAAATTTAACAATTCAAATTTTTTGTGACATGGCAAATTATGTGGAGTTAATCCCTCCGTCTAAGTGTTGTCAATTAGGATTCACTACAAAAAAAATCAAACTTTTAGTGGCGACCAAAGTCACCATAGTATTCAAAACTAAAATCTATTCAGTGCCAAGAAAGGCTATAGATCTGTACTTGATGACAAGCGTATATATACATCTTTTAGTCATAAATTATCGATGTTTATACTTCATTCTAAGATAAAATATGCTTAATTTTTACATATTTGAAGTTTACAAAAGAAAAAAAAATTACATCTCCCAATCTCACAATGAAATATTTGTTTATCTTTCTAAATCTTTAATTTGAGGACTTCTTCGTAGTGGCTCCCTTACCTCAAAGTGGCTCTATTTCATTATATTTCATCCATATCCCTGCTCCATTGATTTAATATCCCTTTGGTGTCCTTGACATAATAGATGTCGTTTCTAGTCTATCTCTTTCTACTTCTTTTCTATATATAAACATAAACGCTCAAGAATCATCAAGAAAGTTATCAAAGTTAGGATTAGCTTTCAAGATTCATCCTCAAGGGTTTCAAGAAACGAATTCAAGAATTCCAAGAAAGGATTTCTTGATTCTTCTTTTTCAAGAATCAGGGTTCTTCATCAAGAACTCTAAAGATTCCAAGTCAAGAATTCAAGAATCTTCTTCAATTCTTCCAAGAACTAATCTCTAAGAGGTTCCGACGAACCGTGTTGACAGTTTCCATCGATCTCCTTTATCGACGGACTCGATTCATTTCTTTGAGAACAGATCTCCTTTATCGACGCTTTCACTGCTCATCAGATTCCGATGACGCTTTCAAGCAGACTCTGGCGATCAGGCCAAGAATAGTGAATTCCAGCGATCAGTTCACTCTGTCAATCAGTTTCAATCCAGGTTCTATTGTTCCTTTCTCGAGCAGTTTTGGGGATATCATTTCTAGTTTCTTGGATATCATTTCTACTTCTTGATTCAGCTGAGTATCGTCCCTTTTTTCTCTCTGTTTCCAGATTTCTTAGTTTAAGCAATTTTATCATATTAATTGTTGGATTTCTTTATTACTGTTGCATATTCACCTTGTAATACGTTATTTTGTCTTCTAATGTTTACCTTTTATATACATACTCCCAGGTTTATTGTTGTTGCCTATAGTTTTTGATTTCTTGCACTCTGATTATTTGTGTCATATGGTACTCTTTATTTATCTTTAATTTCTTGCCCTCTAATTATTTGTGTCATATTTGATTCCTCTGCCTATAGCTGTATATTTTTTGTACATTGTTGTATACATATTACTTAGCATATTTTTTGTTGGAAATATTACTTAGCATATTGTTGTTGTATTATTGCATATTGTTGTCTTTTGTTGGAGTCTTGTTTATTATTGTTGCATAGTACTGTTTATGGGTAGTTTGCTCGTATTGTTTTTAGTATTCCTTGTTTATAAAATTGCAAGTGTATAGTATTGTTATTCTTTATTGTGACTTGTACTTGTTTGTAGGGATTATCAGTTTTGTAGTTTAGTAGCGTCAGGAGATAATGGTGGACTAGGGTCATATCATAGGTCAGTGTCGGAGGTAAGGGGTAGGGGTAGCAAGAGGGTCACGGGCTTATTAAAGTTAAGGATAGCATCGTGGAATATAGAGTCACTAACAGGGAAGTCCATAGAATTAGTAAAATATTTTAAAAGGAGACATATTAATATAGAGTGTGTCCAGGAGACC
>JAABOM020000103.1:10885697-10920958 GCA_011800125.2 Solanum clarkiae
CCAAGAGGTTTGTACCTTGAATAGCTAGCTTGGTCTCTTCTACACATATGATATCCTATATGAGCATGAGTTACTTATGAATGTTTTACTTAAGCATTGATCAAACATGTCATATTGTTATATTATGCCTATTTCTTAATACTATGCTTTTTTATTATGATTCCTATCTATTATAGCATTATATCCTACGTACTTCGTACATTCAAATGTATTAACACATACTCTTGCCTACTAGATATCACCATGTAGGAACCAGATCCTAAGTTGATCATCCTCCACCACGTGGCTAGTTTAGTGCTACTCAAGCTAGTTAGTGAGTCCTCCACTTCGGGGACCTTAGTCTACTCTCTCTGTTGTTATGTATTGAGACACTCTTCTTTATGTTCTATTTGACTATGAGGGTGAGCCCGATTGCTTTGTTTTGGCCCCCGCTCTTATCTATGTAGTAGAGATAGTTGTTGGACATGTTATGTGTCTATGATATGAGTTGACTCTTGTCTCTTGACTATGGTATTGTGCAAGCTCTTTCCCTTTGCCTCTTTGCCCCTATTCTTCCTCTTTAATGTTTTTATATGCTTCTGCAACCAATGATGTGTAATGACAAGTTAAGAGGCTTGTTTGGGCTTCCTTCGGGTTCCCCATTCACCGTGTCACGTCTAGGCCCTAGGCTTAAGTCGTGACAGGCATGAAAGACAAGGTGGCCGAAAGAGGTTCTGCCAGCATGGCCAGTTTAGTGGACACCTGTCGCGTGACAGGGTGTTTCATAAATAAGGACATCAGGGTCAGGTTGTCCATGCAGCCATCCCGACTTCTGACAGTGTTGATAGGCCCCGATTTACTTAGGCGGGCCATGATAGTTCCTTTGGTGCACCTAGGCATAGTGGATTTTTAGGGCAGCTATCTTAAAGGTAGGAGACTGTGGTTTGTTATCATTGTGATGAGATTGGGCACGTGGCTGTCACTATCCTCACCGTGCACCTCCTACTCAGGCTTCAGGTTCTCAGCCAGCTAGTTCGGCTCAAGCACCAGCACCCAGGGACACACCCTAGGTTATGAGGGGTGGTACCAGATGGGGTCATAATAAAGTGAGAGATGGTGCTCGTAGAGGCCCAAAGGCTAGTGGTGGGCATAGAGTTTGTTATGTTGTCCCAGACAGAGCCAAGGCAGTGGCCTCTAATGCAATCATCACTGATATGGTTCCAGTGTGTCACCATTCAAATTCAATTTATTTGATCCAAGTTCTACTTATTCATATGTGTAAGCCTATTTTGCTTCTGATATTGATATTATGTGTCACCTGTTTGCCAAGCCTATTTGTGTTTCCACCTTAGTAGGTGAATCATTAGTGGTGAATCGGGTTTATCGGGGTTGTATTGTGACTTTCATAGAGAGATATTGTGGATAACTTGACATTGTCAGATATGGTTGAGTTTGATGTGATATTGGGCATAGATTGGTTGTCACCTTATCATGTTATTCTCGATTGCCATGCGAAGATTGTGACGTTATCTTTCCCTGACTTGTTGATGTGTTACCAAAATATAGTACTTTTTGTGGTTAAAACTTGGAACTTTATATGTTCTAAAAGCAACGTTACTGGGTTTGATGTGTTTTAATATTTATTTTGCAGGATTACAGGATACTATATGATTTTGGGCAAAGTTCTGCAGAGTTGAAGTTTTTGAGGATTTATGGACTACTCTATGGGCCATGGTTCAATCCATGAGCCATAAAGCAGTTTCGTGAGTTAGATCCAATGAAGGGCCAAGTTTCAGTTGTTATATCCACGAACTGTAAGACAAGTCATAAACTTTTTCGCAAGTCGTGGATAGTGTCGTGCCTATAGGATTAGATATTGAAGAGTTTCATAAAAGTTGTTAGATAAAACATTCCACGGGCCATAAGTTAGAAGACGGCACATATGAAGGTCTCATGAAATTGAAGTCTATTTTTGGAAGTTACAGAGTACAAAGCTCAGGTATGAGCCGTGGTTCCTTATACGGCCCATAACCCCGTCTGTAGAAGCTATTGAATCCAGTTTTCCTATTTCATTTTGGATTTATATTTTACTTATTATAAATAGGTTTTTTAATGTCTTTTTAGTAGAGAGACGCATGAGAGAGGATAGAAACACTTTGCAGACTTCATATTTTGTGACTTTTACATTTAAATTATTACATTATGGTTTCTTTTGGAGAACTTTGGATTTCTTGTTCTTAAATTTATCTTTATAAGTGTCTAATCATGCTATTCCATAATATGATTCTTTCATCTACAATGGTTATGTATAGCTAAAACTAGGGTTGTGGGAACCATGAAGAACTAACAAGGTAAAATTGGATAATCTATAATTCTTGAAAAGTGTGCATGCATGTATTAATTAGTTCTCTATGTTATGAATTCTTTTTAATGGTGGTGAAGGTTAGAACCCTCCTAATTCTTTCTGAATGGAACAAAGTAGTAATAAATAGGAAAAAAGACTAATTAATAGGATTCAATATGATCCCTCTCGTCTAATCAACCTAAGTGGATCAAGGGACGGTTGTACTGGAACAAAAGGTAAGGGTTAGTAATTTTATAGATCAAATCACGTAGTAAAATTTACCCCTCCCTAGATTAAAGGGTTTGATAAACTTAACTAACCAATTCTGCAGGCTACACACTAGAAACGATTGCATTAGTATGCACATATCTTATACTTGGCTGATTGCATTGGTATGTACACATCTTATTGCATTCGTACCATTTGTGATATTATGATATATTGTGAATTTTCATTATATGACCTGTGATGCCTTGAGACACTTTAGTATGGGGCCTGCAATGCCACAAGATATTTCTATTTATGGCCTATGATGCCTTGAGATATTTGAGTACGTAGCCTACGCCGCCCCTAGGTTCTGTATGGTTGCTTTGGCTCAATAGATGTGTACACTGGACATACGACTATCATGATTCCATCTCATATATGGTCTGCGATGCCATTTCATTCATGCATAGCATCATTGATTGAATTTTACTATCTTTACCTGCTTTTATCCATGTTTATGTTGCATATTAACTTTTGAATGCAGGTGGTAGAGACTCTTAGTTACTATATACTTGTTCGATTTCTCTTGCCCAATCGGTTGAACCTCCTGGGTTAATTTTGGTGTAGTCACCCCTACTTTGCTTCCTCCCTGGAGATCAAGCACAGAGACCCGTATAGGTAGTTGATTCGCTCTAGCAAAGCTTTTTCCAGTTATCCAGATCTTATTGGTGAGGCTCAGAGTTCAAGTCATCGTGGATCATTGAGACTTCTTTTGTTGTTTCTTTTCAAACTTTGTATCAGATATTATCAGATTTGTATTCCATTTGAGATAGTTGTATTTACTCTATTGTACCACTTTAGATGCTCTTGTACTCATGACTCCAAGTTTGGGATTTCGTATGCTATGATAAGATTGTTTCTATTTTACTTTATTTTTTAGTTGTCATCTGATTTTGGATTGTGAAAGAAAAAGGGTACATTGGAAAAAAAGCGTAGGTGGAATTTTCGGTCAAGTTTTTTGAAGAGATATTTGTTTTTTTTTTTTGAAAATTTCCTTATCTAGTAGGGTAAACGACAGGTCCACGTCATGGATTTGCCCCAGGTTAGTTCAAATTGTATCCAGTTTAACCTCGGACAAAATTGTATTGTGATGTACTCAATTCACATTGCAGAACTAGGTAAACTTTTCCATTCAATTTCAGTTTTAAGTTGGGACCTTTTGGCGTTTTCCCAACTTATGTTTTTTGGACTTATTCCTATTTAGTTAACTACCTTAACCCTCCAAATTCTCTCATTCTGACTAAATTCTCAATTTACAAAGTCTTCTCTCAAGAAAATCTTCCAAAGATTTTCTTCTTCTTCATGTAAGGCTCCATGGAAGACCAAGTCGATTCCTTCAAGCTCCAAGACAATTTCTCCAAATTTTGTTCCAATTTCTAATCCAAGGTATGTAGTTAGTTATTTATGGGTTGCTTTCACTCATAGAGCCTAAACAAATCTCTTTTTCATTAATTTCAAGTATGTATTATTATGAATTTTTCCAATTTTGGCTCAATTTCATAAATTATGATTTATATTATTATTATTGATCTATTTCAATATGAATTGATTTAAACTGCATGAAATTGATAATTTTTCACATGAATTTTCACAATTCTATCTAGGGTTCATGATTCTCATCATGGATCTTGTTCAATTCTCTTCTAATTGTATAAATTAGGTTTCAATTAATGTTTATTTACTCAATTATGCATGAATTTCTCTTAATGTCATGATTGTTGATGATTTACAAGAATGTTCTCTATAACACTACCTAAGAATTATAAATGTCACAATGGATTATTTCAATTGTGATTCCAATTATGGATGCTTTTATTCAACTAAATGTTTTTCAATTTGAGATTGAACCCACAAAATCGCACTAGTCTACTATGAACTATGATCATGAATGACAAAGAACTTCACCCAATTTTCATAAAAATGCTTTAATATGATTTATAGAAGTCCTAAATGAATGAATGAATGTTGATAAAAGGTTTTTCTCATCTAATCATGAATTGTAGATGCGATAAGAGCAATTCGAACATTAATGAATCACCAAGATTTAATGATCTATTCGAGTAATGATGATTTAATGACTCAAGTTTGTTATGTATCATTGATTTATGATTTTACTACTCTATTTGGATTTGACTTAGCACCAAACAAGCTTGAGGTGTGGTTCTATATGGAAGATATTAAAGTTATCTCCCCAAGAAAATTATAGTAGCAACCTCTTGTCTAAAATTATGTGCCACCATAGGTTGCCTTATAGGCCTAACTAGTGGATCCATATATAGATCATGATATTAATTTGTTGTACTATCACAAAATGTACCTTGGAAAAGTATCCTATCCCTTCTCATATGATAGTTACATCAGATTCTATGTTGTAGCCCACGTGGTTTGATTGTCACACAAAATGACTAAGGTTTGATTTTTAAGCTTTACCTTAACTTAATGCTTTGACCACATAATTTTAAATTGTCCTTGTCTCATGCTTTACTTATGCCTATAATATTATGGTGTTACATTTCATAACTCATGCACTTATGCTATATACAAATATCATGCATTGCCCTGTCACGACCCAAGCCTAGGGCCTAGGCATGATCGGCGAATGGGAACCGAAAGGGACCCACAACAAGCCTCTTAGCATATCATAAACACATCCTTGGTCGAAAAAACAAGATAAACAACAAGAGAGACATAAACAAGGTAAATTGGGACTAAGGGAGAGAGAGAGAGTTTAATACATAGATGACATAGATGCATCAAAGCTCAAGCATAATACATAACTTGTCCAACAACACCTCTAACATAGATCTTAGCGGGGGCCAAGATAAGCAACTGGGCTCACCCTCATATTCAATATATACATAAAAGTAAGATAGTCTACATACATAGCATGAGACCATAGACATTGTCCCCAGAATAAAGGCTCACCAACAAGCTTAAGAGAAATCGTACTAGCCACGTGTAGGAAGATGCTCTAGTGGGTATCTGGTTCCTACATGGTAGCATCATGTAGGCATAGAGTATGCGTTAGTACATTTGAATGTACTAAGTATATAGGATGCATGCAACAAGAGATAGGCACATGGCAAAATGCAATATCATAAGCAAGAGATAGCATATTAATAATATGACATGAATGAATAATACTTGAAGTAAAACATGCTTATATAGAACATATTACATGTGAACAAGTTGACCATCATTACATAACGAAGGCATACTACCTCCCACGTAAGGCAATTGAAGTATATACCCCCCAATGTGGTAGCATGGGCCTATCAATCCCCGCTAGGTTAATGAAGTATATACCCCTGAATATGGTAGAATGGTCCTACCATCCCCCGAGCTAGATGAATGAGGTAAATACCCCTCAATATGGCAGTTCGGGCCTACTACCCCCTAAACTAGGCAATTGGTCAACTTTCATCATGATAGATACTTTTCATGAAATCATCATATACATACCTTCCTTTCCTCATCACAGAGTCACTCAAGTCATAGGTCATGCAATGGATCATCAATAGTTCAAGAATCCAAAATCGGACATTTTATCAAACACTTGGTGGTTATATAACGCTAGTGTGATATCATGCAATTCAAGAATGAAATCATGCAAGAAAATACAATGTAAAACCATCCACCAACACTTGGTAATATCCTCATGTAATATATATTAAAACCCTTTATCAAATCAAACAATAGACGATAAATTCATAGCTCAAAACATGTTTAAACAGTCATAAGTTTATGAAACCCCAACATAGTTAGTTCATAGCCAAATTCATAATAAGGAAGTCCCACAAGTAAATCAATTTAGAATCATGCATTTTAGGTTTAAAAAAAAGGAAGTTTTGGCACCATGGTTGCAAGGATCCAATGATTGGAACCTACTGAAACGACCATAAAAAGTGCCCGAAAATATACCTAGGAATCCACAGAATTTTAAATTTCATATATCTCAAAATACGTGTATGATACAAAAAATCCAACTTCATATTCTTGCTCAGAGGGTCAAACTTAGGGGAGAAGGGTCTAACCCCGATTTTATAGCAATCGAATCACAATTCCAAATTCCAAAATTTCAATTTCCAGAATCAGTCCGTGATTGTACCGCGATGCGCAGCTGTCGCGGACATGTGTAAACTTGGTCTCTGCATCGCGGACTTGCGTAAATTCTTCACAGTTATTTTTCTTGCAGTCCAAGACTTTTGAGTCTTGGGCCTAAGTGTTTCCAAATGTATTTTTACCTATACTTAGCCATATTTCACCTTCATATCATCCTAAATATTCCCCAATACTCACTCAAACACTTACTTTTATATTTCTCTCAAAATTCAAGTCTTAAACCCTCATTCGGATCTCAAGATTCTCCTTCAAGCTTCAAGTCTCCATCTCCAATCTTCTTTAAGGTTTCTCCAAAAGCTAAGGTATGTGGGTTTCTTTTATGGGTTCCTTTCACTCATGATACCCAAGCCTCCTTTTACTCAACTTGCATGATTCAAAGTTGATTTACAAACGGGTCTTGCATATTATGAAATTCACTACACACTCTGATAAAGCTATGTGAAATTGTGACTGTTTTGCTATGTTTTAAGCTATAAATCTTGGATCTATTATAAGATTTGAAGAGGAGTTTTGATATATATTGCTTGAGGGTGTTGAAAGGTGCTTATTAATTGTTTTATATGGGATTTACTAGCATGATTTCACTCTTGTATTGGATGGTTTCACACTAGCACTTCACACTCTCTAAGTGTTTGATAAAATGTCCAGTTAGGTTTTCTTGAGGACTTGAAGGTCCAATGCATGTATTATGAGTTGAATGATATTATGATGATTATATGATGATGAAACGATGATGAATTGATGTATGTATGTGATTACCAAATGATGATGAAAAGGAATGTATATATGTGTGTGTTTAATCATATAAAGCACCAATGGTATTACAAGTGAATTATTAGGCTCTCATGTTGTTATGTTCTTGGGAATTGTTGATGAGTTATGGGGTTCTTATGCTAAGTCTATGTTCTTGTGTATTGTTAAGCCTACTAGAAGGGGTTATGAAATATGCTATGTATTTTACCCCCTAGTACAAGGCTAATTCCTACATATAAGGGTTATGGACTATGTTGTACACTTTACCCTCATGTACGAAGTTATGTTATTCACTTACTCATGTCTACATGTAGGGGTTATGAATTATATATACTCTTTATCCTCGTGTATGATTTGGGTTTATGTTATGTACTCATTTGAGGTTATGCCATGAACTCATATTCACATATAGGAGTTATGAACTATGTTGTACTCCTTACCCTTAAGTATGATTTAAGGTTATGAAATATACTCATATGAAGGGGTTATGAACTATGTGGAATACCTTACCCTCATATGCACGCATGTAGGGGTTATGACTTACGCTACCTTTTACCCTCATATGTTATTTATTATCTCATGTACCACCCATTACTTACTAGAAGGGGTTATGACTCATGCTAAATCCCTCACTCTCTGGTACAAGGTATTTGGATGATCTAATCATGTTATCTTACTGGGTGATTCCTCCATTCTAGGGATGTTGGTCTATGTTTCTTATGCTATATATTGATACTTTTTTCTTTACTGTTATTTTGACTATGAGGGTGAGCCTGGTTACTTTGTCTTGGCCCCCGCTAAGAATCTATGTTTAGAGGTGTTGTTGGACAAGTTGTGTATTATGCTTGAGCTTTGACTCATCTATGATATTTAATTATTACACTCTCTTTTCTCTTTCCCTTAGTCCATGTTTCCCTTGTTTATGTTTCTTAAGTTGTTTATCTTGCTTACACGACCAAGGATGTATGTATGATATGCTAAGAGACTTGTTTGGGGTTCCTTTGAGTTCCCCATTCGCCGGTCACGTCTAGGCCCAAGGCTTAGGTCGTGACACCCGCATACCTTAGCTTTGGAGAACTTCTTGATGAAGATTTGAATGGAGACTTGAATCTTGGATGAATTCCTTAAGATCCGGAAGAGATTTGGACACTTGAATTTTGAGAGAAATATTAGTCCAAGGGTTTGAGAGAGTATTAGGGAATGTCTTTGATGATATAAGGGTGAAATATGGCAAATTATAGGTATTTTCACACATGGGAAGACTTAGACCCAAGACCAAAAGGCCTTGGACCGCAATACAAAACCTGGACAAAATTACACAATGGCGCACCCCAGCCACGTCGAGCTAGGGGCGCGCACTGCACACTGTTTTCGACACTTTGAAATTTTAGAATTTGCTATAGTTGCTTTAAAATCAAGGTTAGACCTATTTCCCGCTCAATTTTTCCCTCTGAACATGAATATGAAGACGAATTTTCAAAATCATGCACGGACTTTGAGATATATAGAAATTATGATTCCTGGCACTTCTAAGACACATGTCTAGGCACTTTTTGGGGTCGTTTCAACATCTCTCCCTTGGGAACGTTCGTCCCCGAATGTCAAAGAAACGTACACAAGAAGAGTAACTATGAAGAGATCAGCCCCAACAAAAATGCAACAATGCACTTAACACCATTTTCAAAACCTCAACACAAGTGTAAAAAAATCATCATAAACTCATCAACACAAATATGGATGTATGCAATGACATAGGGGCTGAAACATAAGACTCAGAATCAAAATATAGACTTGACATGTTATCGTAAGCTTGAATAGAATGAAAGTGATATAGATGTTGCTTCTACATGCCCGCTTCGGCTTCCCAAGAGACTTTTTCGACTTGATGATTCTTCCAAAGGGCCTTGAAGAACACCACATCCTTATTAATCAACTTTTCCACCCTTCCATCCAATACCTACACCGGGACCTTCTCCTAAGTCAACTTATCCTCCACAATACCTACAACCTCAAAGAGTTCTATAGCACTAGAGTCACCAACACATCTCCTCAACCACACCCACATCCATGGGCAATTGCTACTCACACGCAACCTTACCAAGCCTCCTCAACACTCTATAAGAACCTACAAACCATAATCTCAATTCCCTTTCTTGCAAAACCACACCACACCCTACATGGGTGGAACTTCCAAGTGAACCCAATCATTAACATAAGCACATATAGCCTACCTTAGTATTCTAATGACACTATCTCCCCCTTGGGAGAAAACCTCTACTTCACCATCTTATACCAAAGTGTTCTTTCCTAACAAGGCGGGGTCAATATCTTGCTTTGTGTACATATTCTCAATCAAGAAGTTCTAAAATCATTAGCCACCATTACACCACCATAGCTAACCTCTTCCAACTTCACTCCCAATCTAGCCAACTGATGAACCTCTCTAGCCACCTCCTTGACACCATCGCCTATATGAGCTAGGCTACCTATAGACACACTACTCAAAGCATCGTCCACAACATTATCCTCATTAGAATTATTATGCACACTCACATCATAATCCTTGAGAAGTTCTAACCACCTTATTTGCCTCAAGTTAAGATCCTTTGAATGAACACATTTTGGAGACTCTTATGATTGGTAAACACCTCAACATGCATCTCATACAAATAACGACGCCAAATCTTAAAATAAATACTACGACAGGCAATTCAAGGTCAATGATAGGATAGTCCTTCTCATGCATCTTAAGTTGTCTAAAAGCATTGGCTACCACCTTACTATTCCACAACAAAACACAAACCTAGCCTTCCCTTGGGTCAACTTAGTCATGGGAGAAGCAATAGAAGAGAGACCATTCACAAACCTCAGGTAGGAACCCACTAAGCCAAGAACTTCAAATGTCTGATAGAGTCAAAGGTTTAGGCCAATTTTCTAACCACCTCCGTATTCTTAGGATTCACCTTGATACCATCCCCCGAACCCACATGACTTAAGAAGGTAACCTCTTGCAACCAAACTCACATTCCTCTTATTTAGCATACAACCTTTCTCCCCTAAACTTTGTAGCACTACCCTCAATTGACTCACATGCCCCTCCTAATTTTGGGAGACAAACACTATCATCACCAAAACCACTATAAACGTAGTAAGGTAGGGACTAAAGACACTATTCGTGAGAATTATATATATAGTCAGTGTCACAACCTAAGCCTATGGCCTAAACGTAACACAGCGCAAGGGGAACTCGAAGGGACCCCAAGAAAGCCTCTCATCACATCATTGCACATCCTTGATTGTGGAAGCAATAAAATATAACATGAGATAGTAAATAGGGATAATCGGGGCTAAGGGACATCTTTAATATCATAATCAACAAGAGTCAAGAGAGAGGGAGAGAGTCAAAGCTCATAACATTACACATGACATGTCCAACAATACCTCTAGTATATAGATAAAAGCGGGGGCCAAGTCAACCAATCGGGTTCACCCTCATAGTCAACATTTACATAAAGAAAGGAAGTCTTAGATCATAACATGAGACGATAAGCAATGTCCCCATAATAGAGGACTCACTAATAAGCTTGAGTAGAATCGTACTAGCCACATGGATGAGGATGCTCAAGCAGGGGTCCGATTCCTACATGTGACATCATATAGGCATAGAGTATATGTTAGTATGTTTGAATGTACTAAGTATGTAGGATGCAATGCAACAAGTGATAAGCACCATAATCAAAATGCACAATATAGGCAATGGATAAACATATAGCAATATGACATGTATGAATGATGCTTGAAGTAAACTTATGCTTATATAGAACACGATCCATGTGTAAGGAGAAACGACTTTAGTGAAATCCAAGGCCTACCACCTCCTTGGAGAGGCGCATGAAGTACAAACCCCTTCATGTGGTTGATGAGGTACAAACCCCCAACATGGTTGACAAGGTACAGACCCTCCAACATGGTTATCAAGGTACAAACCCCTCGACATGGTTGCATAGGCCTGCCACCTCTCGAGCGAGGCGATCAAGGTACAAACCCCTCAATATGGTTACCCGGGCCTACAACCTCCCTAGTGAGGATTGGTCATTTTCCCCACATTATACTGATAATATTATCTATATATATTACTTTCATCATCATATAGTCGTTCAACTCATAAAACATGCATTAGACCTTTAATTCCTCGAGAATCATAATCCGCACATTTTATGAGTCACTTGATAGGTGTGTAGTGCTAGTGTAAGATCATCAATAGATACTTGGTAACACCCTCAAGCAATATTCATCAAAATGCTTCATCAAATCTCAAAATAGACCTTAGATTAATAGCTCAAAACATGTTAAAACAGTCACAATTTCATGAAACCCCAACATAGTGTGCAGTGGAATTCATAATAAGTAAGACCCATGAGTAAACCAACTTTATATCATGCAAATTTAGGTAAAAGAAAGCTTGGGCATCATGGGTGAAAGGAACCCATGAGAGAAACCCACATACCTTGACTTTGGAGAATCCTTGAAGAAGATTGGAGATGGAAATTTGAAGCTTGAATGAGAACCTTGAAATCCGAATGAGTTTTGAGACTTTAATTTAGGAGATGAAATATTGGCTAAGTGTTTGAGTGAGTATTTGGGAATGTCTTGAATGATATGAGGATGAAATAAGGCTAAGTATAGGCATTTTCATGCATGGGAACACTTAGGCCCAAGACCCAAAGGCCTTGGACCGAGATAGAAAACTGACCACAAAATGAATTGAGGCGTGCCCTTGGCGTGTCGCCCCAGGAGCGCAAAAAACCCACTGGAAATCAATCTTTGGGAATTTTGAATTTTGATACGGTTACTCTTAAACCGGGGTTAGACCCATTTCCTACTCAATTTGACCTTCTGAACAAGAATATGAAGTCAGATTATCGTTATCATGCACGAATTTTGAGATACATGAAAATTACGATTCTGGACACTTTCGAGGCACATTTTTGGGTACTTTTTGGGGTCTTTTCAATATCTCCCCCTTGGAAACATTCATCCTCCAATGTCAAAGAAACATATATGAGGGATGCAAACATGACAATTTCAGCCCACATAAGGATACAACAATGCACTTAAACATCACTTCAAAAATCTCCACATAAGTGTAAAATTATCATGAACTTGTGAATTTAAACATGAATGTATGCACTGACATGAGGACTGAAGTTGAGACTTCAGATCATATAAAGGACTTAGTTCAATACCTTAGGCTTGAGTGGAGTGGAAAAAATATGGGTATCACTTTTGCATATCTGCTTCAACCTCCCAAGTAGCACCTTTGACTTGTTGGTTCCTCCAAAGGACCTTAACGGAAGCAACTTTCTTATTCCTCAGCCTCTTCACCTGCCCGTCCAAGATCTCTATTGGGACCTCATAGTATATCGAGTTTTCTTCGACTACCCCCATAGTATCAAGAGGCGCAATAGCATTGGGATCACCCACACACTTCCTCAACACAGACACATGGAAGACTGGATGAACCAATTTCATTTCTTCAGGCAAATACAACTCGTAAGCCACCTTACCAATCCTTCTTATCACCCTATAAGGACCCATATATCTAGGACTCAACTTACTCTTCTTACCAAAATGGACCACACCCTTCATGGGTGACACCTTCAAATAAACGTAATCACCAACCTTGAATTCAAGATCCCTTCGCCTCACATCGGCATAAGAGTTTTCGCGACTTTAGGTTGTTTTCAACCTTTCTCTAATCATTTTGACCTTCTCCATAGCATCCATAACCAGATTCGGATCCAATAAAGCCATCTCTCCAACCTCAGACCACCCAACTGATGATCTACAACATCTACCATAGAGAGTTTCAAAAGGAACCATACCGATGCTAGAATGATAGCTATTGTTATATGCAAACTGAATCAATGGAAGGTGATCATCCCAACTATCCTTAAACTCTAATACACAAGCCTTAAGCATATTATCAAGGGTTTGAATAGTTCTTTCAGCTTGGCCATCCATTTGAGAGTAAAAAGCCATACTAGGCTTTACCTTGGTTCTAAGACCTCTTTGGAAAGACCTCCAAAAGTGTGAAGTGCATTATGCACCACGATCTAATATGATGGATAAAGGAACCCCATGCAACCTCACCAAGTCACGAATGTACAACCTAGCATAATCTTCAGCCCCATATGTAGTCTTAACCGGTAGGAAATGAGCCGATTTTGTCATCCTATCAACCACAACCCATATGGAATCAAAACCCTTTCTAGTCTTGGGAAACCCAACCACAAAATCCATATTAATCTCTTCCCACTTCCAAGTAGGAATTTCTATGTCTTGGGTTAGGCCACCCAGCCATTGGTGTTATGCTTTGACTTGTTGGTAATTATGGCAACCGAAAACAAATTTTGAAATATCCCTCTTCATGCCTCCCCCAATAAACCTCTCTCAAATCTCTATACATTTTTTAGACCCCGGGTGAATAGAGTAAGAAGAATCATGAGCCTCAACAAGAATCCTTTCCTTCAACCTATCAACACAAGGCACACACAACATACCTTGGTACGTAAGAGAACCATCTCCCCCTGGGAGAAAACCTCCACCTTACCATCTTTTACCAATGCCTTCAATTCCAACAAAGCGGCGTCAAGATCTTTCTTATCTTTCACCTCCTCAACCAATGAAGATTTAGAACCATCAATAACAACAACACCATTATCAACTCCTTCCAACCTAACACCCAACCTAGCCAACCGATGGACCTCCCTAGCCACCTCCTTTTCACCATCATCAACATGAGGTAGGCTACCTACAGACACCCTACTCAAAGCATTCGTCACAATAATAGCCTTACCTGGATGATAATGCACACTCATATCATAATCCTTAAGAAGTTCTAACTATCTCCTTTGCCTCAAGTTAAGATCTTTTTGAGTGAAGACATATCGAAGGCTCTTATAATCGGTGAACATATCAATATGCACCCAATAAAAATATTGACGCCAAATCTTTAATGCAAATACCATGGCTACTAGTTCAAGATCATAGGTAGGGTAGTTCTTTTCATACACTTTGAGTTGCCGAGAAGCATAGGCTATGACCTTACCATTTTGCATTAGGACACAACCCAAACCAACTCTAGAAGCATCACAATACACAACAAATCCTCTAGCCCATCCGGTAGTGACAATATAGGAGTGGACACAAGTTTATCTTTCAATGTTTGGAAGCTCCTCTCACACTCATCACTCCATACAAACTTAACCTTCTTTTGAGTCAATTTTGTCATAGGAGAAGCAATAGAAGAGAAACCATTTACAAATTTTTGATAGTAACCCGATAATCCCAAGAAGCTCTTAATGTCCGACGGGGTCAATGGTCTACACTAATTTCTAATCACATCCGTCTACTTAGGATCCACCTTAATACCATCCCCTGACACTACATGACCTAGGAAGGCAACCTCCTTCAACCAAAATTCACATTTTTCATACTTAGCATACAGTTTCTCTTCCCTCAATCTTTGCAACACTACCCTCAAATGACTCAATGTTCCTCCTCACTATGTGAATAGATCAAAATATCATCATTGAATACCACAACAAACGAATCAAGGTAGGGTTTAAAGACCCTATTCATAGGATCCATGAAGATAGCTATTGTATTGGTCAACTTGAAAGACATCATAACAAATTTATAATGGCCATACCTAGTCCGGAAGGTTGTATTAGGAATATCAAACTCCCTCACCTTCACTTGATGATACTCAGACCGAAGATCAATCTTAGAGAAGTGGCTAACCCCTTGCAATTGGTCAAACAAATCATCAATTCTTGGAAGAGGATACCTATTCTTTATGGAAGTCCTATTAAGTTGCCGGTAGTCAATACACATTCTAAGAGAACATCCTTCTTCTTCATAAACAACACCAGTGCACCCCAACGTGATTGGCTAGGCCTAATGAAACCCTTCTCCAACAAGTCCCTCAATTGCTCCTTCAACTCCTTTAACTCCACCGAGATCATATGGTAAGGGGGAATAGAAATGGGTTGAGCATCGAAAAGGAGGTCTATACCAAAATCTATTTCCCTTTCGGGAGGGACACTAGGAAGGTCATTTGGAAAGACATCAAGAAACTCATTTACAACTGAAACCGACTCTATGGGAAGGACTTTGGAATCCATATACCTAACCCTCACAAGATGGTAAAGACACCCCTTAGAGATCAAATTAAAAGGCTTTAATGCAATAGATGAACCTACCCTTCACTACCATATCATGACTCTCCCACTCAAGGATGGGTTCATTTGGGAATTGGAATTTGACCCTATGGGTTCTACAATCAATAGAAGCATAGTAAGCATGCAACCAATCCATTCCAATAATGACATCAAAATCAACCATGTCCAACTCAATAAGATCACACGGCAATACTTTATGCAGAATACAAATAGGATAATCTCTATACACCTTCCTAGCAACAATAGATGCACTAATAGGAGTAGACACCTCATATGACTCACACAACAATTTGGGTTCAACATGGAACTTTTTGGAAACAAAAGGGATAACAAAAGAAAGAGTGGCACTTGGATCAATCAATACATACACATCAAAATCAAGGATTTTCAACATACCAATAACAACGTCGGGCACCTCATCAACCCCTTACCTCCCATGCAAAGCATAAAATCGGTTGTGCCTTGGTGCACTCTCTTGTTGGCTACCTCTACCCAAAGGAACTGCATTAGCACCTTATAGATGAACCTCCTTACCCTTTTTGTGATTTCGGGGGCAATCCATCACCTTATGCCTAACCACCCCACAACCATAGCAAGCATTAGTATCCCTTAAGCACGGGCATATATGAACCCTACCACATTTCGAACATCCACTATTAGGAACCACACCTCCAACACCTTGAGCCCTTGGAAAATGATTGGCAACCCTCTTTTGCAATGCATGAGGAGACCCTTGGCCTTGATGGAACCACTCACCCTTTCGACTATGGAACTTCCCTTCAAAACAGGCCCTTTTAGCCTCATGACTCCTCCTCTTCCTCAATTTTCCTCCTTCATTTGTTCGGCATAGGTCATCAAATGGGATAAGTTCGTGTCATTAATCAACATGGTGGACCAACACTCCTCACTCACCAAGTCGGAAACACCCATCACAAATTTGTTCATCCTAGACTTTGCGTCGGCCACCAAATATAGAGCATATTTTGTAAGTTGGTTGAACTTGAGGGCATACTACCTCACACTCATAGACTCCTGTCTCAAATTCATAAATTCCACCAATTTGGCTTCCCTAAGCTCAAGAGAGAAGAACCGATTACGGAAAGCCACCTTGAACTCTTCCCAAAGTACGATATTGTCCACCCCCTTCTCCAATATCCATTTATTGTACCATATTTGTGCTACCTCTTTGAATTAGTAGGCCGCCAACTCCGCCTTATCTTTCGACCTCACACCCATGATAGCCAAAATCTTATAAACCTGATCAATGAACTCTTGAGGGTCCTCATTCACCTTTGACCCATGGAATTTCAAGGGATTCAGCCTCATGAAACCTCTCAACCAAGATGCCGGTGTAGGAGTATGAGGGGCTTGGGCCCCTTGGTTGGCTGGTTAGCCACAACTTGTGCAAGAAAAGTGAGAGCATCCCGAAGCTCTCCATTAGTCGGTTGCTCCTCGGGTATGCGGGCTCTTCTCCCTCTCGTGTTAGGCATGATCTAACATAGCAAAGGACAATCGTTAGGGGGAAAACCTTACCTCAACTTCTATAGCACGACATAGAATAAGAATAAGGGAAACATTTCCTAAACGTCTCTTAGCCTCTTGCTCATAGTTGTGGTGCACAACACAACCATGAACAAGACTCTAATCGACGTGGTGTGTTGGATTCTGAGGATCTAACAACCTAGTGCTCTGATACCAAGTTTGTCATGATCCAAGCCTAGGGCCTAACATGACATAGCACAAGGGGAACCCGAAGAGACCCCAAGCAAGCAACTTAGCAATTCATTGCACTTCCTTGGCCACGGAAGCAATAAAATACAACATGAGATGGTAAATAGGGATAACTGGGCTAAGGTATATCTTTACGACCATAATCAATAAGAGTCAAGAGAGAGGGAGAGATTCAAAGTTCATAACGTTACACATGACATATCCAATAACACCACTACTACATAGATAAGAGCAGGGGCCAAGACAAGCAACTGGGCTCACCCTCATAGTCAACATTTACATAAAGAAAGGAAGTCTTAGATCATAACATGAGATGATAAGCTACGTCCCCTGAGGGGAGGACTCACCAGCAAGCTTAAGTAGAATCGTACTAGCCACGTGGATGGGAATGCTCAAACAGGGCTCTGGTTCCTACATGGTGACATCATGTAGGCATATAGTATGCATTAGTACGTTTGAATGTACTAAGTATGCAGGATACAATGCAACAAGTAATAGGCACCATAATCAAAATGCATAACATAGGCAATGGATAAACATATAGCAATATGGCATGTATGAATGATGCTTGAAGTAAACCATGCTTATTTATATAGAACATAATCCATGTGTAAGAAGAGACCACTATAGTGAACATCCAAGGTCTACCACCTTCTTGGAGGGGCTCATGAGGTACAAACCCCTTCATGTGGTTGATGAAGTACAAACCCCCACAACATGGTTATCAAGGTACAAATCTCTCAACATGGTTGTACGGGTCTACCACCTCCCGAACAAAGTGATCAAGGTACAAACCCCTCAACATGGTTACCCAGGCCTACAACCTCCCAAGTAAGGCTTGGTCATTTTCCCCACATTATAGAGATAATATCATACACATACACTCCTTTAATCATCATATAGTCATTCAACTCATAATACATGCATTAGACCTTCAATTCCTCAAGAAATCATAACCCAGACATTTTATCAATCACTTGGCGAGTGTGTAGTGCTAGTGTAAAATCATGAATTTCAAGAGTAAAATCATGCTAGAAAATTCAATATTAAACCATCAATAGATACTTGGTAATACCCTTAAGCAATATACATTAAAATCCTTCATCAAATCTCATAATAGACCTTAGATTCATAGCTCAAAACATGCTAAAACAATCACAATTTCATGAAATCCCAACATAGTATGCAGTGAAATTCTTAATAAGTAAGACCTATGAGTAAAATCAACTTTATATCATACAATTTTAGGTGTAAAAAAAAGTTTGGGCATCATGGGTGAAAGGAACCCATGAGAGAGAAACTCACATACCTTGACTTTGCAGAATCCTTGAAGAAGATTGGATATGGAGACTTGAAGCTTGAATGAGAACCTTGGAATCCGGATGAGTTTTTGAGACTTCAATTTAGGAGATAAAATATTGGCTAAGTGTTTGAGTAAGTATTTGGGAATGTCTTGAACAATATGAGGGTGAAATAAGGCTAAGTGTAGGCATTTTCATGAATGGGAACACTTTGGCCCAAGACCCAAAGGCTTTGAACTGAGATAGAAAACTGACCACAAAAAGAAATGAGGCGCACCCTCGGCGCATCGTGGTACGGGTGCGAAAAACTCATTGGAAATCGATTTTTGGGAATATTGAATTTTCATATAGTTGCTCTTAATCGGGGTTAGACTCATCACCCACTCAATTTGACCTCCTAAATAAGAATATAAAGTCGAATTTTCTATATCACGCACAGATTTTGAGAATATGGAAATTATGATTCCGAGAATTTTTGAGGCATATTTTTGGAAACTTTTTAGGGTCATTTCAGTCGATGCAAGAAGCAAACCAAGGGACAGTACCCCAAATCAAACGACCCAAAAAAAGTGCTCGAAAACGTGCCTCGAAAGTGCCTAGAATCTTGTTTTCCATATATCTAAAACTCCATTTATTATTTTGAAAATCCAGCTTCATATTCTTTTTTAGGGGGTCAAATTGAGTGGGAAAAGGTTCTAACCCGAATTTTAGAACAACCGTATCAAAATTCGAAAATCGCCAAATACGTTATTTAGGAGGGTCCACTTTGAAGGGGCATATCTCTTAGCACACAAAGAACTGGGTGGCCCACGAACTATCAACTGAAATCCCTTTAAATTATCTTTCCAAGCACTTTGTTTCATCTCATTCCGAGTTTGGATGAAGGATTTATGCCCATTTTCGTAAAACTCGCCCGTGCAGAAAATGCAATTTCTAGTGAGCAGTCCGTTTTGGTCCTATTTTCTCTTGACTTCGATCCAAGACTTTTAAGTCTTGGGCCTAAGGGTTCCCACACTTGAAAATACATATACTTATCCTTATTTCACCCTCATATCATCCTAAACATTCCCCAAAACAAATATTTCACCCCAAATTCAAGTCCCAAACTCAAGACCAATCTTAAGGATTTCACTCAAGCTTCAAGTCTCCATTAAAGTCTTCTTCAAGAACCTCTCCAAAGCTAAGGTATGTAGTGTTGAACCACTAGGTCATTCTACCCATGGTGCCTAAACCCTCTTTTAATTAATATTGCATGATTTAAAGTTGATTTTACATGTGGGTCTAGTATGTTGAGAAATTTACTGCACAGTGATTTTAGTTCATGAAAGTATGGATGTTTTAACATGTTTTGAGCTTCAAATCTTGGATCTAATATTGGAATAATTGGGGGTTTTGATGTGAATGTCTTAGGGGTGTTGCAAGGTGTTGATTAAATGTTTTACCACTGATTTTCCTGCATGATTTCATCTCTAAATTGCATGCTCTTTTACCCCCATTATAAACCCCCAAGGTGCTTGATAAAATGTCTGGTTATGTTTTCTTGAGAAATTGAAGGTCCAAAGCATGAGATATGATATGAATGATTTTATGATGATGAAATGAGGTTATGAACATAATTATTCCTACATGAGTTATTGCATTAGAGCTTATGATGAATCCTATATAAAGTGTTAAACTAGACCATGCCCAATATGAGGGGATAAAAGCACGGGTAACCATATGAAGAGTTTATACTTCACCACCTAGGATGATTGGGGTGTGACCATCATCAACCGATTTGGGGTTTTGTACTCATCAACTATGTGAAGGGTTTAAACTTCACCACCTAGGATGATTGGGTTGTGACCAACATCAATCATGTGAGGGGTTTATATCTCACCACCTAAAATGATTGGGTGTGACCATTATCAACCAACCAAGGTTGGAAAGCTAGCTTGGTCTCTTCTTCACATATGATATCTTATATGAGCATGATTTACTTAAGCATGTTTTACTTATGTATTGATCATACATGTCATATTGCTATATTATGCCTATTGCCTATCATTATGCATTTTGAATTATGATGCCTATCTATTGTTGCATTGTATCCCACATAGTTAGTATATTCAGACAAACTAATGCATACTCTTTCCTAGATGATATCACCATGTAGGGACCGGAGTTCCTATTGATTCTTCTTGTGGCTAGATGGATTGTTCAAGTTAGCCTTTGGTGAGTCCTCCATTCCGGGGACAAGGACTATTCTCTCACACTATGTATTAAGATTTTCTTTATTTTATCATTTACTTACGACTATGAGGGTGAGCCCAGTTGTATGTCTTGGCCCAGCCATTATCTATGTAGTAGAGGTGTTGTTGGACAAAGCTATGTATTTATGCCATGATTTGATTCTATTATCTCTTGACTCTATGTTATAACAAGTTCTCTCATAGTCCCCTTTTCCTTTATTTTCATTCTTCAAATGTCATTTAATTGTTCTGCGATCAAGGATGTGTAATGATATGCTATGCGGCTTGTTTGGGGTTCTTTCGGGTTCCCCATTCGCCGGTCACATCTAAGCCCTAGGCTTAGGTCATGACACCAAATGATTCACGAGCTCTAAATAAATCAATACTTCATCACTAGAGACCACCACAAACATGCCAAGGTAGGGTTTTAAGATCCTATTTGTGAAACTCATAAACATAGACGGTGCATAAGTTAACCAAACAACTCCACCCCGAATCACATGCTCATTCCTAGACCAAAAGGACACGTAGGGACATCACTTACCCTCATCCTCTCTTGGGGACAAAGCTCAAATTGAAGGTCAGCCGTAGAGAAATGACTAACCCCTTGATGTTGGTCAAATAGATAATTATTCCTAGATTTAGGGTACTTATCATTTAAGGTGACCCTAATAAGTTGCGGGCAATCAAAACACATTCTAAGGGAACCATCCTTCTCCTACACCAACGACACCGAGAAGCTCACTAGGAAAGACATCAAGAAACTCTTTATCCACCGAAACCAACTCTATAGGAAGGAACTTGGACTCAATATTCCTAACCCTCGCAAGATGATATGGACTCCTCTTAGAAGACAACTCATGGGATTGAACACAAGAAGTGAATCTACCCTTGACCACCCATCATGACTTTCTCACTCAAGAACGGGCCCATTAATGGGTAGGAATGATAACTCAAAGGGTCCTTTGAATATAGGAGATATAACATGCATGCAGCTAATTTACCTCAAGTATGACATCAAAATCCACTATATCTAATTCAACGTAGTAACAAGACAAGGTCTACGCATTATAACTATGTAATAATTCCTATGGGCCTTTTTAGCAACACTAGACTCACTATCTAGGTAAACACTTCATAAGATTCATCTAACACCCAGGGCACACAAGAAGCACACTAGCAATAAAGAACAATGAAAACATATGAGTGAAGGAAATTTTGACATACCGATAGCAACATCAGGCGTATCTTCCGCTCCTTGGTCCACATGGGCACCTTGGCCTTGAGGGCCATTATTTCCACCCTTGGGTTTAGCATGAGAACAACTACTAAGCTTGTGCCCAAATCTACCACAACTAAAGCAATTGCTGGACTTCTTCAAGCATAGGCCACCATGGCCTTTCCCACACTTTTGACATCTAAGTTGTTCCACCCCCTCATCACCTCCTTTACTCTTATTGCATTTATGAGGGAAATCCTTTACCTTATAGCCCATCTCTCCACAACCATAACAAGCATTGGTACCCTTCAAACATGGGCCTTTATGATCTTACCACATTTTGGACATATAACATTAGGCACCACAACACCACCACCTTTGTAACTTTGGAACTTACCCCCAAACGGGCCCTTTTGGCCTCACCACTCCTCCTCTCACCATTTGAGCTCTCGGGGGCACTCATTTGTTGATTGAGTTATATTTTCACTGCTTTGCCCAATAGCCATAGAGCATTATGAACCTCCGCATTCGGTATATCGCCAACCTGAGTAGCTTGATACATATCTTGAAATGTAATGGTTAGGGATTAGTAATAAGCCCTAGGGGTCCTAACTCTACCGTATGACATAAATCATGAAGAGGTAAAATATTTCCTAGAACACCTCATAACCTCCTACTCATAGTTGTGGCGTGCTTCACAACCATGAATAGGACTCTAATCGACGCGGTGTGTTAGAAATTGAGGACCTAACAATCTAGTGCTCTGATACTATCTTTGTCACAATCCAATCCTAGGGCCTAGGTGTGATTGGCAAATAGGAACCTAAAGGGACCCGAAACAAGCCTCTTAGCATATCATACACACATCCTTGGTCACATAAGCAAGATAAATACAATAAGAGAGACATAAACAAGGTGAATTGGGACTAAGGGAGAGAAAAAGAGTTTAATACTTAAATGACATAGATGAGTCAAAGCTCAAGCATAATACATAACTTGTCCAACAACACCTCTAACATAGAGCTTAGCGGGGGCCAAGACAATCAACCAGGTGCACTATCATAGTCAATACATACATAAAAGAAAGTCTCAGTACATTGCATGAGATCATAGACATTGTCCCCGGAATGGAGGTCTCACCGACAAGCTTGAGAGGAATCGTACTAGCCACGTGGAGGAATATGCCCAAGTGGGGCTCTGGTTCCTACATGGTAATATCATGTAGGCATAGATATGCGTTAGTATGTTTGAATGTACTAAGTATGTAGGATGCAATGCAACAAGAGATAGGCACATAGCAAAATACAATATCATAAGCAAGAGATAGCATATTAGCAATATGACATGAATGAATGATACTTGAAGTAAAAATGTTTATATAGAATATATTACATGTAAAGAAGGTGAACATCATTACATAACCAATGCCTACTACCTCCTTAATGAGGCAGTTGAGGTATATACCCCCAATGTGGATGGGCCTACCATACCCGGAGCTAGGCGAATGAGGTATATACCCCTCAATATGGTAGCACGGGCCTACCACCCCCCAAGCTAGGCGAATGAGGTACATACCCCTCAATATGGTAGTTCAGGCCTACTACCCCCGAACTAGGAAATTGGTCAACTTTTATCACAATAGATACTTTTCATGAAATCATCATATACATACTATCCTTTCATCATCATAGAGTCACTCAAGTCATAGGTCATGCAATGGATTATCAATAGTTAAAGAATTCAAAACCAGACATTTTATCAAACACTTGGTGGGTGTGTAATGCTAATGTAATATCATGCAATTCAAGAGTTAAATCATGCAAGAAAATCAAATGTAAAATCACCCACCAACACTTGGTAATACCCTCATGAAATATACATTAAAATCCTTTATCAAATCAAACAATAAAGCATAGATTCATAGCTCAAAACATGTTCAAACAGTCACAAGTTTATGAAACTCCAACATAGTTCATAGTCAAATTCATAATAAGGAAGTCCCATAAGTAAATCAACTTATAATCATGCATTTTAGGTTTAAAAAAAAAAAGAAGCTTGGGCACCATGGGTGAAAGGACCCAATGGTTTGAACCCACATACCTCAGCTTTGGAGAATTTTTTGATGAAGATTTGAATGGAGACTTGAATCTTGGATGAATTCCTTAAGATCCGGAAGAGATTTGGACACTTGAATTTTGAGAGAAATATTAGTTCAAGGGTTTGAGAGAGTATTGGGGAATGTCTTGGATGATATGAGGGTGAAATATGGCTAAGTATAGGTATTTTCACGCATGGGAAGACTTAGGCCCAAGAACCAAAAGCCTTGGACCGGAACACAAAAACTGGACAAAATAACACTATGGTGCGCCCCAGCCACATCGCGCTAGGGGCGCGCACTGCACACTATTTTTTGTCACTTTGAAATTTTGGATTTTTCTACAATTGCTCTAAAATTGGTGATAGACCTATTTCCCACTCAATTTTGCCCCCTGAACAAGAATATGAAGTCGAATTTTTGAAATTGTGCACGATTTTGAGATACATGGAAATTATGATTCTAGCACTTTCGAGGCACATTTTCGGGCACTTTTGGGGGTTGTTTTATGCCCACTTACATAGTACTTTCAAAGTACTAATGTATACTCTTGCCTACATTATTTTATGATATGGCGTCTAGCATCCCTCCATCATCTAGTGTCTAGCTTGAGGACCTCTTGAATAAGGATTAGTGAGTCCTCATGGTTTGTGGGCAAGCCTGTAACTTTATGTTTTATTGTTCTTTGAGCTTACTTTGCTACTTTGATACTATGTCTTTTTCACCAATTACTTCATGTTTTATTATTGTTTTAGCTTACTTTACTACTTTGAGACTATGTCCTTTTATTTAAATTGAGTATGGGTAAGCTATGAACTTGTCTTGAGTCCCTATTTAAGCTGACCAGTAGAGGCATATTAGATGTAAAGAGTCTATGTTGTCTTTCATTTTTTGAATAAAGCTTGCTTCTTTCCTCTTATGAAGTATATATGAGACTCATTTCCCATCCCTTATAGATTGTGATAATGTTTTAATTGCCTTATGAATTATTATTGATAGGCTAAGATGGCTTGATTTGGGTGCTTTGGGATTTGGATCGTTGTGTGACACCTAGGCCTTAGCTTGGGTTGTGACAAACTTTGCATTAGGGCACAAGGTTTAATGTTTCCTATAAAGTCTAACATGATGCGTCAAGTAGAGTCTTATTCATCGGTACAAAGCATGCCACATCTTTGAGTAGGAGGTTGTGAGGTATTTTAGGAATTTCACTTCTTTCATGATCTATGTAGTACTATGGAGTGTACCATAAGGATTTTTCCCTCCAATGTTGTTCTTTGAAATTTTCAAAAAAATGCCTCCTTCCAGGAGGAATGAGAGAATAACATGGATACTTGAGATTCATACGTAAAACATCATAATAAGATGAAACCATACCTAATCCAATGAAGAAATCAACAATTGAAGTATACTTGAAATGGCTCATGCATAAATTCATGATTAAAAGGGATATGCATATTCAAATCTCATGAAATCCATATAAATCAATATAATAAGATCTAAATCATGTTAGAATCGACAATTGATAATGATCCATATCATAATTTCATCAATTTCAAGCTAAATCATAAAACTCACTTGCAATTCATAGTTAGAGATCATGAAATTCAAGAAATAGATTTTGGGGCTTCATGAATGAAACCACACATACCTTGAAGATATTAACAAGAGTATGATAAATTAGACTTGAGATTGAAGTACTCTTGAATCCCTTGACTTAAATCCTCAAAGCTTGATTGAATGTTGTTTTAGGAATTTGAATTTCTAGAGTTAAAGTGTTAGAATGAAAGTGAAGTGAATGAAAATGACTTAGTCATGACTTAAGGGTCTTAGAATAGACTTAAAAGTCCAAAACCAAGGGATACCCAAAATGCCCTTAATAGAATAAGATAAAAAATTGACTTAATGCACAGTACAACCCCCTACACAGATCGTGGTGTGCACCACAGGCCGTGAGGGGTTCCGTGGTGTGCATACTTGGCCAAACATGGGTCTCAAATGGAAGGTGCGCTCCAGGAGACCCTCCGTGGACCATGGTGTGCACCACGGACCATGGAGGGCTCCGTGGTGGAACCCTTCATGTGGAACCACCAAGGTAGCCTCCAATTGGACCAAGGCCACTTCCAAGGCACCTTACATGGTCCATGGAGTGCATCACGAGCCGTGAAGGGTTCCTTAAAGGGGACCCTTGGCTAAAACTTAAAGGAATCACTAGGAGGAGTTGTAACTAGACCCAAGGGACCCTCCACGTGATACACCACGATCAATGGTGAGCACCACGAGCAGTGGTGAGCACCCACGAGCCGTGGTGTGCTTCTTGGTGAGCACCCCCCACCAAAAATTTTCTTTTGATTTATATTTACTCCCTTCATTCAATTTTACTTATCACATTTGGACTTGATACACCCATTAAGAAAATAATATTTCCTCCAATAGAAAAAATGACCTCCTTTTCTTTTGGTCTTTTTAAAAAAGAATGAACAATTTTCTCTTTGCAAGAACTTTAATTTTAACTTTTCACATGACATATTTATGCCCACAAGATAAAAGAGTATTTTGATACATTTGGTATAACTTTAATTTAGGATCACATGATTGCTTTTTAAGGTTTGTTGTTCACACGCGGAAACATATAACACTTCCATGTGTATAATACTCAATTAAGACTTGTCACGTGTTTAATACCCAATCAATGTTGGGCCAAATATTTGTGCAGCCATGGCACACCTCTAATAGCTCTAAGTACAATATTGAGCAGTTGTATTGGTCCTCTCATTGTTTTCTTAAGGAAAATATTTATTAAAAGCAACACATAAAAGTTAAATTTATTTTAGAAATAATGGACAAGTTAAAGTGAAAGGAAGTATACTCTCTTTGTTCCAATTTATATGGTACAAATAGAATTTCAAGAGTCAACTAGATTTTTTTTATAGTTCTATATCTTTTTTAAATAATACATGTTAATTTTTTTGGTTCTAATTTATATAACAGATAAAATTTCAAAAGTCAACCAAATTATTTACTCTAGTTGTTTCAAAGTATTTGACCTACTTGACTACCTTTTTTCTTTTTTGGCAACTTTTTAATTCTAGTTTTCTACATGACATTTTAAGATCATAAGATTAAAAGACATTTTGATATATTTGACTTTTTTTAATTTAGAATCACATGATTCAAAAGTCATTTTTATTTTATCAAACTCCGATGCTAAATCAAAATAAGTCAAATAATTCTAAACAAAGGAAGTATATGTTTGCTAAATATTTCAAGTTGTTATTCATTTTCAACTAATACAAATTAATTTATTTTGTCCCAATTCATGTGGCATTGATAGGATTTCAAAAGTCAACCAACATTTTGTAATGTCTTTTACCTTCTCTATTCCATGTTAATTGAATTTTTGAGGTTTTTTCCATTGTCCAGAATAATTGAATAGTTCAAATTTCAAGATAGATGTTTAAAAAAATTTTCGATCTTTGTTTTTTTCATTTATTAAAGTTTGATATTTTTTAGGAGATAAATTATATTTGTTACAAAATTATATTTATGATTTCACAATGAACAATAATGAGAATTATGATTCAAATTATGTCCTTGAGTGTTTTTCTTAATATGTATACATTGTGTTGCAAATTAAATTAATATGGAATAAATGGAGTAATACTTTAAGTTGTTTAAACATAGAAAATTACTAAATTGCCCTTACATGCCAAAGCAAGAAGGTTGACTTGCTTCTGTTTTGGCAGGTATAAGGTAGGTAATTCTTAAACACAGAAACGGATTGAAATTAAAATTTAAAGTGGCTTAAACTAATAATTATTTCAAAATGGATAATGCTTGAAGGAGATATAACTTATCTAATTTAATATTTTTTCAAATCCAATCCATAAAAATCAGGATAAATTGAGCAGGTCGTTCGTCTGTGGGCTTTGACACCCCTACTCTATGCTCAAAAGTTCCCCCAACCCCACAAAGACAGAAGCTCATGAATGGTCAGGAAAGAGAGCAAAGGTGAGAGCGACCCTTTGGGCCTGGGGAAGCAGGCATGTGTTTCAGTGGGGGACACACATCAATGACTTTTCAGAAAAATGATTAAAAAATTAAAAAAAAAAATCCCAAACAACCCCACTTTATGAATAATTGAGTGAACGAGAGAAAAAACTGACTGGAAAATATATTGTAGTGTCATAAAAGTGCTGACAACCCATTTATTTGTTCTTTGGATTAGTAGATACTGCATAGCTGAAAGATGTAATCTGAAGCCATTGGTGGAAGTCACGAGAATATTTAATAGCTCCAATCAATTAGTAGAAGCATTTTTAGTTTTGTAGCTTGCTTCTCCTTCTACTTGTTCCCCAGTTGTTGAAACATGCCTAAACCTGGTCCAAGACCCTATGAATGTGTTAGAAAAGCTTGGCATAGTGATAGACACCAACCAGTCAGAGGTTCGCTTATTCAAGAAATTTTCAGGTACTTTATTTTCCCATGTTTTCTTTTTATCAAAGAAAAGTTTTATTTATGATTTGTTATGTAGGATTGTGAATGAGGTTCACGGGTCAGCAACCAAGAAGAATAAGGAATGGCAAGAAAAGCTTCCTATAGTTGTGTTCAGAGCTGAGGAAATTATGTATTCCAAGGCCAATTCTGAGGTTGTGCTTTTCGATCTCCTTCTCATTAGCTTTTGAACTCATCCTGTTTGTTTATGAGTGGTTTGGACCTTGTTTATTTAGGCCGAGTATATGGATCTTAAAACTCTTTTGGATAGACTGAATGATGCCATTGACACTATCATCAGAAGGGATGACAACATGGAATCTAAGTCTAGAGACCTCTTACAACCTTGCATTGAAGGTAACCTAAATCTTCCTTTCCTTTTTCACATTTTTGGCTAGTGAGAGAATGATTTGATTTAAACATCTTTTTGGTGCGTAGCTGCTTTGCATTTGGTCTCACCAAAAAGATCATCAAGGAGCCAAAGGAACACTTGTCCAAGATATTATCTAACTCCACAGTCTAACTCAGGACCTACTGGGAATTCACATGACAGAAACAGTGGAAATCCTTTTCCTAACACTCAATTTTTATCCAAAGAACATAAATTCATCTCTGCCACACTCAAAAATTCAAACCCTTGTTCTCCAGAAACTAACAAAATGCTTCCTTTTTCAACTCTGAAATTTCCTTCATCCGTCTGCATACAAACTTTACCAATGCAGACTGCCCGTGCCACACCTACTTCTTGTTCTGTATATCCATTGTATCATGGTTGTCAATTTGAACCTTCTGGTCCTAAATTAGGCTTTCCCAAATCAAATGCTCAGCTTGTGGATGACAACATGAAGATTTCTCTAAGAAATACTCTCTCATGTAACTTAAGTGAAACTTTTCAGACAGAGTGTGAAGATGTTTCTGAGAATCAGACTGCAATAGGGTGTGATTTATCATTGCGTTTGGGCTCGCTTTTGGTTCCCTGCAATAGAGTTCATAACGCTGCTTTTTGTGAGAATGACAAAGCTGGTGATATATGCAAGTTGACTGATCTATCTCCACAGTTCAATAGAGGTTTGTCATTCTTCTGGAAGGAAAATGCTGATAAAAAACAGTTGTCAATGAGTTCAAATAACCAAAATTTGAATGTCGGGTCAGTTTCGGCAAAGAGAAAGCAAGGTGAGGATCAGCAGATTTATTGGCCAGTGAAGCTCCCTTTTAACAAATTCAGGTCATAGTTTATTAAGTTAGGTTTCAGTATTTCTCGTGACAAACTTGGAAAAGGAAAGTTAAAATCTGCGTCTTTAATGAGCTTTCTTTGTAACATTGTATTTCCCTAATTTGAAGTGTTAATATTCAGTGAGTTCCAAATCCACGTAGAAAAACCCAATTTCTATTTCCTTTGTCTATGAAACCTGATGCATCTCCTTGAATAATTCCACTTGGCTTGTAAAATCAAGAACCAGAGCCAAAATGGTCCCAAAATCAGACCACACGTTATTATGTTGGGGGAGTCAGAATAAAGTGATTGATGGAGGCCTTGGTGTTTTATAAGTGAAGTGAATTAAGTGTCTTTTTCACTATGAAGTGTTGATATTCAAATCCATGTAGAATAATCAAGTGCTACTTTCTTTGTCAATATGACTGGCTTTCTGCTCTTAATCTTCATTTGGGATATATGTACTTGTGATTCTTGCATACACCCAACTGCAAGATCCATGAACAAAGACAAATGGTCCCAGAAAAAATTAAGACCACATGGCTATACACTGTTGGAAGTACTGAAGCTGTGATCAGGAAAGGATTAAGTTATGGATGGATAGGTACCTGGTTGCTTTTCAACTGAAATGAAGGGTCATTTTACAACATTTGATCATTGAAATGGGGATAAATGGACCTCCATTTCCTTTTGCTCTTAGTTCAAATATTTATCCACAAACTAAAGAATAAATGACATCAACATGTGTTTTTCATATACAATTATCACTTAGTTAAATGATCTGAATTTTAACTGCTACAGTTGAATTTTTTGTTTCCTGTAAAACGGAGAACTCCACATCTAAATGACCTTTGTGAAAAGAGTGGAGTTTTGCACATGACCTGTTTTCTTTTTTTGTTCTGTCGCATGAGTGACTTTCACACTTCATATACCATAATACATAGCATGTCTGATGCTCTCTTGATTCTAAAGCCCCTATGACCCGCCACAAATTTTGACATCTTTTACCTGGACTTCATATTATATCAAGCATGAACAAGAGTAACTAGACAAAATTGAAGTGTAATTCTTTTTGCCAATCCTTTGTATATCTTTTTGCCAATCCTTGCGGCCACCGTCTATATTCTCAATTGCAAGGTATAGTTGAGCGTTCTCAGACATGCACAGTGTCATCCCTACAAGGGCACTGAGAAACTTATTGAACTTTTAAGCTACTTCACTCAGTGATTTTCGAATTTGGTGTTTAGAATTCATATTGTTTTCGTGATGTTAACAATACATAACATTCTTGAAGCACCTTCATGACACAGTTTAACCATGTTTGATATAACATCTATAAAAGCATTAAGAGTGTACAATGTCTCTTGTCTGTCAAGTCAGTATTCTCATATTTGCAAATCGGCAGTACTACGATACAGATCACAGTAGGCAAATTCAATTTACATCTGAAGAAGTAGCAGAAGAAGAGAAAAGTGATGATGTCAAAGACGATGATGAAAAATATAGCAAGTAGCTCGAGTTGAACTCTATCTGCAACCGATGATGAAGCGATAAATAAGAAACTGTCTCCTTTTTCTCTTGCTCCTCGAGTTCCTTTAGAGGGATAGCCACGAGAAATCTCTTGATGAATTCTCTGCAGCATTCTTTCCCCTTGCATATCATCTCTTCCTTATCCTTTGTATCATTTTTCTGTGACTTCTCTTTTGCAACGTTCTCATACATTATAGTTTTATCGTCAAACCTTAAAATGTAGGCTTTGTTACAACCCTCAAATAGCCTTTCTCCCAACGTATCAATAATGTAATAAGAATTTGCTTCCACCTTCAATACGAAGAAATGGTCGTTCCAACTCATAATCTTCTCCCATATCTGATCAAATGACATTACTCCATCCAATGAGTCAAATCTCTCAGGGCTGAAAAATCCAACAAAGGATTGATCATGCAAGATGGCTAAAGGTCGAATACAAGAATGCAGAATAGTCTCTAAATCAAAGTGCTTGTTTGGGAAATCATTGATGTAAATATCATTTTTGCATAGCTTTCTCCATTCTGTAGAACCTTGTAGTATGAGTTTATCAAATTCTGATCGCGTGGGCATTTCATCTATATTCGAATGCAGCCAATGGGAGATAATAGCTACTAATGCTGTGCATGCACTCTCTCCAACTGCTTTGTCACTGCATTGGTCAAAAGATGCAAACAAGACATCAGTTTTGAGCTTTGTTTGCCTATCCCTACACTGTAATTCCTTCACTTCCCAAGCAGCCTTTTTCCTGCTCCCTTCATTTTGGTCCCTTGATTCAGTAGAAGGCTGAGGCTTCTCTACATTCTGTTAGTCAAAAATGCACAAGTATGAGAGGGGAAAGTTTCAACTTATACCAAATTTTAGTTTAGGATAAGAGAAATTTCCTGATTTTATTAGGTATACTTCCAGTCTAACATAAGAAGAATTGACTCAATGATTTACTTGTTAACACAGTAGGTGGTTTAATAAGAATTTTTGATAAATGTGACAGCAAATAACAGAGTTAAAAGTTCAGGTGAATATACAGTCTACAACTAATGATGTACAACTGTTTGATAGAGAGATATGACCTTGACTTGTTCTAAATTTTTATAATACTTAGATGATAATGACCACGTATCTCTTTGGACAAAATTAAGCTTTGGTAGACACTGACTTGCCAACTTATCTTGTACTTTTGTTAAGCATGGAATCATTGATCTTCTTTCTAAATTCCAAGACCTGTACTAACTTTTAGCCTTTTCAAACTTATTTGATTGTTATCCTAAATTGCAGAAACTTTTCATAACAAGTTGCCAAAAATTATTGTTTATTGATTTTCCATGACCAAATTATAAATTAGTATTCAATTTAGTAAAACTCATTTTGTGAAAGAATGTTAAATTTCTCAACGCTCAAGCTTTAGCATCTGTTGATCACACTTTAGGGGTTCAACAAAAAATCGTACTTGTCAACATAATTGAATTCCTGTTATTATTGCATACACATTTTTGAAAAACAAGAAGTCATTATTATTATTCAAATCTATTAAATATTTTGTAAATGTACCTGTTGGTTGAGTGGTGAGTGAACATCAAAGTTACGAGTCCTTTTCACAAATGGTTCTTCTTTACTCGGCCTGTTTGGTCTAAGACTTAATCGCCTTCTCTTCCAAGAAAACCACCCAACTTTCTTGACTGAGTCAGGCTGAGTTTCTAAACTTGATTCAATCGCCTTCAGTACCTCTGCTTCAAATGTCAATGACTCATCCTTGCATCCCTTTCTCTCACATATCAGATTACTCTTTGCTAAACATTGCAGCTGTTTTGACTCGCTCATCATCTCACCAAATGTTACTTTGACCTGGAATTATTTGAATTTGACAAAGTCAGAAGAATAATGATAATCATCACAACGGATAGCTAAATTGAAAATACGACGACACTTTCTTCTATCTATTTCAACATGACTTTTTCTAGAATGTGGTCCAGAAAGATAGGCTTGGAAAATAATTGATTACATTATCAGTCCTTGTCTTTCAACTGCTGGAATACCACGGAATTAGTCAATCAAAATTAGCTCTTCACTTTCGCTGAGTTTATTACTAATGTATAAGATAACAAGTTTTCCATAACATATTGGAAAATTTACCGAAATCCCTTATTATGTTAAATTGTTTTCAAATATTTCCTATTATTTTTACAAATTTCAAAAATTCCTGTTTTCTTATTTAGGCCTGATTCAAGCATAATGTTTTTACGTATAATGAAATCTTTCTTCTCAAATTTGCCATTTTCAAAAAGTAAGCTTCAGTGATAGAAGAGAGAAAAAGAAGAGAAGTAAGCTTCAGTGATAGAAGAGAGAAAAGAAGAAGAGAGAGAGCTCTTTCCCCAATTTATCGTCTCTCTTTCACTGCCTCCATGGACGGAGCCGTCGACACTCAAGAAGAAGAGCCAGTCGGAGTTCAGATCCAGCAGAGTAGGAGGCTGCTGGATTTGTTGGAGTTGTGGTGAGCCAATCGGAGTTCAAATCTAGTAACTTTGTGTTTGATCCCTATAATGGCTGTGATTTTAATTGAAGTTTCACAAATAAATCCTGATGATTTTCGTCAGTTATGGCTACATTTGAAGTATAATTTTGTTTCTGTTATTATTTGTTCGGCTGTTTTGGTTTTCAGATTTGTTAACCAAGAATCATGCAATAATGATGTATCATGTATTAAGATACTTTGCATTGAATACAAACAAGTTTTCACAAAAATGAATCAAGATATACGATACACCACATGCTTGATTCAATTCATCAGACAACTTATATAAATTTGTATAACAATGGATCATACAATATGATATTGCAATAAAATAGTTTAACACATGGTTGGTTCACTACATCAGATATTGATTACAATGAGTCATGACTTATGAATCATGTATGAGTGCTAGTGTATCCGCATAGTGGTCAGTGTATCCGTATAACTTATATAGGTTTTTATAATAATGGATCGTATAATATGATTCATAGCAATAAAATAGTTAACACATGTCTGATTCACTGTATCAAATATTGATTACAATGAATCATGACTTATGAATCATATATGGAGCTAGTGTATCTGGAAAATGGCAGTATATCCGCATAATTATCTTTTTATGGGATTTTTGTAATATGGAAAAGGTTGGAATAAATTGAATTTTTTTTACTTCAATATGAGAATTATGTAAGTTACCCTAACATATTATACTACCGGCCCAATATATGTTATTTATTTTGTTTTAATTTATGTGATACAAATCAAACTTTGAGTCAATCAAATTTTTATACATTTTTGTAAAAAATATTTTAAATTATTAATTATTGTGATTTATACTACTTTTACGTAGTTTTCACAAAGTTTCTCCCAATTTATAAAGTCAACAAATTTCCTATAAGTCTTTTTTAGATATTTAAGTTGATACTTATTGTGATTTATATATATGTATATATATATTTGAGATGATATATATTACTTCTTTTGCTCTAATTTATGTACATAGGTGGAGTTTCGAGAATTAATCGAATTTTTCATAAGGCTTTTAAATATTAAGTTGTTAATTATTGTGATTTATAATATTTTTAATGTAATTTTTAGATAATATATGTTACTTTCTTTGTCTTAATTTAATTTATATGGCAAGGACAAATTTTTAAAGTAAATCAAAATTTTTATATATCTATTTTTAAAATATTTTATATTAATTAATTATTATAATTTATAATTTTTAAC
>JAABOM020000103.1:10921058-10950011 GCA_011800125.2 Solanum clarkiae
GAAAATTATTTGATCTAGAAGGTGCTGAAATTGAGGATTCTTGGTTGAGTGAGGAAGGTGTAGAAGGAAATGCTTGGTGGTGGAGAAGCTTCGTCAAGTTCGTCGTCGCTGTGTAGCTAACTAGATGATGGTTGGTGAGTTGATGTTGTGGTGATGTTGTTACTGATCATTAAGATACTTTCCGAAGTCACCAAGGTCATCTTTGGGATGTGAAGATCTTGTTTGATGTTGGTTTTCTTGCTTCCATTTGAGGTTTTGTTGTGTTTGATTAGTTTCAAGCTTTCCAGTCAAGTAGGGTCTCAAATGGTCGTTCTTTTTCTTGGTTTCATATTCTAGCAGTCATATCCTTAACGCCAGTTTAAGTTCTTGATGAAATGGTGTCTAATCCATGAAAATGGTGCCACACTTTTAATAGTCGAACACACTGTTGGTTTCTAATGTACATTTTCTTTTCTGTTTAAGGCTGGCTTTGGTCGTTTTCCTCTCTGTTTCGGATTTACATTGATGGTTTGAGTTTATTTACACCTCCCTTCCTAGATTTTTTCTTCATGTTAGATAAGTATGAGAAGTTAAGCTTCTTTGGTCAAATGTGTGCTGTCTGTGTTTATGTTAAATGTATTTCGGGAAACTGAACAACTTGTGCTTCTTTATTTTGAGCCTATTTTACTTCAATATGGTTGCTCCCTTAAGAGATGCTAGTAACAATATATTTTATATGAATATGATTGAATTTCTCTTACTTATTTTGCTAAATTTTGCTCATTACATGTTCATTCCTTCTATTAGTTGTCGATAGAATACATTTGTTTTCCTTAAGGTGTCTAACCCACTTGCTAAAAAGTGAATCTGGTTGAAGTGAAAGTCACTGTAGTGATTCAGTTCCATGTCGCCCTAATCTGTTCTTGCCAAATATCTGAAATTTGAGTTCGTTCCTGTGTTATGTGCTTCCCATCTATCTATATGCATGTCATCATTGATCTTATTGTAAGATTTACTCAATCAGTCATACTTTATTGTTTGTGTTCTTTCTTGAAACAATCTGCTTGTGCCTTGAAGGAACCTGATACTTGTTTTTCTCATAAAGTATATGTCTAGATGTGGATGCCGGAAGCTCTCATCGTGTTTAGTTTGTTAGACATGAATCTTGTTTAGTTTAGTTTGTTAGACATGAATCTGCATACAATCTTTCCTCCCCAGACCCCACGTGTGGGATTTCACTGGGTATATTGTTGTTGTATCTTAATTACGTACTTTGGTTTGATCCTCATATGTGATGTCTTCGAATATGCTATGTGTGGTCATTTCAAACTGGATTTTCAAAGAGTCAGTTTCCTCTTTTACTTTGATAATATTTTGACATGATAGTCTTGATAACTTTTCATTCTCAATCTGCTGTTGTACGCCTTAGATAAGGAAATATTGCTCCTTTATTTTTTTTTCTTTTAAAATATGGAAGGATGATTTAGTTTACTGTTTTCTTTAAATTCTGTCCCTTTTTCAGTGATCAATGTTAAGCATAGCAAGTTTGTCTTATGTGTAGTCAGTGTTCCAAATGTTTATGGTATTAGAAGAATGTCTAGTATTCATGTTTCTTCTACCACTGTAACACAACTTGATCATAAGGTGCATACTTCACACGAATATTACTTTCCTGTTTGAGAGGCCTCGAGTTGTGGTAGTGGTCTGTTTGTCTTCTAAAGTGAATAGTGTGCTTGTTCTCCACATGAAGTGATTCTTTAGTCAATGACATGTTACTTCACTGCTTCAATTTAATTTTAGGGTAGTTTGATTAATCCTTTTTTCCCCTTGTATGTGATGTTATTCTGAGTCTATTTTGGACTCCTCCTTGCACTCCGAATGGGCCATGGAGGCCCCTTATCGAGTCCGGGGAACAATGTACAGGATTTTAGAAGCACAAAATCGTTGTGTACGAGATAATATACACTGATATACAGTGTGTGCAGTCAAAAAGGGGCCAAAATCCCATTTTAGCAGGGAAGCAGCATGGCCCAGGGATTGGTATACAGGTTTTTGAGAGCCGAAATCAGTAAATCTGCACTGATATACGCAGTTTATACACTAAGTTTATACCACAGTGAAATGGGCCAAGCCCAAGGAATAGCAGCTGGGAAAATTCTGATGGACCTGGCAGACCCAAAATTTAGAAATTAGGACAGGTTGATGAATTGGGCTTGCCAAAGCCCAATTTGATTTTTATTTCCTCTTCATTATATATTTTGAGTAATACTTGTTATTTTTACTAACTCTAACTTTGTTTGTATAACTTGTCTGTTAATTAATCTAATTGTTTCCCCAACATTGTCTTCATTTATATTAATTTTCCTTTTTCATAATTTTCTTAGTGTTAGAATTATTCTTGCAATTTATTTTGGTAAATTTTTATTCAAGTGTCAATTTTATTTCAAATTTAGTCAATATTTTCAAACTTAGTCAAGTCTTTTAGGTTTAGTCAACTCTTTCAAATTTAGTCAACATCTGTAAACTTAGTCAAATCTTTCAAATTTAGCTAATTTTTTCAAAATGAGTCCATTTTTTAGAACCAGTCAACTTTTTCAAAGTCAATCAGATTTTTTAAAAGTTAGTTAATTTCCTAATTGTCGGTCAATCGTGTGTTAGCAGTCATTTTGAGTGATTAAATTCTTCTTAAAGTGGAAATTGAATCGGAACCTTTCTTTGGCATATTTTAAAAGATTTCTCTGGTAGGTTTTTTAAAATGTTTATTGATTTCCTAATTACCCTTAAAATTAGGTGGCGACTCTTACTCTTCTATCAAAATTTTGGGAATTTGATTTGTACTTAAATTAATTAAGTATTAAATCAAATTTTCGAAATAAAAGTCATTTTTCCAAATTAATAATTAGCCTATCACAATCGAAAGCTCAAGATCTACTTCAGTTTCTCGCATTATCATCTCCCCCTTAGCTCTCAAGGTTCTTTCTCTAAATTTGTGAATCTACTAGGCTACAAGTATATACCTCTACACAATCAAGAGAACACTACCCACATGAATATCTTAAACTTCTGTTATGCTACATTGACATACATATAACTAGCTACTCAGACCCTTTCAATGATATCACTCTTGGTTTCCTCATGTCTCTGTGGAACTCTCTCTCTCTTTGCTGCTCTTAATGGCGTACATAATCACTTTCCACAATTATTACAATCTACCATCTTCTTTTGCTTGCTAATGCTCAACCTCTGTGTTCTCATAAACTCATTTGTATAAGACTTAGACTATTATGGAAAACTCATCGTCATCAACCCATAAGCCCCAAATCGACTTAGCTACTTGTGATGACAAAGATTACTTACATCAGCCTACTCCACATCAGCAACTCAAATATACTATCCAGGTTCTCATAACAGTCATAACTTAGAGCTTCACCCATCTGTACACAATCATGGTTACATATCTTAAACATCTTCAACCTCCTCTTTTCTGGTACGTCTCCCTCAATTTACTATCTCCATCTAAGGGGTGCCTCTACTCTACTCCTAGCACAATGTTCCTTGCTAGTTAACCTCTTAATCATTGAACACACACTACAACAAGACTCTTAGGTCAAATCTCCAACAAGGACTATCACTATCATCATGCTATCTCCTCTTTAACACTACTCATCAAACTTCAAGTTTAGGATCTAGCACTAACATGTGTATCTATCACACACCTCTCTAATGCCAACTTACAATTACTAGGTAAAAATTTAGGGAATATAATCCTATTAAAATCTCATAGCGAGTAATCAATCAACTTATTCCCTCTTCACAACTCATGTACTAATCACCTATTCACTATACCTCTTTATCTGGCTAAGCTTATAACTCGATGAATTTCACAGGGCTCTCCTTAAGAATTAGGAGCCTAGTTTAGATCTATCACCTCAAAAGTACTCTATCCCCCTATTCAATATCTACACTTCACCCTCCATAGTATGAATACTACAACACATCAACATACACTTCCTTCTAGTTTGAACATGCTCTAACACATCCTAACACTAACCCTTTCTCTCTTTATACCTCATCATGACCATCATAAGGCACTCTCCACTCATTCATCTAACTTAGGGAACTCAACTCATCACCTTAACTTACCTAATAGGTGTACATAATTCTAGCTACAAGCCTTAATCAATCCTCACTCTCACTATCCAGTCTCCTCCTCTCCCTCATCATCATTCTAGCTCAGGGGTAACAACTCCACTTATGGTTTCACAAGATCTCAAATCTCACTCTTAGTTAGCAACATCAAACTTCTTGGGAACACGAACTTCCCTCTCATGGATAGCATTAAAAGAAAATAGAGACTCAACCTATACCTTTCACAATAGTCCGAAGTATTTTTCTGAGTTGGACGCCTATTGCAGCACACAACTGGTCTATGGCCTCGCTCGTGCTAGGAGAAGTATCTCTATGATTTTTCTAACTAGTGGTGTAGATCTAATGGGTTGACCTTTAGTGACTTGCATTGGACAATCCTTCCGAAAGTGACCCATTTAGCCAAATGTGAAGCAGTCGAGGGTACCCAATCGACATTGTACCAAATGAAATTTGCCACACTTTCCACATGGTGGCTTTCCTTTAAGTCTTAGAGCTACTTTTCCTCGGGGTGGAAGATTACAAATTTTGAAAGACTAGTCTCTCCTCGACCTTAGATTATATCTACTGCTGGACGTGGGTGTACTCACTAGTGGTGGCATATAACTCCAGGGTCTCTGCAAAAAGGAGAACCCATTTCCCTCCTCGCCCCAAACTTCTTCCATTTCACTATCCTTATCCTCTTCTATCCATCGACTGTGCACAGCAAGCTGAGTAGTAGGCTCAAGCTTCTTAGTGCTGATAATCGTCCCTATGTCCATGGTGTATTTAGAAGGAATGGTCTGCAACGTGTAAAGCATGATTTAGAAAAAATCTTTCATAGAATTTGACTCTATCGCAAGCTTTAGAATCTAAAAGAAGGGAAACAATTCCTAAAAGTCTTGTAGCCTCCAAATTATGGATGTGGAGCTCTTCACACCGATAATGAGGATCTACTAGACATGGCTTTATAGACTCCATAGGATTCTTGAACTCGTGATTTGATACCAGGTTTGTCACGCCCCGGGAGGGTACCCTAGACGTAACCAGCACTCAAAGACTATTACTAGTCCTCAGGCGAACCACTTGGCCTCATCACATTCATTCATTCATACATTCTACAAATCAGCAGAAGACATAAGAGAATAAATGGGCACATCATCATCTCGTCTCAAAATAAATATCATAAAAAGAGGCTAGTAGGAAGAACTAGCTCACAACCTTACATCAACATTTTACTCTAGTCTATGAAGCCTCTATCACTCATAGGTGGTGCCAATGACAGACCCATGACTACCACTATAAAAAGAAATGTTAAGTAACTCTAACTCTAAAGCAAGATGAAAGTAGCTGATGAATCCTCCGAAGTAAAGGGACTCACCAATCCACTGGACGTCCAGAGATCCTCAACGAAACGCTTGATGATGATTTTTATCCCATGTATCTGCATCATAAAATGATGCAGCACCAGAATGTGGTCAGTACATGGAATGTACGGTATGTAAAAGGGCCAAAAGTAAGCAAAACAACATAATAACATGGAAAAACATTAGCTCATCAGGTACTCATTTTATCTCAGAATTAGGAATATATACGATCACATTAACTTCCGTCAAGACTCATACTATTACAGCAATATCTGAGTACTATCAAGAGGAAACCTACATGGGAGTTTTTTGGACCTACATCCATCACTTATGAGCTGGTGATAGCACAACATTACCGATGGCATTCCCCCATCCGCCCAATACCTTACCTGGGCGAAGGGCGTACATTATTGGATCCAGATTAAAATTAACATCAAGTCCTTTTATAGGACTAAGCAAACATCTGTTTCTTACGGTCCAATCCTCACCTACGCTGGCCACATAGTTATGAGGGCGAGCGGGACTCACTCTTACCCATTACAGTACTTGGTACTTCTCTCATTGACTCAACATACTCATGAACATTAACATTCATCGTTTGTACTCATTTAGTCTCCTTCAGACTTGGACACCAATTAATTATTCATTCATTAACTTGAGGAATTAGGAAATATTCCTTTAAAATTACGTTCAACCTCCTTGAGGTTCTTAATTCATTGTTATCAACCTTCAATTCATTCAATGCAGGACCCAGACCACAACCAACAAATACAATTATGTGATCAAGACTCTAGATAACAATCCCTAGGTTCATTCTTGAACTCATTAACCAAATAATCATCTAGGTCTATATAATCATACAACTTATTTGTTTAAACCATGTAAACAAGTAATTCAATTACGATATTTATTGCATTCAAGAAAATATATATAAGGCTCAATCTCTATCTTCTTTCATGCATACTTTTAACAATTAATATATAGGGTTTATACAATATCTCATGAAAAATATTCAACTCAAGAAAATAAGTTTATGATGATAATCAACGTATGAAAATATATATATATATATAATAAATATAATTTCTTAAGAAAAATAATGAAGAATCATGACTATTATCTCAAGAACTTTGAACTCACATTTAAGACCATCTATGGGACACATGGGAGAACAATCCCATACTTTGGTTAGCCTTACATACTTGTAACAAAGGTAGATGATCAATTTGACATGAATCCGACTTGAAAACTTCAACTCTTCGCTTTTCTCTCTTCTCTTTTAGCCCTAAGTCTTTTTCAGAGACTTAAAATGGCTTAAGAATGGGTTTTAAACCCTTTTTACGCCTGAAATGACCTACTTTGGTCATATATTAAGTCTAGGATGGGTTTGGAAAGGTCTAGAATGCCCCTCACGAAATTTGAAAAAAGTCAGTTTCAGGACGCGGGGTCTGCGACGCGGATAGCGTATTTTTTTGATATTTTTCATTAAAAACTCTCCAAATGAACTTTCTAATGTTGATCCACGATGGTGGCGCGTCGAGGTCCCATCGCGCACCCTCACTAGTTTGCGTTTAATTATAAAAAATTATTTTTCAACCCGAATGCTTTAAAATCATGTTGAGGTCATTTTCTCACTCAATTTTTTGCGTTGATCGCAAATTCGATCTTGGATTTTCCAACGGAGCTTGGGAAGATGCGTTATGTGCACAATTACTTTCTAGGGGCATTTTGATAATTTTTTGGGGTGTTACGTGATACACGGAGATTTTGGAGCATGAGTGTTTTTCTTTTGAAAACACATGACTTTTTAATGAGTTTTGATTAAATAAAGCACTAAGTCTACGTGACACTTTGAGTAAATATTGATAATAATGTAAGTCTATTTTTTCATAATAGTTTCATTGATAGATGATGGTGACTCTTAGAGAGGATTCATTTGATAGATGAGTTGTGCATGTTTTTGTCTTGGGTGTACTATTAAGCACCAAGTTGGGTGAGAATTGTCACCCCAGAACTGCATTTGCCAGCGTAGGATAGTCGTGTAGCACGTTCTGACGACTCTTGTCCCAAAAGTTGGATAATTCTCTTTGGATCCAAGAGAGAGAGACAGAGACAGAGATACCATGTCCTTTATTGTGGCAAGTTTAGGACGGGCATGGCAATGATGCTAATTTGTTGTGCACCACCTAACTTAAAGGTGATGGGATAGGATTGATTAAGAGAAAACTCCCAAACAACATTGATTGAGCATGAGATTTCTAACAGAGTCATTCTTATCTGTTCAAATGTACATTATAAAGAGCCTGATTTACTTTAAACTTGCATGTTTTACTGAGTTGAGATGAGTTGAGTCTTCTGATATCGAATTGATATTATTGCTATATTATTCTACCTGTTTTGGTTTCATTCAACTATTTTACATACCAGTACATTTCACGTACTCATACCACTCTGGCGCTGTATCATTTTATGATGTAGATTCACGAGATCGAGATCATTAGCAGGTGCATCATTGAGGACTTTTGGACGTTCAACAGATTCGTGAACCTCTCTTACTTTGGAGGATTCATATGTTATTTTTTTCTTGCTTTAGAGTTAGATACTTATTAGCTTTACTTTGATTGATGTAGCCATGGGTCTGTCATTGGCACCATCTAGTAATGATAGAGGCTTCATAAACTAGAGTCAGATTGTTGATTGATAAGACTGTGAGCTAGTTCTTTTCTACTAGCCTTTTTGTATATGATTCTATTTTGAGACTAGATAAGATGTGCCAATTTACTTCCTTTTTTTCTTCCGCTGATTTGTCGAATGTATGAATGAATGAATATAATAGGGCCAAGTAATTCACTTGGGGACTAGCAATAATCTTTGAGTGCCGGTTACGTCTAGGGTACCCTCCTAGGGCGTGACAAACTTGGTATCATAGCACGAGTTCAAGAGTATTAGGGAGTCTATGAAGCCATGTCTAGTAAAGTCCTTATTATTGGTGTGAAGAGCTCCACATCCATAATTTGAAGGCTATAGGATATTTAGGAATGGTTTTCCTTCTTTCAGATCTTGAATCGTGTGATGAAGTTAAACTCTATAAAAAAAATTCTAAATCGAGCTTTACTCATTGCAGAACATGCCTTCTAAATGCACTGTAGACTTGAGAAATATCATTAGTATTGAGAGGTTTAAGCCTACTAGTCAGCTTGTTGTACATGATCGATGGGTAGAAGAGGACAACGAGAGTTAGATGGAAGAAGCTTGAGGCGAGAAGGGAAATATGTTCCCTTTTCTGCAGAGACCCTAGAGATACATGCCACATGGAGGTAGATATAATCTGAGGCCGAAGAGAGACCAGTCTTTCAAGGTTCGTAATCTTCCAACCCAAGGGAGAGTGACTCTAGGACATAAAGGGAAGCCACCATGTGGCAGGTATAGCAAACTTCATTTGGGACGGTGTCAATTGGGCACCAATGACTGCTTCATATGTGGCCAAGCTGGTCACTTTTGGAGGGATTGTCTAAGGATAGTCAACGAAGCTCAACCTGCTAGATCTACACCACCAGTTAGAGGAAATCAGAGAGATGCTACTCCTAGCACAAGTGAGACCATAGACCAGTTATGTGCCACAGTAGTTGCTCAGCTCTGAGAAACACTCTGGGATGTTGTGACAGGTATAAGTTGAATCTTTACTTCATTTTGATGCTATCCATGAGAGAAAAGTTTATGTTTCAAAGAAGTTTAGTTTTGCCAATTAAGAGTGAGATTTGAGGTCTTGTAAAATCATAAGTAGAGTCATTACCCCTGAGTTAGAAAGATGATGAGGGAGAGAGGAAGACTGAGTAGTGAGAGTAGTGATCGATTGAGGCTTATAGTTAGAGTTATGTACCTATTAGATAAGTAATGAGATGATGAGTCGATTGCCATAGGATTGATGAAAAAGTGATGAGTATCCTATGATTGTTATGGTGAGGTGTGTGTGTATACGTATATATACAGAGAGAGATAGAGAGAGAGAGAGAGAGAGAGAGAGAGAAAGAGACTGAGAAAGTTAGTGTCAGGATGTGATAGAGCATACTCAAATTAGAAGGAAGTGTATGTTGATATGTTATAGTATATATACTAATGAGGTTGAAGTGTAAATCTTGAATAGGGGAAAGAGTGCTCTTAATGTAATAAATCTAAATTAGGCTTCCAATTGTAATTAAAAGTTTATAGGACTCATTAAGTTATGAGCTTAGTCAGATAAAAATATATGATTGAATAGGTGAGAGGTACTGAGTTGTGAGGAAGAGATGTGTTGACTGAATGCTCGTTGTGATATTTAGTAGGATTATGTTCCCTAAATATTTATCAAGCTGTTGTAAGTTGGCGTTAAAGAGGTGTGTGATAGATGCACATGTTAGTACTAAATCCTAAGCTTGAATTAGAGGAGTAGTGTGAAAGAGGAGATAGTATCGTGAGAATGATAGTCTTCTTTGGAGTTTTTCTCTAAGAGTCTTGTCATAGTGTATATTTGAGAAGAAGTTGTTGACTTGTGAGGAAGTGATGCTATGGCAGAGTACAAGAGACCCTTAGGTGAGACTAGTTAAATGAGGATAGCTCAATAGATAAGAAGAGACTTGAGATGTGTATCTATGATTGTTTAAAGATGTGTGAATCTCTAGATTATGACTGCTATAAGAATCTAGACAATATCTTTGAGTTCAATGAGAAAAAAATTGAGGTAGGCATTCTGTGTTATCCCGAGCAACTAAGTTGATTGGGGTTTATGGATAGATAATAAGGAGTTTTCCATTATAGCTTAAGTCTTATACAGATGGGTTCATGAGAGCATAGAAGTTGAGTGTTAGCAGGAAAACAAGAGGTTAGATTGTAAGAGTCTTGGGAAGTGGTTAGGTACGCCACAAGAATAGCAAATATAGAGAGATTTCCATAGAGATAGGAAAGGAGATAAGAGTGATATTGTTGAAAAGAGTCTGAGTGTCTAGTTATATATATATGTGTGTGTGTGTGTGTGTGTGTGTGTGTGTGTGACTATGGCATAACAGAAGAGTTTAAGACATTCTTGTGGATAGTGATTCCCTGATTGTGTGGAGGTATATGCTTACAGCCTAACAGGGGAAATTGATTCCCAAATTTAGAGAGAGGACCTTGAGAGAGAAATGGTAAACCAGAGTAGATCATGAGTCTTTGATAATGATGGGCTGATCAAGATGAGATATCAACTCTTTTCCCTCTCATACGATCTTTACCCGTTAGTTGAGGTGATACTCTATTCCCTTCTGGTGTATGATTATCGTACTTATGGCCTAGTCTCATGCACATTATGTTTCTTCCCGTTTATGATGAGTTTTAAGGATTAGAAGTGATGAATTCATTCATTACTCTTGATCTTACCCCATGAATCCAAGAGTTTCCAGTCCTATGTTGAAGGAGATATGACCTGAGTTTTCATTACGTATTAGTTATGTGAAATTAGAAAGATTCTTGATAGACGAGAGAGATTGTAATCTATAAATGTCCTCAGATAAGATTTCTCGATTGAATCATGCTAATGATCTGTCGTTCCAAGTTTTCTTTTTAGTAATCCAGCTTTCCAATCTCGATAGAAATATTGATGATAATAGACGAGTTATGGATGATGGGAGAGAAGGAGTGCTCATTAACTGTGATAATGGAGTTGAGTTTCTACCTTCGAGTTGATGTTCCTTTTGAGCCTCTGCGTACTTGAGTATAGAAGTCCTTGCTAGTAATCGTGCCTAATAATGATGTTGGAGATGGAGTTTAGTCTTTAGGTTTTGTGTTTGAACTTTGTTTCTAAGGATGGGTATTTAAGTATCTGAATATTTTAGTTCTTGATGACCTTCGCGCTCATTTTTCATGGAGAGTTAGTAGTTGAGGTTTTGCAAAGAGGGGGAAATAATGAGTTCCTCCAGGTTCAAATTATGATGCTAATGGTAGTAGACTGAGGGTGAGGGTAGTTGAGGAGGAGAGAATGTATCCTTATTGTGGTATTGGTGTTAACCTTGTGTCGTGTAGGGATAGAGATAGGGAAAGGGAAAGAGATGAGACCCTATGATGTGCGGCAGATAGGAAAGAGTATGTTGGTGTAACTTTGAGTGAGAGCTCATTCAATGATGGAGGTAGAAGTGTTAAGTAGGCTTGAAATTTTTGACATAGTTGAAGTGGTTGGAGTGACAGGCTTGCATGGACGTATGTTACAATATGAGTGAGTGAAGAAGGCTATCAATGACTTTAGGCTGAGTGTTTCAGGTAGATGCGTTAGAATAGTGAGAAGAAATAGCTTTCTCAAAGTTTAAATCCCCGAACAAGTATAGAGTCGAGTTGAGGGTTAGCTTTATAGAAAGATGATCATTGATCATTTTAGGAATAGCCCATAAGGCTTATAACTAGGCTTGAATAGAATAAGAGGACGTGATTAGGTAGAGGTGTGAGTGAGAGGCGATAAGCTTCAAAATTGCTGAGGCATAGTACTAAGAAGAGGAGTGGAGTTGAGATAAGGTCCTAAGCATGAGAGTTGTACATAGAGTCTTATGTATCGATGGTCCCATTCTCTATCAGAGTTTATGGCTTCCTATCTGAGTTTGAAATGCTTATTGGCGAGGTGTTCAGATACTTTGAACTAACTGAGTTGCAACATTCCATATGTGCTAGATGGTGAAAATGTCTAAGAGAACATCTCTACTTTTGATCTGAACCGATTTCTCTATTCTGAGTGACTTGTGACTGTCCAAATTGGGTGGTTGAGTATTCAAAGGAATCTTGATCATTATTTGTTGCCTTAATCCTAGAGGATGAATGATTCAAAGAGGGAGATGATGTAACACCTCTTAAAATTACCGAAATATCCCTAGAACGTAATCTTGCGCATAATGCATCTTCCAAATCTTCGATGGGAAATTCGAAATCGAATTTGTGATCAGCACGGGAAATCGAGTGGGAAAATGGTCTCAACCCAATTTTAGAGCAATCGGGTCAAAAAATAATTTTTGCAAAAAAAGCCCAGAAACATTGTCAGTCCATGCCCCTGGCGCGACACGGATAGGGCACGGAGTGACACTTATAATTTTTTTAAAAAAATTCGATAGAAAGTTAAAAAATTCGTTCGAAAATTTTTTGGAGAAAAATACACTGCTCCGCGCTCATGGCGCGTTGCGGACCAATGCATTTTTAGTGATTTTTTTTCTTTTTAATTTGAAATGGGTATTTTGAGTTTCTCAACCCATTTTAATACCTTAAAATGTATTCTTAAATCCTTTCATTCACACGAAGGGTTTCAAAACTCATTATTTTTCCTAAGTCTAAAGCGTAAGTTCTGAGAGAAGAAGAAGAAAGAACTTGAGGGTTTTAAGGTTCGGGTTCAATTCCTTGAAGAAGGCTGACTAATTCATCGTCCCAGGTATGTAAAGCTAAACTAAAAGCATGGGATTGCCCTCCCATGTGCCCCAAGAATTGTTATAGATGAGTTGAGAACCCTTGAGTCCCTACACATGATTTCTTGAAGTATTATCTTGATTAAATTCTTGAATTAAGTTTCTACAGTATCAATGAGTTTCCTGTATACAATCTTCTTGGAGTTGAGTAATTGTTTGAAGGTATATTCATGTCATCGTTCACATGAATCCTAATTGAGGACTATGGTCACTTTTATGCATTGTTGTGAAAACGGAGATTTGATGGTCACTCTGAGCATGTTAAATACTAATGATTTATTTTAGCATATTTTACTAGTATCGTAAATATAACTTTTGGAACATGAATAACGATTTGAGAAAGAGTTTTGATGATACGCAGAGATTTTGGAGTATTGAGTAATTTCCTTTTGAAAACACTTGACATTTTAATGAGTTTTGATTGAATTGAGCACTAAGTCCACATGACGCTTTGAGTACATATTGATAATAATATAAGTATATCTTCTCAAAATAGTTTCATTGATAGATGATGGTGATACTTGATATGAATCTTAAAGAGGATTGATTTGATAGATGAGTTGTGCATGTTTTAGTCTTAGGAGTACTATTGAACACCGATGTAACACCCCGTAAAATTATTGAAACTCCCCTGAAAATATAATCGTGTACATAACACATCTTTCAAAGCTTTGATGGGAAATTCGAGACCGAATTTACGATCAGCACAAAAAATCGAGTGAGAAAATAGTCTCGACCCGATTTTAGAGTAACCGGGACGAAAAATAATTTTCACTAATTTCACCTGAAACAATGTTGTTCCACACTCCTGGCGCGATGAGAAGTAACACTTTGTTCTTTTAAAAAAAAATTTGATGGGAATTAGAAATTTGGGAAATTCGCGAAAAAACACTGGTCCGCACCCTGGCACTTCGCAGACCAGTGTGTGGATTTTAAAAATTTTTCTTTTAATTCAGGAAGGGCCTTTTGGTCATTCCTAACTCTATCCTAAGTCCTAAAATGTATTTTAAAGGTCATTTTTACCGATTGAGGATTCCAAAAACCCAAATTTCCTTTAAGTTTTACGCAAGAATACTTTGAGAGGGGAGACAAAAAGCTTTGAGGATTAAGGGTTTGAGTTCAAGTTCTTGAAGGGAGTTGGAAATTCGTCATCCCAGGTATGTAAAGGTTACCAAAAACATGAGATGTTCTCCTATGTGCCCCATGATTGAATTAGATTGATTGTTGATAGCTGATGGGTATGTTACGATTTCTTGAATGCTATCTTGAAAACTACTATTATTCTACATGTATTTTTGTAAGTTGATGTCCATCATAATTTTTACTATATGTTCACTGACTAATTAAGCTATTGTGTAAACTATGCGTGTTTAATTGTTAAGAATCCATGAATGATGCTAGAGGTCGTTGTCTAGAGCCTGAATTTCGTATGTATGCATGATTGTTGTGATCTGGGTCCTAATTTAAGTGAGTACTGAGGATAATGTTACTGGAATTGATGGAGTGGGAGTCCCGTAGAATCTTTAAAAGCTCACACATAAGTTTTAAAGAATGTTCATAATATTCCCGAGTTGAGAGATGATGACATAAGATTATGCCCTAGTCCAAAAGAGACTGAACAATAAGAAACCTTTATGTTGATGTTTATGAGCGTGTTGAGTCTTGGAAAGATTATAGAGCAGCGAAAATGAGTAAAAGTGAGTCTCACTCGCACTCATTAACTACGTGGCCAGCGTAGCAGAGGATTGGACCGTGAGAAACAAATATTTCATTAGTCTCAAAAGAGGACTTCATGTTATTATAAACCCCCTGATGTACACCTTTTCACCCTGGCAAGGTACTGGGAGGATGTCGCAACGATATCTCTTTGTTATACCATCATCGGCTCATAGTGATAGGTGTAGCTCCGAGAAACTCCCAGATAAGAACTCTGATGATAGTACTTTGATGTTGATGTGATGGTATGAGTCTTGATTGATGGTGATGTGATAGAGTTCTGTTCCATATCTTTGCGTTGAGGCTGAGAAACCGATAAGTTGAGGTCATACTATATTTTCTTGCCTTTACTATTTACTTTATCCCATTTTACATATAATACATTCAATGTACTAACGCCCCTTTGGCACTACATTGTTTTATGATGCAGATTTAGTAGACAGAGAACTTCAACAGCCTGATCGTTGAGGTTTAGAGCTTCCTGATTTTAGATCATGGTGAGTCCTCCCCTGTTCTTGGAGGATGGTTATTTCTTTAGTTTTATTGAGTTATTTGTCTATGACTGTGGTAGCCATAGCCTATCATGGTACCTTCTTAGACAGTAGTTATAGAGGCTTCATAAACGTAGACTGATGATGATTGACATTGGGGTTCCTTTCCCCCTTTTATTAAATTTTTTTAACTAAGTTTATTTCCTTAATCTTGCTTCATATGATGGATGTTGAAGATGAGTCTGATAGCCCACGGACAGTTAGAATATTTCTTTAATATTTTTCGCAATTGAATTGATGGAATGAATGCGATAAGACTAGGTGGTTCGCTTGAGGGCTAATAATAGTCTCCGAGTGTCATTTAAGCCTAGGGTATACTCCCAGGGTGTGAGAAACTTGGTATTAGAGCATAGAGTTCATGTGTCCTAGGGAGTCTATGAAGCCGAGTCTGGTAGAGTCTTGCTTATGGGTGCATTGTGCACTATACTTCATAAGTTGGAGGCTATAGGATGTTAGGAAGTGTTACCCTTCTTCTATGATCTGAATTCGTACGATTGAGTTTAACTTTGTGGAAATCTCATTTTAATCGTGTGTTGTACGTTTACACAAAATGCGCCAAAGACAACAACTGCTCAGAGAGATGCCTTAGCCCCAGCTGTTGAGAACACCCAACCTGAGGTCCCGATCGAGACAGAGATAAGGAGACGGGAACGGCCTGCCAGGAGTGCTGAGGTCCCACAGGCACCCCCTGCCAGCCCCAGCTAGCTCCCAGTACTGACGCAGAATTTAGGGGAGGCATCACAATGCTGACTCAGTTAGTGGCCTCCTAGGGTAACAGTCGGGGTTCTCAGGCTCCTAGTTCTAGCTCACAGGAATCCTCAGCTGCAACTCGACTTAGAGATTTCTTGAGGATGAACCCGCCGGTATATACGGGGTCCAAGGTTGATGAGGACCCACAGAACTTCATTGATGAAATGTATAAGGTCCTGAAAGCTATGCATGCTACTGAGATTGAGGGATTTGAGCTTACTTCCTACCAGTTGAAGGTTGTTGCCAATGTGTGGTATAACCAATGAGAGGATAGTAGAGGTGAGGATGTTGAGCCCACAAAGAGGGAGGAGTTTGAAGCTGCCTTCCTTGACCATTTCTTTCCTCAAAAGTTGAGGGAGGCGAAGGTGGATGAGTTTGTGAACCTGAAGCAATGAGGGAGGATTGTTAAGGAGTACAACCTTAAGTTTATTAAGATGTACGGGTATGCTCCGGAGATAGTGAAAGACATGAGGGCAAGTATGAGGAAGTTCATGTCTGGTCTGGGCAGACATGTGCAGAAAGAGTGCAAGGTAGGATTATTGATCCTCGGCATGGACATTTCTAGAATCATAGGGTATGCCCAACAGACAGAGGAGGACAAGAGAAGATATAGAGAGGTGCAGATGAACAAAAAGGCAAAATCAGCAGGACATGAGCCTAGCCAGTAGAGATAGAATAAGGGAGACAAGTCCTACTTTTAGAAAAGATCATCTCATCATGCACCTTCTGTGGCGACTACACCTATTCAGCCAAACAAATATGGTCAGAAGTCCCATGGTTATCAGAATTTCAAGGCTCAGGGTTCCCAATCTCAGGCCAGTGTGTCCCAAGGTACGAGGGGAAAGCCACTTTGTGACAACTGTGGTAAGCTTTATCTGGGTGAGTATCGTATGGGTAAGGATGTTTGCTATTCGTGTGACAGACTGGTCACTTCCAGTTAGAGTGTCTGAAGAGGAGATAGGGTGAAATGAGCAGTAGAGAACAGTCCTCCGCAGCACCCCTAGTGGGCAATAATCAGAGGAACACTACTACAGATGCAGGAGCCGGGATGAATCACCTTTATATTATGCATAATTGATAGGATCAGAAGGCTGCACCAGATGTTATTACGAGTATGCTTCGAGTCTTTACCTTTGATTGTTATGCATTGCTTGACCCGGGTGCCACTTTATATTTTGTGACCCCTTATGTGGCTAGTAAGTTTGTGATTCTACTAGAGTGCTTGCTTAAATCTTTTGTTGTTTCCACTCCTATTGGTGAGTCTATCTTAGCTGATAGGGTTTACAGGGACTGTGTAGTATCCATTTATTATAGAGACACTTTAGCTGACTTAGTAGAATTGGAGATGGTTGATTTTGATGTGATACTTGGCATGGATTGGCTTCACGCTTGTTATGCTTCTGTTGACTTTAGAACCCGAATTGGTAAGTTCCAATTTCCTAATGAGCCTATTCTAGAGTGGAGAGGGAGTTATGTTGCACCTAAAGACAAGTTTACCTCGTATTTTAGAGCCAGAAAGTTGATCTCCAAGGGTTGTATTTAGCACCTCGTGCGAATTAAGTCTGATGATGTTGAATCTTCTTCTCTTGAGTCAGTCCCGATAGTGAATGAGTTCCCTGATGTGTTTCCTCATAATTTACCCGGAGTACCTCCTAATAGGGAGATTGACTTTAGGATTGATGTTCTTCCCGAGACCCAACCATTTCAATTCCACCTTATAGAATAGCCCCCGCAGAGTTGAAAGGATTAAACGAACAATTGAAAGACTTATTAGAGAAAGGTTTCATAAGGCCTAGTGTCTCTACTTGGAGTGCTCCTTTCCTATTTGTGCGTAAGAAAGATGTGTCTCTTAGAATGTGTATAGACTACCAGAAAGTGAACAAGGTTACTATAAAGAATAAGTATCCTCTCCCCAGAATAGATGATCTATTTGACCAACTTTAGGATGCTACTTATTTCTCCAAGATAAACCTCAGATCGGGTTACCATCAGTTGAAGATGAGGGAAAGTGACATTCCAAAGACAGCCTTTAGGACACGGTATGGCCATTTTGAGTTCTTGGTTATGTCCTTCGGGTTGACAAATCCACCTTCGGCTTTCATGGATTTGATGAACAGGGTATTCAAATCGTATCTTGATATGTTTGTGATCATGTTCATTGATGATATTTTGGTATATTCAAAGAATGAAGAAAAGCATGCTAATCATCTTACAGTGGCTTTGCAAACGCTCAAAGACCATGAATTGTATGCAAAATTCTCAAAGTGTGAGTTTTGGCTTAAGTCCGTGACCTTCCTTGGCTATGTTGTTTTAGGAGATGGTATTCGGGTGGATACTCAAAAAATTGAAGCGGTTAAGAACCGGCATAGAACAACTTCTCTGATGAAAATAAGAAGCTTCTTGGGTTTGGTATGCTACTATTATAGATTTTTTGAGGGCTTCTCTTCTTTGTCAGCACCATTGACTAAGCCAACTCAAAAGAAGGCCAAGTTTCAGTGGTCTGAGGAATGTGAAAGGAGTTTCCAAGAGTTGAAGAGTATATTGAGTACAACGTCGGTTTTGACTTTGCCCGATGGGATGGGAGACTTCGTGATATACTGTGATACATCCAGAGTTGGACTCAGTTGTGTGTTGATGCAGAGGGGGAATGTGATAGCTTATACTTCCAGACAACTTAAGATCCATGAGAAAAACTATCCGACTCATGATCTTGAGTTGGCACGGTCGTATTTGCACTTAAGATCTAATGTCACTATTTGTATGGAGTACATGTGGGCGTATTTACTGACCACAAGAGTTTGCAATACATGTTCAGTCAGAAGAATCTCAACCTGCGGCAGAGAAATGGTTGGAGTTGCTCAAGGATTATGATATGAGCATCCTCTACCACCCAGGTAAGGCTAACATTGTTGCTGATGATATTAGCAGGTTTTCTTTGGGTAGCACTGCCCATGTGGAAGAAGGGAAGAGAGAATTGGCTAAGAAAGTTCATAGATTGGCTCGACTGGGAGTGCAACTTGAGGAGAACAATGAAGTTAGGGTCAATGTTTTGATGAGGTCTAAATTTCTTTCTATTTTCTCTAATATCTTTGTATGCTTGTTCTGAACTTCTTCTATTGCTCCTATAAGTCTTAGAATATTCTTATCTTGCTCTTGAACCTTACTGCTGAAATTGATTATTAAATCTACTAGAGTATTATATTGTCTATCTTCAGTATGCAAACTATGTTCACCTTGACTAAAATTACACTTAATTGTTGTACGCTCTTTAATGATCTAAACTTTTTCTCGGGATGTAATTCTTAAATCTAAGTATTCTAGATTTCTTAGGGAATCTATTTTATCCTATTGAAATTTTTACCTTTGATATTTCTTTATAATATTAAAGTCTATATACGCTATATCCTATGTGTTTTTCTAACTTTACTATTTCTTGTAGGAGATTAGTTTTGTATTGTTTTAATATTTCCACTGTACAAAGAATTAATCAAAGTCACCTAAGCTACTGGACAGCTCTATTCATGTATATATAATGAGAAGAGTATTCTGGTAAGGGAAATATGTATCCTAGTGTAACATAAACTCTAGAGTGAGAATCCTACAAGTTACAGACTATGAGTTTGTCATGTACATAGACTAGGAGTCCTAATATGCCCCCTTAATCTGGACGTGCTGATATAACAGACAGATTCTCACGTAAAAAGCAAAAACGGGAAGAAGATAAACCCTTGGTAAATATATCGGCTAGCTGTAACTGAGAAGGCACATATTAGACAATAAGAGTTCCTTTAGCAACTTTATCATGAACATAATGATAATCAATATCAATATGCTTGGAACTATCATGGAACACTGGGTTGTGAGATATGTATGTTGAGCTGACGTTGTCAGACAACAATCAAACCGGTTCACGAAGATAAAGACCAAGCTCACAAAGTATATGACAAATCCAAGAAGTTTCAGCAACAGCATAGGCAATGGCCCTCTACTCAGCATCTGTAGACGATCTTGAAACTGTGAGTTGTTTCTTTGCATGCCAAGAAATAAGATTAGAACCTAGGAACACAGTAAAGCCAGTGGAAGAGCGCCTACTATCAAGATATCCAGCCCAATCAGCGTCAGAATAAGCAACTACCAATGATGTAGAGGATGAAGCACTCAGGAACAGTCCATGTTTAGTAGTGCCCTGTAAGTACCTAAAAATAGTACAAGGTGTATGCATAAATTGAGACACAACATTCACAGCATAGGCAATATCAGGACGGGTCAATGTCAAATACTGAAGTGCACCCACCATGCTCCTATATTCACTAGGTTCTGAAAGTAATTCACCATCTATAAGGGACACAGTAGTGTGAAAAGCTAAAGGAGTACCAACTAGCTTGCAAGTATGCATGTGAAATTTACGAAGAAGATCTAAAATGTATTTCTATTGAGATAAATGAAGACCATCAGATGAGCGAACAACTTGAACACCAAGAAAATAATGAAGTTCACCTAAGTCTTTCATGAAAAATTGACGAGAAAGAAGGCTAATGAACTGATCAAGCAGTAGTGAATAGCTACCAGTGAGAATAATATCATCAACATAAAGCAATAGGACATGAATACCAGAGGAAGAATGGCGAACAAACATAGAGTTATCAAATTTGTTGCAAGTAAAACCATGAGAAAGGAGAAATGAACTAAAAACGAATAAACCATGCATGTGGGGCCTATTTTAAACCATAAATCGCTTTGTTCAATTTGCAAACATGACGAGGAAAGTCAGAATGAATGAAACCCAGAGGCTATTTCATAAAGACTTCCTCATAAAGAAGACCATGTAAAAAGGCATTTTTCACATCTAATTGACTAATAGGCCAAGTATTAGAAATAGCCAGAGAGAGTACAATGCGAATAATAGTAGCCCCAACAACAGGACTAAAAGTCTCATGGTAAGCAATACCAGGTTGTTGATGAAAACCTTGTGCTACAAAGTGAGCTTCGTAACGCTCAATTGACCCGTCCGACTTATATTTGATACGATAAACCCACTTACAACCAACTAAATTCATGTGTGACTGAAGAGGAACAAGTACCCAAGTTTTATTATCCAAAAGCGCATTAAATTATCTGCCGTGGCTTCTTGCCATTTAGGATTTTTTGCAGCCTGAGAGAAACAAGTGGGCTCACAATCCTAAAAAGGGTAATCAAAGACAAAATATTCTTAGGCTTAGAAATACTAGATTTTGACCGAGTTTGCATTGAAAGTGATGGAATGATAGACACAGAAGCAAAAGCAATCATAGTAGACAACAAGGTGGATAAAGATATAGAATTATCAATAAAATGGGAGCTACTAGATGGATTTGTATCTACTTCTGGAGTGAATGAGGTAGAACAAGTAGCAAATGGAGAACTAGCTAAAGGATGATTAGATTGAGTAGTGACCACGAATAGTTGCGGAATAAAGAATGGCGATGTCACTACAAGAGGATCTGGGGAGATGGATGATGAAGTCACATCAGAAGTACAAGATAACAAACTATACGAAAATATCGACTCATGAAAAACAACATGACCACTAACATAGACACGACCAGATTTGGGATCTAGACAACAATATCCTTTAAAGTTAGTGATATTAGGTGCAGCCAAAGCTGCGACGGAGTGAAAGGGAGATGGAATTGTTGGTTCTATTAATCCAGCATGAGATGCGAGTAATGGTAGGCCAATCTGCCCTATAGAAGAACCTGGCAGAATGCTAGGACCAACAGTATGGAGAGGAAGAGAATGAGAAAAAGGAGGCAAAGGAGGAATCGGAAAAGATGAAATAGATGATAATCCCGATGAACCAACAAATGGAGATGGAGGAGGATTAATATTTGCTGTAGAAAATGAAAGCGAGACATCTGAAGAAGATGAGACAGGTGGCCTAGAAGCCATATTATTGGGAATAACTAACTAGACAAAGAAGAAAGGTGTGGACTAAGGAATAAATTTGGGATCGCCCTGAATGTCTGATACTATGTACAATGGTATCACAGAATTAATCAAAGTCACCTAAGCTACTAGACAGCTATATTCATATATATAATGAGTACAAAAGTGGATTCTGGTAAGGGAAATATGTATCCTAGTATAACACAAACTCTAGAGTAAAAATCCTACAAGTTACAGACTATGAGTTTGTCATGTAGATGGACTAGGAGTCCTAATATCCATGTATGCTGGTGATAGAACTCTATATATAGATTGTCGTGATAATCTGCTTCTATTTCGTACCTTAATATTCTCTCTATTTGTTCTAGATGTTGCCTTAAATTGTGATACAGAATTCTTAAGTCTAGGTTATATTGTCTTTCTCCAAAGCCAAGAATTTACTAATCTTATTCGTTCTACAAATTTTAAATTTCTCATATACTATCCTAACGAAATAGTTATCTTACAATGTAATTTTTGAAGTCTTATTCGTTGGTTACACTGTTGTATATCACTAGCTATACCTTGTAATTCACACTCTATGATATTTTTTAATTCTAAAATTGATTGCGTTATAATTGATTGGTCTATTAATTCTTGTATTTCTCCTAATTGTTTTTTAACATGATGTTTTATTTTGAGCAGTTCTTGCTTATATTTTATTTCAATGTATAAGTATATATGGTTTATTCTAATAATCTTAGCAAACTCTCTATCTCTCATATACATGAACAAAAGCCCTGTTGTGAGAAATGTAATAATGAAGAAAAGTTTGAAAGAGAAGCATGTGAAGAAGAGGACGTTTTTAACTCAAGTCAGTCGGGGTTCCCGAAAGGGAAACCTCTCTCAAGTCTTAAGCATGTAAGTGTCTTGTTTAAGTTTTTCCTTATATGTAGATTAAGGATTTTTCATTTTGTGGATTAATATATTGTTAAGTTATTATGTTACTTCTCAGTTTTTAATGCATAAAATTTACCCTTAGTAAATGGTTAGACTCTTAGTTTCTTACAATAACAATGGATTAACCTGTAAATTTCTAGAAAATCAATGGCATTTGTAGTCCATTAAGAGGACGTTGTTATCGCCATATCCGAGGTGGGGTTAAAGAACTTATTATTAAGAGTCTAAAGACTAAACTGTAAGATATTGAAAAGGATAATAAAAAAAGTATAAAATGGGGAAAACATACAAAAAGAACACATGTTAAAAGGCACTAAGAAAGAGGGAGGCCTAACTCCTTCCTTTTCTTGAGAGATAGGGAAAAAGTTGAGTAGATTGGGGTATTTAAATAGTAGCAAGGATGTGAAAAACATGTAAGATACTAATATTGGTTGCATTAGAAAATTAGCTATCGAGTTACGAGTTACTAGGGGTATTGAGAGGGTTCTTTGGTTGACATCAAGGTGACTGGTAATGGAATGGAGAAGTTTAAAGAAAAGAGCAAGCTAAGAAGGTTGCCTATACAAAGTGATTGAATTGTATGGATGAGGATAAGAAAACATGAAGACTTAAGGATATCCATAATATAATGAATACAGAAGTGAAGATGTGGTTATGAGCGCTAATACAACAATGTTTGAATGTTTGTATATTGAACTAAGAGAAAAAGGAGAGGAAAAGAGATTGTGTAGGCTCGTAAAAAAAAGAGAGACAGAGAAAAGATCGTGACTTAGATCAAGTGAAGTACATCAAGGATGAGAATTGTGATGTGTTGGCGGATGAGACTTCCATTAAGCAAAAGTGACAAGCTTACTTTCACAAACTCTTAAATAAAAAAGAGGATAGAGATATTGAACGAATGATTTGGCACACTCTGATAGTCATAGAGATTTTGATTTCTACAAGTGTTTCAAGGTTGAAAAGGTTAGATGTTCTGTTAGTAGGAGAAACAAAAGGAGAGCTATCGGTCCCGATGTGATTCCAATGAATTTAATTTTGAAAGAGCACAGACAAGGATGGTATGGAGTGGTTGAATAGGTTTTTAATGTTATTCTAAAGATACTAAGATAGGGTTTTGAGATGAGGGTTCCCTGGAAACAGCCTCTCTACTTCTATGATAGTGATAAGGTCTGCGTACTTTCTACCCTCCTAGACCCCACTTGTGGGATTATACTGGGTATGTTGTTGTTGTTGTTGTTGTTGTTGTCTAAAGATACTAAGATATCGATGAGTGGAGGATGAGTACAATGATTCCATTGTACAAGAACAAGGATGATATTCAAAACTGTAATAATTACAAGGGTATCAAATTGCTAAGCCACACTATGAAGATCTAAAAAAGAGTGATAGAAATACGGGTGAGAAGAGAAGTGTCTATTTCAGAGAATTAGTTTGGATTCATACCTAGGCGATCGACTACTGAAGCAATTCATCTTGTTCAGAGACTAGTGGAGAAATATAGGAAAGAAAGAGGGGCCTTCATATGGTATTCCTTGATTTTGAGAAAGTCTATGACAGAGTTCTAAGGTATGTCCTATGGAGGTATTTAGAGGTTAAAGGTGTTCTAATGATGTACATTAAGATGATAAAGTATATGTATGACAAAGTCAAAACTCGAGTAAGGACGGTGGGAGAAAATTTAGAGGATTTTCCTATTGAGATGGGACTTCATCAAGGATTTGTCCTGAGCCCTTTTTCTTTTTCCTTAGTGATGGATGACTTGACATGGTCTATCCAAGAGGAGATTCAATGGTGTATGCTAATTGCGGATGGCATAGTAGTGATTGAAGATACCAAAGATAAAGTTAATGATAAGTTGGAGATTTGGAGATATATTTTTTAATCTAAAGAGTTCAGATTGAGTAAGACCAAAATAGAATACCTGGAGTGAAAACTCAGTGTTGCAAGGGATGAAGCAGATATTCAAGTGAAGCTTACCACTCATTATATTCCCAAGAGAAAAAGTTATAAATATCTAGGGTCCATCGTCTAAAGTAGTGATGATATTGATGATGATGTCACATATCGTATTGGAGTAGCATAGGTGAAATGGAGGCTTGCCTCTGGATTATTGTGTGATAAAAAATTATGACCTAAACATAAAAGGTAAGTTGTACAGAATGGTGGTTAGACCATCTTTGCTATATGGGGTGGAGTGTTGGCCAGTCAAAAACTTATATGTTCAGAAGATGCAAGTCGTAGAGATAGGGATGTTGAGATGGATGTGTAGGGATACAAGAGGTGATAAGATCAAGAATGAGATTATTTAGGAGAAGTTAGGAGTCGCTTTTGTAGCAGACAGGATGAAAAAACCGAAATTATAATGGTTTGGGCATGTGCAGAGAAGAAGTGTCGATGATCTTGTTAGGAGGTATGAGATGTTGGATTTAGGGGTTATGTGGATGGATAGAGGTAAACCGAAAAAGTATTAGGGGCAGGTGATTAGATAGGATATGATGCAGCTTCATATTACCGAGGATATAGCTTTAGATAGAAATGAGTGGACGTCGTGTATTAGGGTAGAAAGTTAGTAGGTTAGTAGGGGTAGGATGATGTCTTGCCATGTGATATAGTAGGATTAGTTGTGTCTTAATATATTTTATTGTTATTGGCCATAATTTATTTTGCTACTATTATTATATCTATGAGGTTTCAATTGCTTTCCACTATAGTCATTTTTATGTAGCATTTTCTACTTTTGAGGCCGATATATATGAATTGAGCATCTTCTAGAAATAGTCTTTCTATCTCTATGAGGTAGTGATAAGGTCTGTGCATATTTTATCCTCCCTAGACCCCACTTATGAAATTTCACTGGGTATGTTGTTGCAATTAATAATAAACTCATTAAGACCTTAGGAATATATTACATTTGTCATTAAAGATTGTAAAAGGCCAAAAAAGTTCGTATAAGAAAATTACAATATTTAAGTTATCTATATCTGTAATAGCCCAATCTGCTAGTAATATTATTCATTTTGGCTTTAGGCCTGCACAACTTTAAAACGTGTCACTAGTAGGTAAGGCTTATTTAATTATATACCTAACATCTTTTCTGTGTTTGGCTGATATGGGACTTCTCATCTTAAGATGTGTTGTTACATACACCCCCTTCTATGGACTCAGCGCCTCAAAGAAGTTTGCCCTACCGCATGAGATTCACCTACACTCAGCACTAAGGTTTGTCCTGCCTTATCATGATTTGTCTAAATTCAATTGAACTCTGGCTCACATCGACAAGGCTGACATAAGAGTGATTCTGATACCATCTGTAACAACCCAACCCCCTAGTGATGTTGTCCGCTTTGGACCTAGGTCAGCATGACTTTAAAACGCATTACTAGTAGGTAAGACTTGTTTACTTATATATCCAACATCTCTCCTGTGTTTTGTCAATGTGGGACTTCTCATTTTAAGATGGATTGTTACATAAAAATTCATAATTTAACTTTTGACTTAACACCTTTCCAGTTTTAGTATTTAGTATTTAGTATATAGTTTATAATTAATAAAATATAATATGATATGGTTACTATTTAATATTGAATTAATTAGATATTTTATAGTATTTTGATTTAGTATAGATGTAAAATAGTAATCTAATTTTACACTATGGAGCTTCCTACTTTTAGTATACTCTCTTCATTTAAAAAAGAATGACATACTACCTTTTTAATTTGTTTAAAAATAATGATCCTTTTTTATTTTTTTATTTTTTTGGAAAAACCTTAATTTCAACTTTTCACGTGGCATGTTTCAGGCCACAAACTAAAGTGCATTTTGATACATTTAACATAAGTTTAATTCAGGATCACAAGATTGAGAAGTCTTTTTTTTACTTTCTTAAATTTTGTGTCAAGTAAAACCAAGTCATTACGGGAAAATATATAATTATAGATTCAATCTTTGAGATGCGACAGTGCTGCTACACCTTGAATTGTAAAGGATATATATATATAGTTGCAGAAATATGGTAAACTCAGCAAACTTGTGTCTGCGGTTTCAACAAAAGAAAATTAAACCTTTCGACATTCAAATTAAAAAAAGAATCTGGAATGAGAGATAATGTCTCTGTGTCAAGAAACAAGAAATTTCAATTCTTGTTGTTCATGTCACGATTGACGTTATTTTTTATAGCCTCTTTGGATTCTTCAGTCGCGCCGAGCATAGTGTCTTTCACTTTTTGGGTTGTGTCCTTAACTGATCCCCATGCTTCTTGGGCTGTTTCTTTTGCTTTTCCGGCTATGTCTTGTGCTGCATCTACAACTTTTTCTCCCATTACCTTCGTTTTCCGCATTGCCTGTCACATGCATTATTCATATTTTGTCAACTAAATATTTGTGTTGATCTTCCTACTTACAATTCATGTATGCATACTATCAATAATTTAATTTAATGTAGTAACTCAATACAGGTAATTTTCATCGAAACTAACATAGGAGATGTCCAAGATTGTATGTCCTTACATGTTTTCATGAAACATTATGTTAGATGAGTCTTAATAATTACCTCATCAGCAACAGAGGCAGTCTCATTTTTGGCTTCCTGGGCTGCTCTTTTGGTCGTATCAGCACCTTGTTTCACTGCATCCACTCCCTTTTCAGCTGCATTACGTGCCTCATCTTTAAACGCCATTCCTAGGTGTCGTTTGCCTACCTGTTAATTACCCACACATTTATCTAATTACATAACACTTCTAAAAAAATAATTCTTAAACCAGAAAATTTTATTATAAAATAACATTACTAGTAAGCATGATCACCTGGAAAGGTTTGGGTGTTGCACCAACAAATATCCTAGTGCTTAAAGGATTATGTCCTAAGATAGCTCTTGCATTTTGGAATTTTGTAAGTGTAGGTGTTAGATTCATCATGCTTGCCATTTCTCTATAGTTTAGCCTATTATTCTTGAAATTGATTTGATTTTTCTTTTTAATTTGATCAACTTGTTAAAAGGGTTACACTATATAAATAGGGAGAGAGGGGTCATAGTCCAGTATTTCTTACCTGTTCTCCGAGTTCTAAGTTACCACCCACCAAAAACTTACTAGAGAAATGAGTGGATCGTTCTCTTCCCCACAACCACTAATTATTCCTTTTAATTTATCTGCAAAATCAAACAAGAAGACATATAATTAATGTAGCTTTCAAATTAATTTACATTTTGGTGAGAGAATTTTATCACTTAATTACAGGTGCAATTATCATTTAGGAATTTCACAGAATTTTTTAATTAATTTATTTAAGAATATTTTTTCTCTAAGTCTAAGGCAAATACATCAATTATTACATTGAGTACAATGTAATATAATAGCTATCCCTAAATTAATTACAAATTAATAAATAAATACATAAGAGTTATAATCGTTAAGGGTGGGTGTTGACACCCAATTTTTACCCTCCACGGTGTCAATTTATTTTATGGGGACTTTATTTTATTTTTTTAACAATTTTTAAACAGTTTTTTTAAAAAAAAAAATATTTTTTAAATTAAAGTCGGGCGCGTGGTATACACGCGCCCCTAATTATACTCAAACCCCCGACCCTTCCCTTCTTCCTCTTCATTTTTCTAATTTCCCAAACCCTATTCCCCAATCCCCGTCGCCGCCGCCGCCTCTCACCGGCAAACCCCATCGTCCCATCTCCCCCTCTCGTTCCCCCCGCCTTTATCTTCTCCTCATCTCCCTCACCAACCCGTCAAACTCCAACAACCCAACGACCAGTCAACGATTCCCGTTTCAAAATCGCACCCGACACAAAACGCCAACGCCGAAAGCATCCACTAACGTTTAAATCCTAACGCTTTTGTCCCCTTGTCCCCCCACGTGATTCGTATACTACTTTTGAGAACCGACCCACTCGATTTCAAATTTTGAAATCATATATGATTTCCGCCATTTCGAACGCTAATCCCCGACTATAAAGGGTTATGTTTTCGTCTGAGAGGGGACAGACACGGACGGGAGAGGAAAAAGGGAATCGAACACAGGATTGGAAGGTCGGATTTTTGGGTCTTGGGGTTCGAAACAGGGGTCGGGGAACGGAACAGTGTTCTTGGTCTGGTTTTCTGGGCACTAGTTTGTTGAGTCTGTGGTGCGGTATTGAGCTCGTTCTT
>JAABOM020000103.1:10958583-10978314 GCA_011800125.2 Solanum clarkiae
TAAACACACACATAACTTTTTTCCAATTAATCACTTAAGGACCACACTAACGGAAATGCCACATTTGGTCCCAAACTCTGCCAACTCGAGCCAATTAAGGACTCACGAATTTCTAACTTACGGGTTCTAATAATTTTATTTTATTTTATTTATTTATTGGAGAGAAAAGAAAAAAATCTTTGACTTCTTTGATATTTATTATTTAGGTTTAATCTTGAGTAGTACTCTACTGTGAATGCTTGATTAATAATTAAATTGCAGATTATTTAACATTCAGGTTCATGGTTGTGACTCTATATATAGCTTATTTTATTTTATTTTTTTGTTATGACCCTATCTTTCTTAGAAGTGGAATTGATCCATCTTGATTGATATTTATGCCATGTGTAGTGATAATTTGATTGTTCCATGTTTTATACTAGTCTAGAACTTGCCCTGCATGTTATTGAAATGAAATAAAAGGTATTGTTTTGTTTAGGAGATGATAATAGGCTTTCTTTGATTTGTCTTGTAAAATTTTAGCCTTTTTCAAATATTGTATCACTAGTTAGCCCTTTTGAGCCTATAGCTTTTTGTTGATAGCCATATATTTACCTTGATATGAATTTTGTTGAATCCCTAGTTTTTACACCTTGCTTCCTTAAGCGCTGTAGCATACACTTATTGTAATTGTCAAATTTGAAGAAAAAGGGATGGTTAAGTGGTAAAAAGATAATCAATAATAGCTACATGGTGATAAAAAAGCGCTCTTTGAAAGAATGTGTCATAAAAAAAAGAGTTATTTGAAAAAAAAAGAAGTGAAACATTTTTCATGAGATGAGATTGCTAGTGAAATAATTATCAAAGAGAGGGTTGAAAAAAATAAAGAGAAGATAATGGGTGATGAAGTCTAAAAGTGCAAAGTACTTAGGGAAGTGTAAGTCACTATTATACAATTTTCCTACCAGTCCCATAGCCTACATTACAACCCATAAAAGTCCTATCTGATTCTATTCAAGCATGCTTAATTAGTGGAGATGTATATAATGGGCAAGCCTATGGGTCTTTGTGCATACATGTGAATTCTTTGTGAGTGTGAGAGTTGTTCTTTAATGAAAAATTCTTAATTTATATTCAATCTTTTGAATTGAGTGTGTGGACTACTTATTTTCTTGTGAGGGTACTTGTTTCATGATAGATAGGTGAAATTATTAACTTCTTTGAGAGATTAGGTGAGTAAAACTTAAATTTGATGAGTTATAGTCCTTCCTTGATACTGGGAGGCTAAAAGTTTGTTATTTATTTGTATATGTTGCATAATGATTGGGAAGTGTACATGATTATTTTTAGATGGTCTAAATTGTTTGTATCAACTAAAGCGGTGGTCCTATTTGATTTTCTTTTATAAGCTTTAATGGTTGCTCGAGGACGAGCAAAAGTCTAAGTGTGGGGTGATGATGTGAGGCCAAAAATATATATTTTTAGTCATTATATATCTTATATTTAATATTTTTATTTATTCTTTTTGAGCATAAATTTTATGAATCATGCTAAATTGTGTATTTTACATGTAGGATTAAATTGACATGAAAATGAAGAGATTTGGAACTCAAAACAATTAAAAAAAATTACAGAAGAAAATACAAGCTGACAGCTTAATGAATTAAATTGAATATAATATATATATGCGTGAAAAGCAAATTGAAATTGGAATCCCTGGAGGCTGCCACGTGGCATCATAATGGGTTGAAGTTGTACGCGGATCATTTTACGCATGCAAGCTATCCATCTTTCTTTCAGATTTGGATTTCTAATTAGTTTTGGACTCAATTATTTTATTTGGAGTTCATTCTTATATTTATAAATATTTTATAAAATTAGGTTTTACATAATTTTTGACTTAGAGAGGAATAGGAGCTGCCATGAAGGCCGGAGGATTTTGATTTTATCTTTTCTTCTCTATTAATATTTAGTTTTATATTTATCTTTGAATAATTTGTCGTAATTTCTTTATATCTATGTGAAGTTAAATTTCTCGTTCTAATATTATGGTAGCTAATAAGATGATTGTTTAGTCACTATTATTTTGAAATATTTGTTTATCATATTTGTTATTCTTATGTTGTTTTTATCTATACTTCATGGTCTAGCCAACTAGGGGGTAAATTAGTTGTTCATTCTGGATTTGAGAGGTGTTGGAATGAATAGAATACAGTAATATAGGGAGCTTGTTCGACTAGGAAACAAGATTGATTCGTTTAAGGGAGACCAGTGACAATTACCCTTACACTTCGCTTGGTTCAAAATACAGGAAGATAACGTTAAAGCACTTTTAGTAATGTATCTATTCTCACTCAACGATGTAGTTAGGCAATCAATAAAGGTAGACCGACAGAGGCGTGCAACCCTATTCAGGTAATTTTAACCTTGTGAATCAACAACTAGATAATTAAATAATTTGATGAAATAGAGGCTAAGCATGATTATTAGCTAAATCATAATCTTAGATTGATTCATTCATTGATTGTGTGAAAATATTTCTCACCTTGGTTAATTATTCACTTCTTAAATAAATAATTAGAATTAGTATAACTTAGTAAATAATTAATCGACAAGTCCTTTGGGTTCGACATCCAGATTCTGAAAAAAGCCACTATATTACTTGGGTTAACCACGTGCACTTGCATGTGCTAGGGAAGCAACATGCCAACTTATCCTTTGTGACCCCTTTCCTTGCCAATAGGTTCAATATAAATCCCGAAATTTTGCATGACCCTTTTCTTGTGTCTACTCCCGTGGGTGAGTCAATAGTTGCTAAAAGAGTTTATAAAAATATTTTTGTATCTATTACGCGTAAGACTCTTCCGTGCAATCTTATTGAATTGTTTATGGTAGATTTTGATGTCATCCTTGGTATGGACTGGTTACATGCCTCTTATGCCACTATAGATTGTAGAACCCGTAAAGTTAAATTCCAAATTCCTAATGAACCCTTGTTTGAGTTAGAAGGGCAAGATTATATGGTAAAGGGTAGGTTTATTTCATATCTTAAATCTCGTAATATGATATCTAACGTGTGTATCTATCATATTATTAGGGTCCGAGTGTGTCTTCTAAGGTTCCCTCTCTTGAGTCAATTCCTATTGTCAATGAGTACCCCGATGTGTTTCCCGAAGATCTTCTTGGTAATCCTCCTGAAAGGGAAATTTGTTTTGGCATAGACCTCCTTGCCAATGCTAAACCTATCTCTATTCCACCCTATAGGATGGCACTGGTGGAGTAGAAAGAACTTAAGGATCAGTTGAAAGATTTATTGGAGAAAGGATTTATTAGGCCTAGCAAATCTCCATGGGGTGCTCCTGTTCTGTTTGTAAGGAAAAAGAGCGGGTCACTCTGAATGTGCATTGACTATCATCAACTCAACAAAGTCACTGTTAAGAATAAGTACCCACTTCCGAGGATAGATGATTTATTTGACCAATTACAAGGAGCTAGTCATTTTTCTAAGATCGATCTTCGTTCTAGGTATCACCAGTTATGGGTTAGGGAAAGTGATATTCCTAAGATAGCTTTTAGAATAAGGTATGGGTACTATGAGTTTTTGGTGATCTCTTTTGGATTGACGAATACGCCGACTATATTTATGGATCTTATGAATCGGGTCTTCAAACCCTACCTTGATATTTTTATTGTGGTCTTTATTGATGACGTACTAGTCTACTCCTGAAGTGAGAAGGAACATGAGGGATATTTGAGAACAGTCCTTCAAACTTTGAGAGATGAGAAATTGTACGCCAAATTCAATAAGTGTGAATTTTGGATGAAAGAAGTTTCTTTCCTTGGCCATGTGGTGACTGATAAGGTATTATGGTGGACCCAAGAAAGACTGAGGTGGTGCAAAACTGGCCTATACCCTTAACTCCATCTGACATAAGGAGTTTTTTGGGTTTGGCAGATTACTACCAACGATTTGTAGCAGGGTTTTCTTCAATCACATCCCTTTTGACCAAATTGACCCAGAAAAAGTCCAAGTTTGTGTGGTCTGATGAATGTGAGAAGAGTTTTCAGACATTGAAAGATAAGCTGACTTCGGCTCCTATATTGACTCTTCCAGATGGTTTGGATGGTTTTGTGGTATATTGTGATGTATCTAGGGTTGGGTTGGGTTGTGTGTTGATGCAAAACAGTGAGGTCATAGTTTATGCTTCTAGACAGTTGAAAGTGCATGAGCGTAGTTATCCAATCATGACGTTGAATTGGTAGCAGTAGTGTTTGCTCTAAAGATTTAGAGTCACTATCTCTATGGGGTTCACGTGGATGTATTTACCGATCACAAGAGCTTGCAGTATGTGTTCACTCAAAGAGACTTGAATCTAAGTGCAACAGAGATGGCTTGAACTTCTTAAAGACTATAAATGAGTGTCAACTACCATCCGGGTAAGGCCAATGTGGTGGCCAATGCTTTGAGTAGAATAACCATGGGTAGTATGAGTCATATTGAGGATGAAAAGAAAGAATTGGCAAAGGAAATCCATCAGTTGGCTAGATTGGGTGTTAGGTTGGAAGGTGTTAATGATGGTGGCATATTTGTTCATGATGGGTCTTAATCTTCTTTGATTGTTGATGTGAATTCAAAGCAAGACCTCGACCCTACTTTGATTGAATTAAAGAAATTAGTTGAACAAAAGAAAGTGGAGGTTTTCTCATAAGAGGGAGATGGTGTCCTAAGATACCAAGGCCAGTTGTGTGTGCTGTATGTAGATGGATTGAGAACCTTTATCTTATAAGAGGATCATAATTCATCTTATTCCATTCATCTGGGTTGCACCAAAATGTATTGAGATTTGAAGAAAGTCTATTGGTAGGGTAATATGAAAAAGGACATAGCCAAGTTTGTGGTTAAGTGTCCAAATATTCAGCAAGTGAAAGTCGAGCATCAAAGTCCCTTTGGGGTAGCTCAAACATTGAAATCCCAACTTGGAAGTGGGAGGAAATCAATATGGACTTCATTGTTGGATTACCTCGGACTCAAAAGTAATATGATTCAATTTGGGCGATTGTGGATCATATGAACAAATCAGCTCATTTATTGCCAGTTAAGACTTCGTATAGTGTTGAAGATTATGCAAGGTTATTTATTCCTGAGTTGGTCTGATTATATGGTGTTCCTTTGTCAATAATATCAGATCGTGGACCTCAATTCACTTCTCATTTTTGGAAGCCATTCCAACGAGGTTTGGGTACCAAAGTTAAGCTAAGTACCACATTTCATCCTCAAACAGATGGTCAAGCTCAAAGGACCATTCAAACATTGGAGGATACGTTGAGATCATGTGTCTTGGAATTTAAAGGTAATTGGGATGATCACTTACCTCTTATTGAGTTTGCATATAACAACATTTATCATTCTAGCATCGAGATGGCTTCATTTGAAGCTTTTTATGGTAAGTGATTTAGATCACCGGTTGGCTAGTTTGAGCTAGGTGAAATGGCATTATTAGGCCATAATTTGGTCTTGGAGGCTATGGAAAAAGTGAGGATGATAAGAGACAGATTGAAAACGGCTCAAAGCCAACAAAAGTCACATTCAAATATGAAGAAGAGAGATCCTTAATTTGATTTAGGAGATTGGGTGTATCTCAAAGTTTCACCTATTAAGGGTGTTGTTCATTTTGGCAAAAAGGACAAGTTGAGTCCAAGATTTTGTAGGTCCTTACAAATTTTTAAGAAGGGTTGGAAAGGTAGCCTATAAGCTTGAGTTGCCTAATGAGATGAAGTTGGTTCACCCTGTTTTTTATGTATTTATGTTAAGGTAGTGCATTGGTGATGCAAGTTCTATAGTTCCATCGGATATTGTGAAGGTTGGAGAAAATTTGACTTATGAAGAAGTATTGGTACAAATTTTGGATCGACAAGTCAAGAGGTTGAGAAATAAGGATGTGGCATCCGTCAAGGTGCTCTGGAGGAACCATCATATTGAGAGTACTACATGGGAAGCTGAAGCAAACATGATGAAGAGATAACCCCATCTTTTCCCAATTAATCAAGCCTAAGGTTTAGGTAATTCTATTCCTCGAGTCCAAATTTCTCATTCTGTACCATTTTGTCACTATTATAATTATTAAGCAGACATAATATTTTGATGTTACTTTATGATATTTGTATAAGTTCTGCATGAAAATAAGCTCTATTTTGCATTTTGACATGTTAAGCTCTAAGTCATTATTTCAGTCCTATTCATTCAAACTACTCTTGTCTCATTCGGGGATGAATGGTCCCAAGAGGGAGATATTATAATGTACCAGGTGTTTTTAAGTCTATACTTGCATGAAAAGATAATGTTCAAGTGAATTCTTATTGAGTTAAGTAAAATTTGAAATGATGGTTATCTTAGCGATTAGCTTGGTTTAGTTATGTAATTGTTGAGGTGGTCTTGGAAGGGCGGTTGATTTATCCTTGATATAATATTTTGGGGGAAATATTATGTGAAGTTAAGACTAAAGATGAAGTTTGGTTTGCGTTTGGAATTATTCGAAATGAAGGTATATGTGAAGGTTGCGTAATTGACTTGATTGGGAGTAATGCTTTTGTCATTGTTACATGGCTTGCATGGGCAGCCTTTGGTATGCCCTTAGCACGACTTGAGGCCATACCATGCCATGCCATGGCACCATGGGAAAGGATGATGCTACCATACTTAGGTCTCATGCCCACTCCCTTGTGTTTGACATTTTTCTTCTTTTCAAAAGTGAGTCAAAAAGCCCCTTTGCACCACATGATTTCACTCCCTTTTCCCCACATGTTTTGACCACTTTTTAGTGATTAAATGACCCTTATAACCCCCTCCCCCCACATATACACACAATCAGTATAAATACCCCTTCTCTACTTAGTCTATACATCACTCTTCAAAGAAACCAAATCCCCTAATCTACATTGCTCTCCCAAATCTCTCTCAATACTTAGGCTAAGTATTCTTCAAGATCTCCACCATATCTCTTCATCTTCTCAAGGCTAATCAAGCAAGGTATGTGGGTTTGATTCTTAGTTTCCTTTTCACCAAGAAGTCCTCTTCGAAAAACTAAATTTAGAATTATGAATTTTCAATCTTTGATTTATGTATAATTGCATAGTAATAGATATTTACTTAATTTATGGTTATTCATATATTTTATGATCATTTATGAATATTTATCAAAGCTTTACATAATTTAATTCAAGCACTTCAGATTTGCATTATTTAAGCTCTTATATTTTCAAGTCTTAGATCCACAAATGAGTTATTATGATTTTATCATAAAATGTTCCTATGATTATTGTAACTCGAGTTTGAATATAAAACTTGCAATTTTAAGGTTATTGAACCAGTTCCCAACGTGATTTAAGTTGAGTTATGAACTTTAGATATTTGGCTTTCATTACACAATATGAACTTATGATTTTGGATAAGAATAAGTAAATACAAGTTTGAAATGATGTTGGGCGACGTAAGACCCATTCAGTTTTATTTTGAATATTTGTTAAGGAGTTATTCTAAGTATAAGTTTGAATATGATTTATTTTCCAAGCTATGACTCTCCAAACTAAATTAAGTTTTGATTATTTCTAATATGCATTATCCGTTTTCATGGGAATTTGACGTAGCACCGAATGAATTAAGAGTGGAACTCGACCTAAGGGGTTTTATATAAAGCTTCTAATCCCATAACTACGTGCCACCGTAAGATATTTTGATTATGCCTTTTTAGGTTTTCTGACTAGTCGATCCATTTTGTATTTCTATTTCTGGAGCTATACCTTGGCAAGTTGACTCTCTTTGGTCGGTTTGGAGTATGACATCGGTATTCCATATTATAGCTCATATGGTTTTGTCAGTTATGGTCTTATTCCCACATTTATTTGCTTATATGCTTCTCTATGCATTTTGATGGCATTACTTTACACTTTACTTTGGAACTGAATATATAGTTTAAACTTGGAGTTTGTCATATTGAGTAAGTATTCTTTGTCATTATATTTACTTGTTGCATTGCATACCCGCATACTTAGTACATTCCAAAGTACTAACCGCATTTTTTGCCTACATACTATAATCATGTAGGGACAGGTGATCTGCCTTATCCTCCTCCGCGTGGCTAGATTGATCATGAAGAGTTTGAGTTTTGGTGAGTTCCCATTCATCGGGAATAGAACCCTTATCTTCAAGCTTTGTTATTTAGATATTTGATGTACTTTCATTTTGACTTAATATTGAGGAGCCTAGACTTGTATTCTTGGCTCTGTTTATTGTCATTGTTTATAGGTGTGTTTGGATTATTGCTAAACTTGGTATGTTTTAAACTATTTAACTTATACTTCCGCTTATGATTACAAGTTGTCCCTTCATATTTTATTGTCATCTATTTTTTATTTACCATTTAAATCTATAATGTTCAATTATGATTTAAGAGGCTTGTTTGGGGGCCTTCGGGTCCTCATTTGCCGTGTCACACCTAAGCCTTAGATTTGGATCGTGACACATTCTCTACTATGATTTCCCTATTTCCCAACACGTTTGAAACTCTAAAAGGACTAGACCACCTAGACTTCAATTTGCCTAGAAATTATTGCAACCTTGAATTATATAGCAACACCAGATCAGCCACTCGGAATTCACATAGGAAAATCCTCATGTTATGTCACCTTTTAATCTTTTCCTTGCAGATATTTTCATAGGCACCCAACCTAAACTCATCTGTCTGGTGTAATTAAGACAACCGAGCATTAGTCGCAACGTTCCAATCAAGGTTCAATTTTATCAAGGCCCACAATGCCTTCTTCTCTAGATCAATAGGCAAGTGACAAGAATTACCAAAGACAAGTTTATATGGTGACATGCCAATTAGGGTTTTGAATGTTGTGCGACAAGACCATAAAGCATCATCGAGTTTTCTTGAACAATCCATTATGTTGGCATTCACTATATTGGAAAGAATGTTCATAATTTCCTAATTTGATACTTTCACTTGCCCATTATTTTGGGATGATAGGACATTCCCACCTTATGTTTGATTCTATATTTGCTAAGCAACGACGCAAACTCCCTGTTGCAAAAATAAGATCTCGCATCCCTAATGATTTCTCTTGATGTTCTAAATCTAGTCAGGATATTTTTCTTCAAGAAGTCAATCACTCCTTTGCCATCACTAATGAGTGCCTCAACTCATTTCTGTACAAAGGAAGTTCATTTTTTTTTGAGAGATATTACTTTGCATTTGACACTGTGACACACCTTGACAAAGGCGTTTGCATCACGATAAAGCCGTAGCCAAACATACCCACTTTGTAACACTTTGGCCGCCATCGAATACCTCTATGGTGACCACCATCTGGGAAGGTATGACATGCATCAAGAATATCATTCATTAATACCTCCAGAGCATACCTTTGCACCATATTGTCAGCATATTCTATAATTAAGAAAGGCTCATCCAAAGATATTTTTTTATATCGAACAAAAATTGCTTCTTTTGATAGCGGATCAATCTATCCAACTATATTCCATACATAAGATAATTTGCATAATCAGTATACCAAGACACTTGACTTTGTGAAATAGCCATCAAAATCTCATCAGAAAATGAATTATCAATTTCAATGCCTCCCCCATCAACTGTATTAGGCTCAAGACGAGAAAGATTATCAGCCACTTGATTTTCACAACCCTTTCAATCTTTCACCTCAAAATCAAATTCTCAGAGCAATAGAATCCACCACATCAACCTTGGTTTAGCTTCTTTCTTAGGCATCCAAACCTCAAGGCAACATGATTAGTGTGAACCACAACCTTAGAACCAAGAAGATATGCACTAAATTTTTTGAATGTATATACAACTGCACGAAGTTCTTGTTCCACTACAGTGTAATTTTTTTTAGGCCACATTCAATGTCTTGGATATATAATAAATCGGATGAAATAATTTATCTTTCCTTTGAGTGATTACCGCACCCAAAGCGCATCGACTAGCACCACACATAACTTCAAATGGAAGATTCTAATCTGGGGCAATAATGATTGGAGTTGTCACAAGCCTCTCTTTCAAATCATTAAAGGCTTTCAAACATGCTTCATTATTCTCACATGGACAATATTTGTCAAGGAGATTGCACAAGGGATTAATAATTTTTGCAAAGTCTTTTATAAATTAATAATTTTTGCAAAGTCTTTTATAAACCTTCTATAAAAACCTATATGCCCAAGAAAACTCCTTACCTCTTGACTAAGATAGGAGGGGGAAGTTTGGCAATAATATCAACTTTTTCTTGGTCCATTTATAAGCCACTCTCTAAAAGTTTGTGTCCAAGAACAATTTCTTCCTTCACCATACAATAATATTTTCCCAATTTAAAATCAAATTAGTCTCCACAGACCACTGCAACACTCTCTCCAATTGAATTAGAAAACCTCTAATATATCACTAGCCATCGAAAAATCATCCATTAATACTTCCATCAAATCTTCAACTATATCGGCAAAAATAGAAAGAATACATGTTTGAAAAGTAATGAGTGCACTCCATAATCCAAAATGCATTCTTTTGAAAGCAAATGGGCCATAAAGACACGTGAAAGTGGATTTCTCTTGATCTCGAAAGCAATACATGGTTGTACCTAAAATATCCATCCAAGAAGTAACACCAACCTCTACCAGCAAGTAGATCCAACATTTGATCCATGAATGATATAGGAAAGTAATCTTTCTTAGTCCATGATAATCCAAGTAAACTCGCCACCCCGTCACCTGTCATGTAGAAATAAGAAGCTCTTTTTCATTTTTCACTATAGTTACACCATCTTTCTTTGGCACACATTAAATTGGACTCAGCCAACTACAATCCAAAATAGGATAAACAACTCTGGTATCCAACCACTTGATTATTTCTTTCTTTACAACTTCTCGTATTAGTGGGTTGAGTCGCCTTTGGTTCTTAATAGTAGGCTTGCAATCTTTGGACGAATTAATTATCTGAGAGCAATCCCCAGAGGGATTCCAATGATATCTGCTATTGTCCACTCGATTGCCTTGATGAACTTGGTCAAGACACTTACTAATGCCAACACTTCGTGGTTCAACGAATCAGTAGCATAAAAATACATGGGATAGGGACTAAGGGAGTCATATCCATAGACAACACATAATATGTACATAACATGAGTATCTAACAATGTCTCTAGTCATGAATAGGATGGGGGCTAAGACATATACCGGGCTCACCTTCAAAAGAAAAAGTTAAAATAGCAATGCCTTAACATAATAAGCTTGATCGAGAATAAATATCGCCCTCAAACTAGAGGAATCAGCACAACAAAGATCTTTACGAACCACACTAGTAATGAGGTGGAGGATGGATAGGAGCTCCGGTCCCTATATAGTTAGATCATGTAGGTAAAAAATATACGTTAGTACTTTGAATGTACAAACTATATAGAGTGCAATGCAACAAGGAAATCATGTGCCATAATAGACAAGATGCATATTCATAATCAAGGAAAATAAGCTCAATACGACATGAAGGTCAAAGCCTTAATGAAAACATGCATGGAGGAAAAGCATAATGTCATAATCATGACACATATATTATGTGGAAAGATACCTTAACTGACAGTCAAGACCATGTGAGCTACTACATGGAACTCCGATGTTGCCTTCACACAGAGAAAAGAGTAGCCTACTTACCAAGTGATGTGCTGTCAAAATACAACACATTTGGTGCCTGAAACAAAGAATTTTGTGAGTTCTTAAAGTGAATTTTTAGTGTTTTCATGTGTTTTTTGTGTTAGTCTTACAGAAAAGTTAGGTTGGCATGATTTTGAAGAAAAGTTACAGATGTTTTGCTGAAACATATGCCATACAAGCCCACCTACGAGTCGTCGGTTGTGTCGTAGTAGGAATCAGAGACCAAAACTTAGAAGTATGCCAAGTGAAGGTCACTCCTACGAGCCCAGCCCACAAGTCGTAAGTAACTCTACGACTCGTACAGGTGGACTCACAGTGAGAATCAGAGAGCCAAAATATTGGATCAAAAACTGAAGACCAAGACTACGAGATCAATATACGAGTCGCAGCCCAAGCAACGACTCGTACCTATGGGTCGTACCAGTTCAGTCCAAGATGCCAAGATCCTGATACAAGACCCCGACTATGACTCGTAGGGCATCCTTGGAATCGTAACTGCTAAATTTAACAGATGCCCATTGTCTTTTCTGCATAAATTTTAGGATTGTTATATACACACTATAAATAGTTTAAGTTAGGTTATTTTGAGAGAGTTCGACCAGAGACATTACTCAACGATATTTTTTGAAGCATTTCTTAGATTTTAGAGTAAATTATTTGTTCTTCCTTGAAAGACTCATTTTGGGAAATTGCAAACCTTGCTTTGTACGCATTGTGGATCAATCAAGCTTGTAGGTTTGCAACTTGTTGTGTTTATTGCCTTCATTGTTATTGGTGAAACTCTCAACTATGTCTCTTGTTTGCATTTTTGTGTGTTTTGCTTTAGCCATGAGTAGCTAAACACCTACAACTTGGGGTTGTGGGAATCATGGGTAGTTGACTTGAGATGATCTTGGTTTTGTGCATATTTATGAATGAAGTTTTGCATGTATTGTTTATTTCCCTTCATGATTAATGTTGTTTCGTGGTGGCCAACACCAAACCCTGCCTACTATCACGATCCCGACCAAGGTAGTGACGAATAGGAAAAAGAAAATAAATGAAAGGATTCGGTTGATGTTTTCCTATCTAATCGACCAAACCTGACCAAGGGGAGGTTGACTGAGAAAAGAGGTAACAGTTAGTCTGCACACCTGGTAGCTAACCAAGAGCCATTGTAAAATTCGACCTTCACCTTCACAAGAGAGCTGGAAGAACCTAAGTAACCGTCATGCATCCAATTTACTAATCATGTTATGTTATCTAGGGTAACTGAGTCAATGAATCATGGGGACACAATTCCCAAGTTGTTTCCAAAATTGAGCATTTTCATGTTATCTAGTTAGCATTTATTTATGTTGTTTTTGAATCATAAACCCCCCTCCCCTTTAGAGATTGTAGTTATAGATACTAGGAATGATTAGTAGTGAAATCCTGTATTCAAGTCGTGTATTCCCTATGGATTCGACCCTAACCTCGGTTAGGTTATTACTCATAGAGTCTAGTTTCTTATTAGAGCGTGACCATCAATAAAAAATTATGGCATTATTGCCGGGGAATACAATTAGATTTGATTTGATTTCACTATTAATTAATTATAGTGTTAATTTCTAGAGTTTCTTGTACTTTATTTTTGTTTTGTTTTTGTTGTTTTATTTCTTTCGTAGGGTATACTAGGTTTTATGCCCAACACAAGGAGCCAAGGCAATCTCATAACTCCCCCTAAATTTGGGGATCCATCAACTACCAAGAAGGATGGCTCGAGTGAATAAGGATGTTGAGGTTGAGGAGGATATGCATGTGAACGAGAAAGACTTAAGAAGAGAGGAGAATCCACCATGAAGAGTTAACCGGCCACAGCTGAAAGACTTTAATGCAAATGCTTACGGCTGGAATCAATACCGACTAAACACTATGGTGATGGATGTTATCGGTTTTATAGTACTACCCCCTCTACCGGAAGATGCTAAGTTTACGGTATCAAGTGGATTACTCCAGATGCTCCAAAATTATGGCCTATTCACCGGGTTACCGTTAGAGGATCCCTACCATCATCTCCCAAATGTCATCTTCGTGTGCAAAAGTGTCATGGGGACACAAATTATTTCTATAGATGTTGTTGGATTGAGGGCGTTACCATTGTCACTGATTGACAATGCAGAAATATGGTTATCTGAACTCCCTCTGGGCACCATCACGAGTTGGGATAAGCTGAAGAGGGTCTTCCTAGAAAGATATTTTCCAAGGTCGAAGAAGCTGAAGCTTAAGGACCAAATTAATAACTTCGAGCAATTGTCTGGAGACTCTCTTAGCACTACATGGGAGAGATTCACCAAATGCTTGAGAATGGTCCCTGATTATAAGATTGTGATGATGCTTTGGTTGAGATTTTTTATAGAGCACTTGATGATAATAGCAAAGCATATGCCAACATGATCCTAGGAGGTGGTTTTTCTTTATCAACCGTGTGAGTTAGTTGCAGAAAGAATAGAGCAAATGGTGAAGGAAAACAAAGCATGGGGTCAGAGTGAGCATGGTAATACAAAGAGTTCTTGTGCGGTTACCACAAATAGTGAGCAAGCGAAAGTGAATAAAGAGATTATGGAGCAACTTGCTCGACTCCGTACGAGTATGGGTTTGGTTTTGAAGCAAACCCAAGCTAGCGTGAAGGCAATAGCTCACCAAACCCCAATTAACACCGTATATGATGATCAATTCTTTGATAAGGATGCCCATCATGTAAGCAACCAAGCGGTGGGTTTCCAAAACAACCCCCAAGGATCCAACTCGAATTATTGGAGGCAAGGTTCTGGGAATCAAGGTCGGAACTTCAATCCAGAAAGGGCATACAGAGATGATAGGGGTGGATACTATGAAAGAGAAAGAGTGTCAGACACGTAATGGGGGAGAAGAGAAGGCTACAAAAGTGGTCCTTATGAGCCACCATACAATCGTGATGCCGGATCAAGCAATTCTAGGATCAAAGATATGTTTAAAAAGTTGTTGAAGTGAGCAGACCACCAAGATGAGACTCCCAAGGGAATGGAAGTAGATATTTATAGTATTAATCAAAAAATAGAGTCTAATTCAGTGGCAATCAAGCAACTTGAACAACCATTTAGGCAAGTGTTATCACAATTGAACCAACACCAAAAGGGCACCCTACCAAGCAATACAGTTCAGAATCCTAAAAATGAAGGGCATTGCATGGCAGTGATGACAAGGAGTGGCAAGAGCACAATAGATCCTCTTATGTTGGTTATGGTGGATGGAGTCATCGAGAAGGTTCTTGATAGTGAAGTTGAAGTTGAGGGAGAAGATTTGAAAGGTGTTGGGATGCAACAAGAAGAGATAAGGGAGCATGACAAAGCGAAATCCATCCCAAAACCTCCTCCTCCATTCCCTTAAAGGCTCAAAAATAAGGAAGAGGAGGGTAAATTCAGACACTTCCTCTAAATATTGAAGCAACTCTCCATCAATATCCTTCTCCTAAAAGCATTAGAGAAAATGCTGGGATATGCTAAATATATGAAGGATTTAGTAACCAAGAAACACACTTTGAGGTAAGAGTTCTCACAAGAACTCCAACAACGTAGTGCAATTATGACTAAATAGCTCAAAAGCGGGAAGACCCCAGGGCATTCACCATACCCCGTACTATCAGTGATGTTGAATTTGCAAGACCATTATGCAACTTTGGAGCAAGCATCAATTTAATGCCTTTTGACGTGTTCAAAATGCTTGGCCTTGGTACTCCTACCCTAATACGAATAAGGTTGCTCATGGCAGATCGAAACATAAAAGGCCAGAGGGAATCCTTTTGGATGTGCTTGTTAAAGTCGATAAGTTCATATTTCCAGCAGATTTTGTGATTCTCGACTGCGAAGTTGATTTTGAGGTGCCATCATTTAGGGAAGACCTTTTCTGGCCATTGGGAGAGCACTAGTGGATATGGATTCAAGTCAGCTGTGGTTCAGGGTTAATGATGCAGAAGTTGTGTTTGATATCCGCCAATCCATGAAATACCCATATGAATGCAAGAGTAAGGTGTGGATCCTCGATGATAGTTGACAAAGGAAGATGACAAAGTCGAGCCACGATGCTAAACAAGGCGCTTCTTGGGAGGCAACCCAAGCATTTTGCTAATTATTTATTTGTTTGCAACTTAGTATAGTAGTAGTGGTTTGTTTAAAAGTTAGAGACAATGATGCAATTGTAATAATTTTGAGGATTTCTGTGCATTTAGACTTAGTTTGCAGGTAAAAAGTGGAAGAACTGAAGATCTAGAACAAATTGGACTTGTAGCAGCTCCTACGAGCAGGCGTACGAGTCATAGACTTCACTACGACTCATATTTATACCTCATAGGGGGAAATAGTGAGCATATAAAGTTGACACATACACTATGAGCCAATCTTATGATTCGTAGGATGTCCTACAAGTCGTCAGAGGGGTTGGTAGTGCCCAGGTATGATTTCTGAATTTTTGCTAAGTGTTGGGTCAGGTACAAGACCAGGACCTATGAGCCGTAGGATGACCTATGACTCATAGTTGGGGGGTCTCGTAGTCCCGATCTGAGGCATTTTAGAATCTGATTTGATTTGTTATAAAAGGGGGATCAAAATAATTTCTGACCCCAATTCCCCAATTTTCTAACCCTAAACGCGATAGAAAACCATCTCCCATCCCGTGAATCTATCTCTGACCAAAAATCCTAATGACCCACATCATTTTCTGGCAAGGATTCCGGTGAAGTCACTATTTTCTAAAGTTTCCGCATGGTTTTTGATTTCTTGCACGTTGGTTTACTTCTCCAATCAATTGGTAAGCCCCTTGGTTAAATTTTGAAATCTTTTATGGTAAGATTGTTCACTATATCATTGTGAGCTTTTTTTTAATCATGTTAAATCATGCCACATAGTGATTCTTGAACTAGAATGTTAATTTAGGGTGTGTAGGCTTAGAAGAGTTGAGTTGTAATTGTGTGAGAATTCTTGAATGGGTGAGAATAAATATGACATTTATGATACATGGGTTGTATTGTTTGATTATTGCCCACTCATGGTTTAACTTGTTGGAGTTGAAATTTAGATAGTATGGGTGTGATTACTTGTGTTTGAACATGTGAGTTGTGATTGAATCATTGTGAATGGTGATTACACTCCTTTGGAATATGATATGATTGCTAAGTGTTGGTTTAGAATATGTTTTATGTGTGGTAAACTTGACAAATTGTAAAATTGATCTCAACTCCTAGGGTTAATGGTCATTTTGATTTGCCAATGTTAGTTTGGAGTTGAATATGTGTCGTTTAGTCTTGCTTTGCTCCCCTTTTGTTTAAATGTGTTAAGATTTATTGATGGATTTGTGCCTTGAGTGAGAAATGAGTAGGCATTGCAGGTAGTTTTGTGCTCAGTTACTAGGCACTCTTATGACTCATAAGTCCTACGAGTCATAGTGGTGCTTCATAGCTAGCATCAATCACTTGTAGTTCCTTCACATTCCTCATACGACACTCACATACGACTCGTAATACCTGGTACGAGTCGTTGTGAGGGTCTTATAGACTTAGCTGAGTTTTGAAAATGTTTCTGGAACTAGGTACGAGACCAGGACTACGACTCGTAAGCCATCCTACGAGTCGTAATGATGTCTCATTTTTGTGATTAGAAAGCATTATTAAAGGAACAACTATTTCTACGAGGCCAGTATACGACTCGTAGGTCAACCTATGAGTCATAACTGCACTCGTACCTGCACATCTGCAGTTGCATCAGTTCTTGTTTTCCCTTCATTTAGTTTTGTTCTTTGTTGAGTGTTAAGTAAGTAAATTGTCTTAATGCTCATGTGGATTGTTGGTTGTGTTGCAGACATCATGCCGCCCAAAGACAAGAGGGCTATCCAAACGTTCAGGTAAAGACTAGTCGATGAGTCTTCCGAGACTGAGAAGTCAGAGGACTCAGTTGATGTCCACAGGGTCAGGATTGACCCTTTTGCCAGTGTTCCTCAAACCCGAGCCCATACAGCTCGGGAGCCTATGGAAGTTACAAGTTCCTCCCAATCTAAAGAGGAGGTACAAGAAGGGGAGAAAAATGAATCGGGGAGTAGTTCACCGCAGACGACTCCTACACATTTCGGCTTTGAGTCAGAGTCTGAGAGCACTTCTCAGCCTGAACAGTAGGAGGCCTAGTCTTAGACCCCGGCCAACCCCAGATGGTCTATTGCTGGCATTAAAGAGATCTACAACCAAGTTCTAGAATATAAGGGGCATGGCAAGCCGGTCTGGAAATTTCACGAGGAGTCCAGTTTAAGCAAAACAGGGTTAGACAAAGTACCTGACTTGGATGCGGGATTAAATGAGCACGGGCTCTGTTTGACTACGCAACATCTAGGAAAGTATGCCCCTTACATAGTCTATGAGTTCTATGTGGCTTATCTAGCTACTCTTCGCCGAGGGATGCCAAAGAACAAGAAGCCAATCGAGCAGCCGAGGCTACGAGTGGTGATAGTCAGGGGAAGGAAGGTTAACATCTCGGAGGAGACAATCTGCCGAGTACAGTTTGGGCCCACCTATAGAGCACCCCAATTGACCGCTGAGTACGATAGTCAGATCGATAAAATAAAAAGAGCAGTTATTGGCAAGGATGTTGGGGTCAGGATGGAGTTGTTACGGTGGATTGTGAGTTAGATCTGCGATCCAGGTGTAAAGCCTACATGGATCACAAACCATGCGGACTCGATTGTAAAGGCACACCTGTCATTCCAGGCCAACTTTTGGTGGTCCATTATCCATTGGTGTATTAGGCCCACTTTCGCGGATAATGTGATCACCCTTGAGAGGGTTATATTATTGGCCAGCATCCTAGCTGGTTATTCTATTGATTGGACCTGAATTTTATCAGAGCAGATCTACGAGGCTGCAGCTCAGACGAATACCTCACTGCCATTTCCAGTTCTTATTCATCGACTATACAGTGCTGCTGGTGTTTCATTGACCCCCATAGGGACCCTCACGTGGAGGCTACATGTACTATGGATCCCAACCTGATAAAGGCTGACGAGAACCTGGTGGCCTTACCACGCCCAGCTCCTCCTATTCCAGAGCCTTTTCCCGTAGATCCTCAGGCCCCAGCTCTATCTCCCACTACTACAGGGACTACTCCGGCCACTACAAAGCCCACAGCTGCAGCTGAGATCGAGTCGACACCTTCATCCAGCACTCCAGCACTATCAACTCCTTCTTTACAAGTTGACCCTCTTTTCTCTGCTATTGCATTTTAGGTTTTATTGCGCAAGGTTACTGTAGATAAGGGGAATCTATGGGAGTTATCAGCATGGGTCCAGCCGTTGATTGATCAGTCTGTTTGAGACCCCGATAAAAGGGTGAAGGTGTTTGCCCGAGATTTAGTTGATGATAGAGTCCAAACGATTGATGCACGGGTTGATGTGTTCGAGGCTAGAGTGTAAAAGAGGCTCGAGGGTGCTAGGTTTGCCGACACAAGTGTGGTGACTGATGAGTTTACTAGATTCAAGCCTGATTTACTGCAGCTGTTGGCAGCCCCCATTCCAGCCCTAGAGGTAGCACAGGGAGGTGACGAGGCTTTTGATTGGCTCGCCGACCGTCCAGACACAGGGGGAAAGAGTCCCCTTGAGCATGCTGACCTAGAGATGACCCCAAAGAAGCTGATATTGGAGGAGGATGCCATACCTGCTGAGGTGGTGCAGGAGTCTATTATATTGGTGGCTATGCAGAGAGAGAGAGAAAGAGAGAGCACAACACACCCCGCCTACAGAGAGTACTTCCGGCACTGCAGCAGAGGAGGAGAGCCAGCCTCAAGACCCCGCGGATCAGACCAAGACTGGTGTATGAGCACTAATATATTTGACTTCTTTTGACCCCAGTTTTATCTTGAGATTTTGGATACTTTTTTCTCTTTTTAGACATTCTTGTTCTTATGTGGTTTTTGGTTGTATTTAAATTATGTTCATGTTGGATGTTAATTTTACTCTTACTTTGAACTTTTATTTTTTGTTTTTAATGAATGTATGTATATATA
>JAABOM020000103.1:10978414-10993384 GCA_011800125.2 Solanum clarkiae
TATAATTAAGGAATCCCTATAATTAAGGAATCCTTATAATTAAGGAATCCCTATAATTAAGGATTCTAACAGAAACACTGAAGAAGCTCGATAACTCGATAATTAATTTACATTGTGAAAGGTCAAAATTGGGTATTAACAGTTGCCTCTATCATCTTGTGAGAGTTAGGGATGTTGAGTCCAAAGTCCTTCCTATTGAGTCTGTTCCGGTGGTTAATGAGTTCCTTGATGTCTTACCCGATGAGCTTCTCGGTGTTCCTCCTGAAAGGGAAATAGATTTCCTTTCTAATACTCAACCTATTTCTATTCCCGCTTACCATATGGCCCAGACGGAGTTGAAGGAGCAATTGAGGGATTTGTTGGAAAAGGGTCTTATAAGGCCTAGTAAGTCACCTTAGGGTGCACCAGTGTTATTTGTGAAAAAAAAGGATGGTTCTCTTAGAATGTGCATTGATTACCAGCAACTTAATAGAGTCACCATAAAGAATAAGCACCCTCTACCAAGGATTGATGACATTTTTGATCAACTTCAAGGGGCTAGTCACTTTTCTAAGATTGATCTTCGGTCCGAGTATCACCAAGTGAAAGTGAGGGAGTATGATGCTCCCAAGATGACTTTTTGGACTAGGTATGGGCACTTTGAGTTTGTGGTTATGAGATGACCTAAAAAAGTGCCTGTAAATTGTCTCGAAAGTGCCCGAAATCATAATTTCTATATATCTCAAAATTCGTGTGTGATATCAAAAATCCGACTTCATATTCTTGATTAAGGGACAAAATTGAGTGGGAAATGGGTCCAACCCTGATTTTAGAGCAACCGTATCAAAATTTGAATTTTCCAAATTGCAGTTTATAGTGAGCAGTGTGTGCCCCTAGTGCGACACGGCTGTGGCACACAACAATGTTATTTTTGTTCAGTTTTTCGTTTTGGTCCAAGGCTTTTGGGTCTTGGGCCTAAGTCTTCCCATATATGAAAGTACCTATACTTAGTCATCTTTCACCTTCATATCAAACAAGACATTCCTAATACTCTCTCAAATACTTAGACAAATATTTCATTTAAAATTCAAGTGCTAAAACTCATTCCAGATCTTAAGGATTTCATTCAAGCTTCAAGTCTCCATTTTCAATTTTCACCAAGGAATTCTACAAAGTCAAGGTATGTGGGTTTCAACCATTAGATCCTCTCACCCATGGTGCCCAAGCTTCCTTTTTACCTAAATCACATGTTTCTAAGTTGATTCACTTGTGGATCTTACTTACTATGAATATCACTATGAACTATGTCGGAGTTTCATAAAAGTGTGACTGTTTAAGCATGTTTTGAGCTATGAATCTTTGATCTATCTTGAGATTTTATGAAAGGTTTTGATGTATATTGCTTGAGTGTACTACCAAGTGTTGGTGGGTGGTTTTACATTGAATTTACTTGCTTGATTTCACTCTTGAATTGTATGGTTTTATACTAGCATTGCACACCTGTCAAGTATTTGATAAAATATCCGGTTAATGCTTCTTGAGTTGTTAAAGGCCTAATGCATGGTATATGAGTTAAGTGACTTTATGATGATGAAAGAGATGTGTATATGTGTTGATTTCATGAATGGTATCTATTGTGTTGGAAGTTGATCAATTGCCTTATTCGGAGGTAGTAGGTCCGAACTTCCATGTTTGGGGGTATATACCTCAATCGCCTCGCTTGGGGGGTGGTTGGTCTATGCAACCATATTGAGGGGTTTATACCTCAATAGCCTCGCTCGGGGCATGGTAGGCCCATGCTACCATATTGGGGGGTATATACCTCAATAGCCTCGCCAAGGAGGTAGTAGGCCTTGGTTACTAATGATGGTCTCTTCCTACACATGTAAAATATTCTATCTAGGCATATTTTACTACAAGCATCATTCATGCATGTCATATTGCTATATGCTCATTTATTGCCTAAATATGCATTTCGATTATGTTATCTATCTCTTGTTGCATTGCATCTTACATACTTAGTACATTCAAACGTACTAATGTATACTCTATGCCTACATGATGTTACCATGTAGGAACTGGAGATGCACTTGATCATCCTCCTCCTCCATGTGGCTAGTATGATTACTCTCAAAGCAAGTTGGTGAAATCCTCAATTTCGGGGAAAATATCTTTGATCTTATGCTATGTATAAAGACTCTCTTTTCTTTTATTGTGTGCTTTAACTATGAGGGTGAGCCGGTTGCTTTTCTTGGCCCCCGCTAAGTTATATGTTTAGAGGTATTTTAGGACAAGTTATGTAATGATGCTATGAGCTTTGACTCTCTTGACTCTTTGATGTTTATGATATGAAAGATGTCCCTTAGCTCTTGTATTTCCCCTCTTTCTATCTATTGTTGTTATTCTATTGCTTCCACGACCAAGGATGTGTAATGATATGTTAAGAGGCTTGACTGTGGTCCCTTCAGGGTCCCCCATTTGCCATGTCATGCCTAGGCCCTAGGCTTGGGTCGTGACAGGTTATGTCCTTTGGGTTGACTATGCACCGGCTATATTTATGGATCTCATGAATAGGGTCTTTAAACCCTAACTTAACTTGTTTGTGGTGGTTTTTATTGATGATATCTTAATTTATTCTCATAGTGAGGAGGAGCATGTGAATCACTTGAGGGTGGTGTTGCAAATCTTGAGGGAGGAGAGGTTGTATGCAAAATATGAGAAATATGAGTTCTGGTTGAAAGAGGTTGCTTTCCTAGGGCATGTGGTGTTGGGTGATGGCATTAAGGTGGATCCTAAGAAAATGGAGGTGATTAGAAATTGGCTTAGACTTTGACTCCATCGGATATTAAAAGTTTCTTAGGTTTGGCAGGTTATTACCGGAGGTTTATAAATAGTTTCTCTTCTATTGCTTCTCCTATGACTACGTTGACACAAAAGAAGGCAAAATTTATGTGGATCGATGAGTGTGAAAAGAGTTTTCAAACTTTGAAAGATAAACTTGTCTTCGCTCCTATCTTGGCTCTACCAGAAGGGTTGGACGATTTGTTGTATATTACAATGCATCAAGAATTGGCTTGGGACGTGTTTTGATACAAAGTGGTAAGGTGATCGCATATGCCTCTAGACAACTTAAGGTGCATGAGAAGAATTATCCCACTCATGATCTTGAATTGGCGGTCGTAGTATTTGCTTTGAAAATTTGGCGTCATTACTTGTATGGGGTTCATATTGATGTGTTTACTAACCATAAGAGTCTTCGATATGTATTTATCCAAAAAGATCTTAACTTGAAACAAAGAAGGTGGTTAGAGCTCTTTAAAGATTATGATATGAGTGTGCATTATCACCCTAATAAAGCTAATGTTGTGACTGATGCTCTGAGTAGGATGTCTATGGGTAGTGTAGCTCATATTGATGATGGTGACAAAGAGGTGGCTAGAGAGGTTTACCAGTTGACTAGGTTGGGGGTTAGGTTGGATGAAGTTGATAATAGGGATGTAATAGTTATTGATGGTTCTAAATCTTCTTTGATTAATGAGGTAAAGGCAAAACAAGATCTTGACCTTGCATTACTAGAGTTGAAGGCCTTGGAGAGAGATGGTAAAGTGGAGGTTTTCTCCCAAGAAGGAGATGGTGCCCTTAAGTACCAAGGTGGATTGTGTGTTCCAAATGTGGATGATTTGAAAAAATTGATCTTGAAGGAGGCCCATAATTCATCCTATTCCATTCACCTCGGTTCTACAAAGATGTATAGAGACCTGAGGGAGGTGTATTAGTAGGGTGGTATGAAGAGAGACATTGCCAAGTTCATATCCTGATGTCACAATTGTCAACAAGTGAAAGCCGAACATCAAAGGTTGGGTATCCAAGCCGAAGGCATAGAGATTCCTACTTGGAAGTGGGAAGAGATCAACATGGACTTTGTGGTTGGGTTGCCTAAGAATAGGAAATATTTTGACTCTATTTGGGTTGTTATGGATAGAATAACAAAGTTGGCTCACTTCCTACTGGTCAAAACTACTTATGGTGCCGAAGATTATGCCAAGTTGTATATTCATGAGTTGGTTTATTACATGGGGTTCCCTTGTCTATCATTTCGGATCGCGGTGCTCAATACACTTCTCACTTTTGTAGGTCCTTCTGAAGATGTCTTGGTACCAAGGTTAAGCTTAGCACGGCCTTTCATTCCCAAATGGATGGTCAAGCCGATAGGACTATCCAAACTCTTGAGGAAATGCTTAGAGATTGTCTTTTGGAGTTTAAGGGTAGTTGGGATGAACATCTTCCACTCATTGAGTTTGCTTACAACAATAGCTACCACTCAAGCATTGGTATTGCTCCTTTTGAAGCTCTTTATGATAGATCTTGTAGATCCCTAGTGGCATGGGTTGGAGTGGGGGAGATGGCTTTGCTAGGTCCAGATTTGGTCATGGAGGCCTTGGAGAAGGTGAGGTTTATTAGGAAGATATTGAAAACAAAGTAGACAAAAGTCCTATTCCGATGTGAGGAGAAGAGATCTTGAGTTTAAGGTTGGTGATTGGGTCTATTTGAAAATCTCACCCATAAAGGGTGTGGTTCGATTTGGCAAAAAGGAAAAATTGAGCCCAAGGTTTGTGGGTCCTTATAGAGTTTTGAGGAGGATTGGTAAGGTTGCCTATGTGTTGGAGTTGCCTATGTAGATGAATATGATTCATCTGGTCTTGCATGTGTCCATATTGAGAAAGTGTGTGGGTGACCTAAGTGCCATAGTGCCCTTGGATGTTGTGGGTGTTGTAGGAGATAGTTTGACTTATGAGGAGGTTTGGTGGAAATTTTGGATAGGTAAATGAAGTGGTTGAGGAACAAAGATGTAGCTTCCGTCAAGGTCTTTTGGAGGAACTAATAAGTTGAAGTGCTACATGGGACGCTGAGGCAGACATGAGAAATTGATACCCATATATCTTCCACTCTAGTCAAGCCGAAGGTACTAATTTAAGTCCCATATATGATTTCAAGTCTTAAGTTTCAGCCCTTATGTCATTGTGTATGCATTCATGTTTATGTTGACAAGTTTATGGTCATTTTTGACATTCATGTTGAGATTTTTGAGAATGGTGTTTAAATGCATTTGTTACGTTCATGTCGGCTGAAATCTTCATTATTACTTCTCTTATACACATTTCTTTGACATTTGGGGATGAACGTTCCCAAGGGGGAGATATTGAAATGCCCCAAAAATGTGCTTCGGAAATGCTCATAATTGTAATTTTCATATATCTCAAAATTCATTCGTGATATCAAAAATTTGACTTGATATTCTCGATCAGGGGGCAAAATTGAGTGGGAAATGGGTATAACCTGAATATCAGAGGACCCGTGGCAAAAAATATTTTTCGCTAATTTTTTATTTCCAGCGGCCATCCGCGCCCTAGCTGTGACGCGCTAGGGGCGCGGATTAGTGTTGGAATGAAGTTTGCATTTGGTCTGCATCGCGGCTAGGGAATGGACCAGTGTATTATTTTGCTTGGCTTTTCTATCTCGGCCAAGGGCATTGAGGTCATAGCCCATGCCCACTTATGCATGAAAACACCTATACTTAGTCATTTTTTAACTCTATATCACTCAAGACCCTCTCAAAAACCTCTCTAAGAATTAACCAAATATCTCAATCAAATTTCAAGGATTTCAAGCCTAACATTGGAACTCAAAGATTCTCTTCAAGCTCCAAGTTCTCTTCAAGATCGTCTCAAGAAAATCCAACTTTGAGGTATGTAGGTTTCATCCATTGGGTCCTTTCACCCATGGAGCCCACTCTCCATTCTATGAAAATTATATGTTTTCAAGTTGTATCATCTATGGGTATCTTCTATTATGGATTATGAGTATAAATTATATTAGGATTTTATGAAATGTTGATTGATTATGCATTACAATCTATTTCAAGCTTATACCATAAATTGGTTTTATCTATTGAGAATATGCATATTTTGAGCTATGAAACTATGATATATTACGAGATTTGATGATGGATTTCAAGGTACCCTATATGAGGGTTTTACAATATGTTGGTGGATTGATTTTCTTTAAATTTTTTCACATTATTTCACTCTTGAATTGCATGGTTTTGAACTAACATCATGAACCCACCAAGTGTTTGATAAAATGTCATATCAAGAATTCTCAAGTTATTGATGATCTACTTCATGATTTATATGCCAAGTAACTATATGATGATTAAGGGTTTTCAAGTATGTATTGAATTCATGAAAAATATCTATGATGTTACAAGTATCAAGTAAAACCCTATTTCAAGATTTTACCTCTTATGAGCCATTCATGTTAAAGAAAGGGTTCATGGATGATTATGATCTACTCTCATGTTTCAAGTTAGGCTCACCATTAGAGTTCAAGCATATTTAAGAGCTACTCATGTCATGTTTCCATGTTTCTTACAAGTTATGATTATTTCAAGTATTCGATGGGATTAGACTTAGCACCGGTGGATTGGATGTCGGCATGGACTATCTTCAAGGGTCCATACTCCTTTCCTCAAACTATGTGCCAACATAGGATTATGATTATCCTTACTATATTAGTGGATCCATTTAGTGCACTTTATCATGAAATCCATCCCCCAAAATGGGATGGGTTCCCGTAAGGGGGTTACTTCTCTGAAATGGGACGAGCTCTCGTAAGGTGAAATATGATTTACCTTGGCAAGTAGACCACCTCTTTACCAATAAGAGGTAATCATCGGGATTTCAAGTTGTAGCTCTTTTGGTATTATTTTTCTCGGTTAGAGTCTTTTCCTACACATGTATTATATTCTATGCAAGTTGAATGATTTACAAGCATATTTTTCTTCAAGCAATGACCATACATGCCATATTGAGATCTCACTTATCTATTTCTTCTTACTATGCATTTTGACTATTTTGGCTTATGTCTTGTTGCATTGCATCCTACATACTTAGTATATTCAAACTTACTAACACATACTCTATATCTACATGATATTACCATATGGGAACCGGAGCTCCACTTGATCATCCTCCGCGTGTCTAGTACGATCTATTGAAGCAAGCTTCATGATTCCTCAAGTTCAAGGACACTATCTCTACTAATCTTACTATATTGAGACTTCTTTTGTTGAACACTTGTTATTATCAAGGTTAGCCCGAAAAGTGTCTTGGCCCCTGCGTTATTCTATTTTTATAGGTGTTGTTGAACTATTATGATGTACTTATGCTATAATCTTGACTCTTTATGCTTTTATGATTATCAAATACATCCCTTAGTCTCGTTTTCCCTTGTTTATATCTCTTTTTGTTGTTATTTTGCTTCCATAACCAAGGATATGTGATTGATATGCTAAGAGGCTTGTTTGGGGTCTCTTTGGGTTCCCCATTTGCCGTGTCACGTCTAGGCCCTAGACTTGGGTTGTGACACTTTTCCTCCTATTATCATTTGAAGTCTCAAGGGCACCCACTTGTTCATTGAGTTGACCAGTTACAACTTTGGGCAATAGCCATAGAGCATTACGAATCTCCGCATTGGATATGTCATTGTTGGGAAGTTTATCCTCGGGCGAAGGATGGCTACCGTCTTGTCTACTATTCTGGATAGCTTGAGACATTTTCTGAAACATAACAGTTAGTAATCAGAAATAAGCCTTAGAGGACTTAGCTCTACCTCATGACATAGATCATGAAGAAGTGATGCATTTTCCCAAAATGCCTCATAGCCACCTATTCATAGTTGTGGCATGCTTCTCAATTATGAATAAGACTCTAATCGAAGCGATGTGTTGGATTTTCAAGGACCATTAACAAGCTAATGCTTTGATACCAATCATGTCACGACCCAAGCCTAGGGCCTAGAGGTAACACGACGAATGGAGATCCCGAAGGTATCCTAAACAAGACTCTTAGCATATCATATACACACCCTTGGTTGCGGAAGAAAAAGAAAATGATAGCAAACGTCAATAATAAAAGGGAAAGAGACTAAGGGAAGTCTTTCATAATAATATTATTATAAGAAGAGTCAAGTTCGAAAGCATAGACAACCATGAAATAATATCCGACGACACCTCTACATAAAATGGAGTAGGGGGCCAAGACACTTCCCGAGCTCTCTATCAAGTGAAAAGATAAGTATCCAAATGTAATAAAAATATTTTAAGATAGCATGAATGAAAGTAGATAACATCCTCGGAGTTGAGGACTCACCAAAAGCTTTCTTCAATAAATCGAACTAGCTACATGGAGGAGGAGGATAAATAGAAGCTATGGTTCCTACAGGGTGGTATCATGTAGGCATAGAGTATGCGCTAGTAATTGGAATGTACTAATTATGAGGGATGCAATGCAACAAAGACATAAACCATAATATTCAAAATGCATACATATAGGCAAGGGATATAATCTCAATATGGCATGTATGATCAACGCTTGCATTGAAACATGTATGTAAAACATTCAAATTACACATAATAATATATGTATGTGGGAGAAGACCTTAACTGACATAGACCAAGCGAGCTACAACTTGGAATCTAAAGCATGACACCCCCCCCCCGAAAAGGTGAAAAGGCATGACACCCCCTCGATAAGGTGACAGGGCATGATACTCCCTTGATAAGGTGTGGTCTACTTGCCAAGGTAAACCGTATAAGGCCCCACTTGAGGGGAAAAAATTATGAACTAGATGGATCCACTAGTAAAGACCATTTAGGGAAATAATATGATCCTATGGTGGCATATATTTTAGAGACTAAAGACTTTATATAAGGATCCCTTGAGTCGAGCCTCCACCTTAAGCCTTAATTGGTGCTAAGTCTAATCTCATGGAATACTTGAAATAATCATAATTTTAATATAACATGAATAACTTATAAGAGACATGATAGATTGACATGAGTAGCTTATTAACACAACTGACCTCTACTAGTGAGCTTAACTTGAATATGAGGGTAAATAAAAATCATGCTTGACCTCTCAACTTGACATGAATGGCTCACAAGAGGATAAAATTTTGAAATAAAGCTCAACTCGTCACTTGTAAAATCGTAGATACCTTTCATGAATTAAATACATACTTGGAAGCCCATAATTTTCATGAAAAGACTTGACTTGTAAATAGTGCAATAGCCTTTCAACAACACAAGAATACTTGTCATGTAAATTTATACAAAAATCTCTCATCAACATCAAGAATCCTTGTCAAGTAATTTAGTCAAACACATGGTGTTCATATGTCCATGTACTTAAAATCATGCATTTCAAGAGTAAGAGACAAGAGAGTAGTAAGATTAATTCATTTCAAAGTCATTCAAATCAACCCACCAATATTGTAGTAAAACCCTCATAATTTAGGAAAGTATTATATCTCAAGATATATAGGGAAAATAAGTAGTTTAAATCATTCTTAATCAACCCATCATGATAATATTCATCATCTTTCAAAATATGGACATGAGAGCATAAAATCCATCTTAATATCAAACCCCAACAATATTGTGGGATAAAACATCATTTCTTGTAAAACCCACACAGAAGACATATGTATAATGCATATTAATAATATCATAAACAAGAGTTCATACATACCCCAAAATAATCCGTAAATTCATAAATATCACATAATATTTTACTTCATAATAATGCACAAAAATAACCCATAATAGAATGCATAATAGTAATACCATATTCAAGAGTTCATAAATAATCATAAAAATTCATAAACTTCATGTAGTAGGAAAGGAGAAATGGTTGGACTTGTGGGAAGGAAGGTTCCCACAATCAAACCCACATACCTAAACCTTGAAATTCTTGAAGGAATGGCTGAGGAAGACTTGAGACTTGATTGGGTTCTTGAAATTCTATGCTCATTCTTGAGACTCTTGAATTTTAATGGAGAATTAAGTGATGTTTTGGAGAGGATTTGAGAGGGTTTTGAAGGGTTTTAGAGTGGAAGAATGGCCAAGGATGAGGGTTTTCATGTTTAAATGAGTATCGAATATTTATCCAACTTCCCTTGAGCAAAACTAGAAAATTCTGGAACCAGTAACACTTGTTTGTGTCTAGTCCACGACACAGACCAAATGCAAAGGATCACTTTGTGCTGATCCACATCCAGGCCGCATCATTTTTTCAAATATCTCAAAAATCATGCGTGATTTCAAAAATCGACTTCATATCATAAAGATTCATAAACTTCATATAGTAGGAAAGGAGAAATGGTTGGACTTATGCGAAGGAAGGTTCCCACAATCAAACCCACATGCCTAAACCTTGAAATTCTTAAAGGAATGATTGAGAAAGAATTGAGACTTGATTGGGTTCTTGAAATTCAATGCTCAATCTTGAGACTCTTGAATTTTAATGGAGGATTGAGTGATGTTTTGGAGAGGATTTGAGAGGGTTTTGAAGGGTTTTAGAGTTGAAGAATGGCCAAGGATGAGGGTTTTCATGTTTAAATGGGTATCGAATATTTATCCAACTGCCCTTGAGCAAAACTGGAAAATTATGGAACCAGGAACATTGGTCCGCGTCCAGTCCGCGACGCAGACCAAACGCAAAGGGCCACTTTGTGCTGATCCACATCCAGGTTGTGTCGTGCTTGGGACGCGGATGCACACTGGAAATCGATCTCATCACAAAAATTTTTTTCTCTGTGGTTCTTCTAAAATTCGTAGGTTACCCATTTCTCACTCAATTTTTCCCCCTGAACAAGAAAATGAAGTCGATTTCGAAATCAAGCATGGTTTTTGAGGTATTTGAAAAACACGATTATAGGACATTTCGAAGCACATGAGGGGTGTTTCAAGGGGCCTATTCGTCATATGGCGAATGAGATATCCAAAGGCATCCCACCCAAGCCATCTTAAGCATTCATAGGCTTTTAACTGAAGTAATTTGTGAAAAACTAAGGTAAAGGGGCTAAGAGTCAGTTTGATAATGAAGCAATATTAAAAATAGTGGAAACAACTACAACCATTTTGTTTGTGCATAAGCATACCACCTACATCATAAGCAGATGGGACCGGTACTGGTCGATCTCCATACAATAGAAAGAAATCCAAAATAATGCAACATTGAAACCAAACACCTCAGAAGGGTGACAAATACATCATCTTAAATTAAAGCTAAGATACATGATAGAGTGAAAAATGGAGAACTCATGAATTAAGGGCTCACCATGAATAATAAAGCTAGTCTTAGATGTTGGTGGCTACGAGCCGATGAAGGAGTGCCTATCCTTATATGGTTAAATCATGTAGGAAAAGTATGTGTTAGTATATTGAAATGTACTAAGCATGTGAGATGCAATGCATGAATGAAATTGTAATGCCATCATTATTAAACATAACATATAATTATGCATAAGATAAAAGATACGTAAAATAAGCTTAAGCATGGAGAAGGAATATGGCTCAAGATCAATATGAGATAATGCATAAGAAAGCATATACAATGAAAATATAACATAAGATCATAAGGCTAGTGGTAATAGACCATAACCGACAATAAGAACATGTGAGCTACTACATGGAATCAATGGACTCCTTTTACTGGGAAAAGGCCACTATTCTCCTTTCATTTAGAAAAGGAGAATCTACTTGCCAAGGTAGATATCTAAAACTTAGTAACTTTATAATTGTATCTTTCATAACATTTGGGCCTATGTGGATCCACTGGCCTGGCCTCCAAAGGCTCCTATGGCGGCGCATAGTTAGGGACATTGAGATTTAGCTTCAAGGGGTCATGCCTCAACTAACAGAATGAGTCCAAATCTATATTCCTCTTCGTGCTAATTGATCCCACGAAATATTTAAAACATATCTTAGAATCATAAGTAGCAACTAATGAGTAGCTCAAAACTTTGGAACCACCAAACGAGAATTTGACCTTTCATCATGCGGATCTATCTTAACATCTTTAGGGAAATTATCATCATATGTGCATCTATGATAAACTTAACTTTAAAGATCTTTTTAAATACCCTAATCATAATCATAAATCATAAATTCTTAACTTGAAAAATAGGTGGATTAGGCTTTATCATGGAACAATCATAAATCTCATAAGTCCTAAGAAAATTTCTCTTTTAAAGGAACATAAAAGAATGTCCAGCCTTTATCACACCGAAATTCAGCATTAAATTATCATCATTAGTTTTATATATATACGTAGAAAAATAGTTGTTAAACTTCATAAATGACATTTGGTAACACAAACATCGTGAAATTATCATAAGCATGCATATTAACTTTAAGAATTTAAAGTAAAGGTAAAATACTAAACAAGAAACTTTATGGGTGGAAGGATACCCATAAATCAACTCATATACCTTGGAAAAACTACAGAGAAATGAAATCAAAGCCTTTAGGAAGAAACCTTGGAACCCTAGCCTTGCCCTAGCTTATTCTTCAGAGCCTTATTATCTTAAAATATTCTAGGTTGAGAGAATGAAGAGAATAAGGGCTTCTTAAGGCTTAAAGGTTGATATGGGACCCCTTTTCCCTCCTCAAAATGACATAGTTTAGGAATAAAAAATATAAAAATAACAAAATTACCCCTTACTAAAACTGTCGGATCAAACCTACGAGACCTCAATTGCGGACCGTAACTTCCTCTTATCTCATAACACATATGAAATTCTTAAAAACTAACTTTGTGGACCCAAAGCTATGAAGCCTTGTTAAAGGCCATATAAGCTCTTACAGATCGTGGTTGGACTGTAGAGTCCTTCCACACTTAGCAATTTTTCATCCTATCCTTAGCCTTATTCCATGAAGAACCTTACGAGATGTATCCTAGTTTATAGGTCGTTTGATATCACGTAGGTCATCATTTTAAAGTCTCAATTTTTTTCATGTCTGATAGTTTTCATGACCCTACCTACGGACTTTATGACTTTTCATGGGCTGTCACTTGGTCTGTGGGTTACCCCCACAGTTGGAAACTTTTTTCCTCTTAAAGTTCTATGTTCAAGAATGGAATTTAAGAATGGAACCTGCGGGCCGTATGTCCACTTATGGTCCATAAGTTTCCTTGTAAACCAGAATTCAGGTCATTTTTTAGGTCAACCTTTTACACTCAAGGATCCTAAACCCGGGGTCGTTACAATCATGAACAACCAAAAATCTATTTCTTCAATTTTATGATTTCTAAGTATGAATTGCAAATGGATCTCTTAAATTAGTTTTAATTTATTAAAATTGAGCTTTGGGATACTTAATTATTATTTTATGATGATCTGAATCTTATTATTATGATTTGCATTGATTTTATAAAGAGTTGAATGTGCATGTCCCTTTAATTTATGAATCTATGCATGGCTAAATTCAAATATATTTTAATTATTGATTTCTTCCTAGATTTCATATGATTTCTTCCTATTATGTTGTTTTAATTACGAATTTTAATTGTCCATGGTATTCCTTTATTCTTCAAGTTAAATACATGCATGAACAAATATTTTCATGAGATTTATGATGTGGATTATGACCCAATTATGATTATGACTATGATTTCAAGAGAATATGGTTATGACATGATGTGTGATCACATAATGTCTATGATATGGATTTTAAGCATCTATGGGTGAGGATTCACCAACATGTACAAGTATGAATGAACTACTCCTATGCATGTATTCATGAATTGAAGTACGACTTGGCTTTTCAGCCAATGAAGCATGTTTAGATTTTAAGCCTAAGTATGTATGAAGGTGATTTGAAAAACTTATGCTCCTTTTCAAGCACATATATGTATATATATTTCCATGAGATGATGATCTAACACCAAATGAGATTGGAGATGGGGGTTCGACCTAAGGGGTACTTAAGTAAAGTCTCCCTTCTCATAACTATATACCATTATAGGTTTTTGTTTATATCCCTTTAAGGGATGATTATGATTCATGGTCCATCACACTGAAAAGGCCGAGTCATAAGATATAGTATAGGCTACCTTTGGCAATTAGTCTACTCTCATCTAGTGGAAGGCTATCATCGGGCAATTCATGTATTAGCTCGCATGTTTCGAGATGTCGATGTCGATTATGGTACATCCTCGTATGTTTAAGTATTATGGCGTTCATTCATCACGGCTTTAAGGCATATTGTTATGATATTATTTCTTATATATACTTCTTTCTATATATGTATCCTTGTCATGTAACATTAATTGCAGGTTAACATTTTCATAAACATTTGCATGCCCGCATATTTAATGCATTCAAATATTTTTTGTCTATATGATCTAATCATGTAGGGACCGAAGACTATCTTCATCCAACTTTTGACGATTAAAGTGGATTATATGATTTGCTAGTGGCAAGTCCTTTACATTGAAAGACAAGACCCAACTTCTATTTATCTATCATGCTAAGTTTACTTTACATCTTTACTTTGAGGGTGAGCCCGGGATATATCTTGGCCCCTATCCTACTGAATGTACTAGAGGCACTGTTGAACATCATAAAATACTTTATATGTGTATGTTATGTTTATGTTGGGATAGTATGATATGTATTATGTTATGATGATATGATTATGATGAGATGTAGAAATGTGGAAATTAAGTCCTAAGACCTTCTATCCCCAGAACATGAGTCATATTTACCCGCCCCTCAGTACTTAATTGCTATTTGCTACGTGAATTCATGTAGCTCCCTTTCCCGATGACATTCCCATAGCTTGAGTCCAAAGCCCTGTATCCCTTAGAATTATGTGCTTGTTGTTTAATTATGTGCTTTTGAACCAATGATGCATATATGGATGCCATGAGGCTTGTTTGGGAACTCTCGAGTTCCCATTCTCCATGTCATTACTAGGCCCTACGCCCATGTCATGACTGGGCTCACTACCTCCATCCCCAATTTTTTTAAAAGAAAAATTTTAAAAAAGTTATATTTTTCCTACTTCTACCCTACCCCCACCCCTTTATCCCCACCGACCCCAACCCTCAAATTTTAAAAAAAGAATTCAAAGAAATAATTTTT
>JAABOM020000103.1:11002105-11038465 GCA_011800125.2 Solanum clarkiae
TGTTTTTCATCATTAATCTTCACTATAATCCTGACTAGATACGGATGTATCATTCTCGTCATCTAATATCGGATTTAGATGATCTATTATTGCTACTATTCTTGTTATGTAATTCTCTACTATTATTCTCTCATGGTTTTCTTCAATTTTTATTTGTTCTATGGCTAATTTATATATTACATCCATATAGAAACGAATATCTTTTTTATCTATTTCATCTGTTTTAAAGTAATCATAAAATATTTCTTGTATCTTATGTTCATCATTAACATTTTTTTAATTTTATAAAACTAAATATGCCTTGACAATATTTAAAATAATCTTCAGTTATCTTGTTCTGTCTAGGTAATGTTCCTAAATACCTTTTTAATATCTGTGGAATATTTGAAGGTTTTATTATATATCTTATTTTTGTTAAAAAACATGCAAATAGAAATACCATTAAAACAAATGGTAAGACTTACAAAGTAAAATAAAGAAAGTAAGATAGAAGATTACAAGATAGATGATTATGCCCCATGGTTGCAAAAATAGGGGCAAAGAGAAGAAGAAGACGACGATGCCATGACTGCAAAACGGGGACAAAAAGGAGAAGAAGACGACAATACCATAGCTGCAAAAATGGGGGCAAAGAGGAGAAGAAGACGCCGCCACCATGGCTGCAAAAAGGAGGCAAAGAGGAGAAGATAACGACGAAGCCATGACTGCAAAAATGAATCGGATTGACTAATCCGGATTTTGCCCTGTCCTTGTCTCCTTTTGCTTCTTCGTGATCATAGTCGCCGTTTTCATTTTCATTTGGTTCCACAAATAGGTTCTGATTTGCTTTATTGCATTGTTAATATCTAAATTTAGAGAAACATCTATTTTTTTATGGCAGTAACAGTAAATCACAAGTATCTAAATTTTGATGTAAACATAGTCGTCGATACTCCAGCAGTGGTAGTAGTGTATATTTTTCTCTAATGCTGATGAGGGTTCTCGCTGTAGAAATGGAGGAACCAGATGAAGAAGAAGAATGATGAGATGGGTCAGGGTATGGGTCAAAGAGGGAACGGATTTATTAAAAGAAATCAAATTAATTTTAAATGATTTGGGCTTTTTCATCCAATTGAGGGGTACAAGTGAAAAGATTATTAATGACAGGGGTATAAATAAATTAGTTTAATGGTGGGGATATAGTCAAATAATAGTCGATACTTGATGGGTATCTTAGATCTTATTCCCTTCTTTTTAATATGACTAGTTTTATGAAACTTGAGTTCGTTGCCTTTCATAGTTCCGGCAAGAACTACCTTTTATGGGTGTTGGATGTCAGATGTCTTGGAGACATATGTTTGAAATGAAAAGTAGTTTTTTAAAGTTAGAACTACCGATTTTATCCTTATTAATATTTTCAAGTTTTTCAACAATACCTACTTGTTTTAAACTCAGTTTTCGTATTCGAAATTCAAGACTCATCACTTCTCCAACTTGCAACAATGGCGATTTGCAAAATTTTAAGTTTTTTCAATAACAATCACTTGATTTAAACTCACTGATAAATATGTCGAGATGTATTCATCAAAAATTCAAATTTAAAAAATCTACAGCTTTCATATTCGAAATTCAAAAATCACTTTTTCAATTTTGAGTTAATAATAATCCGTCAATAATTTTAACTTTTCTCAATATCTTATTGATTTAAGCTCACTTTTCATATTCAATTTTTTTTAAAAAAGTTCTAAAGTTTGCTAGCTATTGTAAAAAAAAAAAAAAAAAAAAAATTGAGTGTGCCAAAAGTGGCACTAAAAAATGATCGAGACATAATCAACATGAACCCAAATTAGTTGACCCTTCAAATTAGATACTAAAGACCAAAGAGAAATAAAAGTATATTGATTGATTGGTATATATTCTACTTTGTAAGGAAACTCAATGAACTTTTTGCACAGATTACCCTTACTTGAGAATATTTTTTAATATTTGTCTCTATTACTTATTTAATTATTATACGTAGATCAAAATACTCCTATCTATGACCTAATTTTTCTGAGGCATAAATTTTATATGAATTAAGTTATGCGATCAGGTGCTACTTGTAGGCATTGATGCCACTTCTGTCCCAGAGAGTATCTACCCTTTTAGAAGAAGGGACAAATCAATGCCTTAATCCACTCAGTTATACCTCCATGTTGTTGATCAGAATGAAATTCAATATGCTGTGTTGCTTGTCCAAAGGAAAGATTTTCTTCTTTGATCAACTATATAAGTCGTAGTGCACTAAGGTAGGAACACTTTTCGACCAAGTCTTATTAATTGATCATAACAATATTGTGGAAATATTGCATGGACCCATATATATAGAAACAAAAAAAAAAGAATTAAGTTGTGCAATATTTTTGTGGCCTAATTTTGTTAGGCATAAATTTAGAAAACTTTCACCTTGCTCACCATAAATTTATGTAGAAATTAAGCTATGTCTTGGGTGACATAGATACTATTGAACTGTTATAAAAAGTATTGGTGCAAATACATTTTAATGTTAAAATAATAATATTAATTTGTGTTATGAGTTAATGGAGAATGTGACAATAAGTTCCTATGTAACTCCTTTTGCTACAAACTTATATGAATTAATTCTTGTAACTTCTCACTCATTATTTTACCTCTTTATTCTTGTAACTTATGTAACCTTTGGGCTATTCATTTACCCAATTTACTATCCATTATTTTCCTATTCATGAAGAGGAAGAATTACTCACTATAAATAGTGGTGATCTTACTTTGTTTTGGGTGGAGAAAGAAGAGACAAGGAAATATAGAGTGGAGAATAATAAGAAGTATTATATTGTGTTTATATTGAGATTAGTGAAAGAGAGAGTTGAGACAAAGATAATATTCTAAGTCTTCAACTATATTCACTATACCAAAGAAAGTAATTTATATATGTTTGAAGGAAGGTGTTTTTGTGTGGAGCTTTGGACTCTTCAACTAGTCCGGATTTGTTTGAGTCATACAACTTTGTTGGGCTGTTGTATCTTGGAGGGGACAAGTTAGAGATGCGCTGCTGGATCGGTGTACATTATGTCACAGTGGGCTTGAATCTCATTAGAGAGAGCGAGATATCTGTGCCCCAACTTGGATGAATTTTTATTCATTTTTATCATTTTATTTTTCAACTGTAATTTATTGTATTTGTGGCATATTACACCATCAAAAAGTATGCAAAAAATTACTTGGAGATTTTGCATACCGAAAAAAAAGTGTTTATTAACCAGTTTAATCGAAAAATAGAAAGTATATGAATGTAAAATAAAACAATAAAGAGTAATCTTTCTCGTAAAGTTATGATCATAACTCATTTGCACTATTTAAATATAACATTTTTTAAAAAAAAAATATTTGTACTTGAAATTTATCGTGTGTATGGCTTTACTACTCATGTCTAATTTATGTGACTCATATTTTATTTTTAATCAGTTTTAAAAAGAATGATAATGTTTATATTTAGTAATAATTTTATTTTAAAATATTTATTTTATTCTTAATGAAATAATTTATTTTATTCTTAATGAAATAATTTATAGTTATACAAATATATATAACTTATATGATAAATTTTAAAAATATTTATTTGTTGGTCAAAGTCAAACTTAGTAATATAAATTGAGACGAAGTAAACCAAATAAGGACTTAAATTGATTATTTATTTATGGGGGAGTAGTAGTTGCGCTGCAATTTCAACCTTTTTCTCAGATCTCTGCAATTGTTTGACATAAGCAGAAACTGATTCATTGCCTCTCTTTCCTTTTGTATTATCTAATATCAGGAAAAAGACACAGAAAGCCTGTGTCTGCACCAAAAAGATCCATTTGTACTGTTCATCATTATTCTCTCTTCATTACTTAATTTCCTCTTTCTGCTTTGTTTCATTGAAATGAAAAATTTTCAACAACTGGATGACTTGAATGAATAGTGTCCATTAATTCTTATTGGTTCTACTCTTGTGGGTCCTTGTTCAGTTTCATTTTTTTTTTGATTCTCGGATGACAATTTCAGAGCCATGTGATGTGATAGGTACCCTCCCAGCAATGTCATTTGTGAGTTGCCTTGCTTCTTTCTTAACATAATTCTGATTGAGTTTTTGCTCCGTTTGAATGTCAACGATTGTCAAACCTTTCAACTCTTCACTCTTCTTCCTTTGGAATTCTGGGCTTTTTCCCCAAATCTGAGGATTTCTCATCAAGTTTCTACTTTGGGATGGGTTCTTGGAGATCCCTCTATTTAGTAATGGTCTTCCTATTTCTGCCCCTGACTTGTATAGCTAGTGTCCAGAATAAAGGCAGGCTGAATCTGGGGTTTCAAGGGTCTCAAATGACTTGGATAGACAATAATGGATTAATTCTTGTTTCCAATAGCTCAAAATTTGCATTTGGATTTAACCCTACAAGTGATGTTACCTTGTTCCTTCTTGTGGTCATCCATGTCAGTAGCTCTACCATCGTTTGGTCTGCTAACAGAGACTCCCCTGTTCAAAATAATGACAACTTTTTTTTTGATAAGACTGGAAATGCCTACTTGCAACGTGGGAAAACAACAATTTGGTCTACTAATACTGTTAATAAAGGAGTCTCTGTCATGGAATTGAAGGACTCAGGGAATCTTATTTTGCTTGGGAATGATGGTAACATTATTTGGGAAAGCTTTAGCCATCCTGTTGATACCCTCCTCTCAGACCAGAATTTCACTCAAGGAATGAAGCTTGTAAGCACTCCCAGCAACAATAACTTGACCTATTCACTTGAATTTAGGTCTGGGGACATGCTTCTTTCTGCAAGTTTCCACCCTCCCCAGCCTTATTGGGCTATGGGGAAAGATGACAGAAGGACCATCAATCAAGTTGGAGGACCTGTCACTTCAGCAATTCTTGATGGAAATTCTTGGAAAATTTATGATCACAAGGGAGTGTTGCTCTGGCAGTTCATTTTCCCTGATAATAAAGATCTAAATGCCACCCGGTTGGCCGTTCTTGGAGATGATGGGTACATCGCTTTTAGCATTCTTCAAGATGACTCCATCCTTGCCTCTGGGACAAGAATTCCACAAGATGCATGTAGCAGGCCAGACTCTTGTGATCCATATTTCATTTGTTATAGTGGCAACAAGTGTCAGTGCCCACCAGCCCTTCCATCTTGCAAACCTGACACTGCTTCCTTGTGCAATAAACATGTGGAGCTTGTAGATGCTGGGGATAGTCTTGGCTATTTTGCGCTTGGCTTTGTTTCTCCATCTGCTAAAACTGATTTAAATGGTTGCAAAGCTTCTTGCCTTGGCAATTGCTCATGCGCTGCAATGTTCTTTGATAGCACTTCAGGGAATTGTTTTATGTTTGACCAAATAGGAAGTTTACAAGGTTCGATTAATGGAGCTGGTTTCAAGTCTTACATTAAAGTTTCAGCTAGCCAGGGGAATGGAGATGATGGAGGTGGGAAGGGACGATTACCTATAATCATTGGTATAGTCATTTCTACAGCTCTTGTCATTCTTGGCCTAATTTATGGAGGCATCTGTTATCAGAGGAGAAAGAAGAACAAGTTGCCAGATTCTGCAAAGGGGAGTTCATCAGAAGACAACTTCTTGGAGGCCCTATCAGGGATGCCAATTCGTTTTAGCTACAAAGAACTTCAGAATGCAACTAATAACTTCTCAATAAAACTTGGGCAAGGAGGGTTTGGTTCAGTTTACCAAGGGGTTCTTCCAGATGGGACTAGACTTGCTGTGAAGAAATTGGAGGGCATTGGCCAGGGAAAGAAGGAATTTCGAGCAGAAGTTAGTATTATAGGCAGCATCCATCATCTTCATTTAGTGAGACTGAAAGGGTTTTGTGCTGAAGGAACACACAGGCTTCTGGCTTACGAGTACATGGCAAATGGGTCTTTAGAGAAATGGCTTTTTAAGAAGAATAAGGAATTCATGCTGGACTGGGATACAAGATTTAATATTGCACTTGGTACAGCTAAAGGCCTAGCGTACCTCCACGAGGACTGTGATGTAAAAATTGTGCATTGCGACATCAAACCTGAAAATGTGCTTCTTGATGATCATTTCCTTGCCAAGGTCTCAGATTTCGGGCTGGCTAAGCTGATGACGAGAGAGCAGAGTCATGTCTTCACTACTATGAGGGGTACAAGAGGGTATCTGGCACCAGAATGGATCACAAATTATGCCATATCAGAGAAAAGTGATGTTTATAGTTATGGGATGGTTTTGCTTGAGATAATTGGAGGTAGGAAGAATTATGATCCTTCAGAAAGTTCGGAGAAATCCCATTTTCCATCATACGCGTTTAAGATGATGGAAGAGGGGAAATTGAAAGAGCTTATCGATAGGAACTTGAAAGTTGAAGAAAAGGACGAGAGGGTGTCGACAACAATAAAAGTTGCATTGTGGTGTATACAAGATGACATGTCCCTGAGGCCATCGATGGCTAAGGTTGTGCAAATGCTGGAAGGGATCTGCCATGTCCCTTCACCGCCAACTGCTTCTCAAATGGGGTCACGACTATTTTCAAGTTATTTGAAATCACTAAGTGGGGAGGGTACTTCATCCGGCACCTCTGCACCGTCAGACTGCAACAGCGATGCTTATCTTTCTGCTGTTCGCCTCTCAGGTCCAAGATAGCATTTGCCTGTTCATGTGCAATGGTTTCATACCTTTTAGTTTTGAATTTTTTTTTGCCTTACAAATGTTGGAGTTAATTGAGAATGTTTATTTGTATATACATCAATCAATGAGTTCAAATATACAAAGAAAATGTGTTTTCAAAATCTTTTTTTTTTTTGTACCAAAATGGTTCCTTATATTTGGACTCAGCCTCAAACCTAGACCTCTCTAAAAGAAAGAAAAAAAAAAAGGGTAGCGGAGAGAACATCTTTATGAATTTTTTTTCTGTCCCTTCAAAACCCAGACCTCTCCCTGGAGTCAACAAGAGTATCTTTCTTTGACCTTAATTTTTCATATATCTATTGAATATCTTGAATTATCAAGTACTCTTTACATAATTTTCAAATATATAAATTTTATTTTAACCAAAAAAATTAAAACTTTCATGCCAAAGTTAAACTGTTTTACTCTCAAAATCCTAGGGATATCGCATAAATTGGAATAGAGGGAGTACTCATATATATGGTTCTATGTGAACTATTAGAAAGTAACTCAACTAGGCTCTCATCCTTTCAACTTTCTGAATGGAATACTTGAGTTCTTTCTGAATGTTGAGCCTAGAAGGTGACAAGACAATATCTTTCCAAACAGAGCCTGCTCGAAAAGCTGGATGAGGGTTCTTGTAAAGTTCATATATGGAGTTTGCTCCATCATTCAACCTTCCGACCATTTGCAGTACATTTATCTCATCAGGATCAACTAATAGTGTTCTTTCTTTCTCCTTCCACCCTATCATCTGTTCCAATCAACCACATCAAAAGTAGAATTAATATATGCTCCCAATTTATGTGACATGGTTTGAGTACTTGACAAAAGCGTTGGAGTAAAAAAAGGGAGATTTTTGAAACATGTGATCTTTAAAATGGCATAACATTTGTTAGGTTATCAGACTTTAAAAATTGTGGTCTTAAACATGCCTTAGTATTTAAATAGCTATAAAAGTTTCTCCTAAAGGGTAAAATGAGAAGCTTATAGTTGAGATAAATATATCATTTTTTTTCGGGACGGACTAATAAGGAAATAGTGTAACATAAACAAGAATGCCATTTAATTTAGTATTGTAATAACAAGCAATATGGAAGGTAAATTATAAGAGTGTTGAGACAAATGAAAATATTTTGTTAGGAAGTTGTACCTTAGGAGGGCCCTCCAATGCATTAGTGGAGTACAATCTTGCACCGTCTACTATCTGACAGTATGTATGAAATGCATTTGCAAATCTCTTGTGTGATTTCAGCTGTGAATTTACCCTTACCGCTCTTCGACACATGATAGCTCTCCTATGAAAAATAAGAAATTAACACCATAAATACTAGAAAGAATTGAACAAATTAATGTGTTACCTTATTCCTCTAATGACAGCTAAATAAGCATCACAAACAACTCCAACCAATTCAATTCTATAAGGTCTCCTCTTTCTATTGCCATCAGTGGCCTCTTGTTCTTCATTCAACTGTTCCCAGTAGTTCTCAGTTACACTTCCATCATCCTCCACTTTATATCCAACACCCATGCGATAACGGCGCCTGTGGACATTTCTGGCCATGGTTATAGTTTGCACCACAAAGGGTATCCATGAGAGCGTACCATCCATTATGACATCCCTCCCTTCATTAAGGGCTGTTACAAGCAGGGATGACGCTGCATCTGTTGATGACTGATGAACCAATTCAGCAGTTTGAAGCATGTCATTGTGATGCCCCCTGGAGCTAAGGGCTTTGTAAATCACATCTGATTCTTTGAAAGCATCTGCTTCTATTACAACTGCATTAGCTGCTGCTCCTGCCCAAAATGGTCTACATATATATATTGAGGGAGCGAAAATCAATTAAGGAGCACGTCGAGTATATATATGGATGATTGAATAAATCATACTTACTCCTTGAGAATGTCCTTGAGCACAGTGCTTTTACCAGCTCCCATACCACCACCCATAAAGAGTAGGACTGGGCTTCTATCTTTGTGAGCCATTGGAACCATGACATCAGTGCACTGTGAATCGTCTGCTGAAACAAGACCTATCGCTTTCATCTCCTCAACTAACGTTGTAAATACTCTTGCAACCTTGAGATTCTTGGTCACCCTTTCAAATCTTTGTTCCCTTTAATCATTTTAATTAATCCTCTCTTAGTATGTATGATCTAATGCTTATAATGAATGCATGTATATAATTGTTGTAATACCTAGTGGCAGCCATGACAATGTTTTTGAGCTTCTTTTTTGGCTCTGCATGGTCAGCACTCAAAATCTGATAAAGATGATGCATGTGTTGTCTAATTAATTTGAGATATATATCAAAGCCTGGATATTATATTATTGTTGGATTGAACTAACCAACCTGGCTGATCATATGAGAAGCATGAGTCCAATGAAATGCAAAGTAACTAAGGATACATCTCTCAAATTCTTCAACTAACTTAATGAAGAGAGAATCAGCATCTGGTTCATTTGAAAAGAAGTTGTATATATCTTCTTCACACCCTTCTGATTTGCGTATATACTCAGCTGATAATTTGCACAAATGTGGACATTCCCTCTTGTCACTAAATCCCATCTGTCTAGCTGATAATTTGCACATGAATTAATTATATTATAATTACAAATGTGGACACATACACACAATGATCTCAATGAAGAATAAAATTACCTACGTAATGAGGAAAGCTCTCAAACCTAATGATCTGACCAGTATTGGTAACTTTAGTCCGAGGGACAATTTTTTCATCACGGATTTTCTTGAGGCGATAATGCACAGCAGCAGCAAGAATTAATCCAATGGAAGATGCTACAAGAATTTGCGTATACGATGCTTTTGAAGAACCCATTGCATTTCCCATACAAACAAGATCCACAACACTCTACTACTAATTCAAGATTATTAAATGATTTCAGATCCATTTCATGCATGTTACACGTGTAAACATCATATTCTTTTTTCTATCAAAAATGCATTTATTTACGCCCAATAATCGACTTTTTCTCTACCCAGAATACAACGCTACTACCCAACTCATATAAATACAATGCCAAATTTTTCTAAAACTTATTTAATAATTTTTTATATTCACAAAATTTTATAATTCTCAGTATAATAATTCCTAATATTATACGTTACATAATACCATAAATATTTATATTTTAGACAAAGTTATTATTCCCTTTGTCCCATTTTAATTGAATTTGTGAGGTAATGCACACTTATTAGGGAAAATAATCAAAGACAAAATTTACACCTTATTTTCTACTATTATCCTTTGTAAAAATCATTAATATTTAGTGTAATTTATCTCCTAGAAAATATAAAACTTCAATAAATGAAAGGGCAAATATGAAAAAAGTTTCAAACATCCATCTTGAACTTTGAACAATTCAACTATTTTGAACCTTGAAAAAATCCTCAAAAATTCAATTACTTTGAGACGAAGGAAGTATTGATTATAATATAGATTTTTTTTTAATTAAATCAATTGTTATACAAATTATCAAAATGTTCTAGAATTAGCAAGATTACAAAAAATAAAATTGATACTTCACCTATACCAAATGGAGTATCATTTTTATTTGTATATATTTCATATTACATGTAATTACAAATGAATCTAAACCATAGTGATTGTTACGTTTTAAAAGGCATTCGATGTTATGATAATGTCTTTTAAATTTAATTATTTGATAATATCATTAGCTTAAGCTTGAAATATCTAATAAGAGACACCTCAAAGAATTGAAGGTGAATTTTAAACAAGTAGAAAATAACAACAAATACAATTGCCTGTAACTTTTAATTGTAGTTATGCATTTTCCCAGAAAAATAATAAAATCTTTAAAATATGGAGCATAATGAACAACCTCTATTCCCACTTGTGGGATGAGCATGATGAACAGTAAAAAATTGACAACAAACAATTGAAAAAACTTCAATCAATACTAATGATAAATACATCTATCGACTACATTTGTTGCTGGGTCTTCGAATCTTGTATATACCAAAGCAAGACAAGGTAATTTTAAGCACTAGAATGATCTCTTCCAAATTGCACTAGTGTCAACGAGTTTGGTATACGCATTCTTGAAATCATTGAAGAATAAACTTTGGTCCTCAGCGTACTTTGATATCCATCTGTTCAAGAAGCATAATACCAAACAAAAGGTCAATCCTGAGAGCTGCGTGACACATCCCGCCTAAATTCTACTCCAAAAATAGTGCAGGCACGTATCCGCCGTGCTCTGGAGGGTTCCGAAACTCTCTAGAATTGTGCAGAGGATTAAAGAAAAGACTAGAGAGACCTGGAAGGTTCCAGAGATATGTAGAATTATGTAAATAAGGCTTGCACATGTAAATATCTTAGATATTTTGTAGGAAGACTCTAGAGGATCAATCCTAGCCGTAGCATCAAATTAATCTTAACAGTCCGTTAAGGAGGTGGAGTACTATAAATACCCTCCTTGGCATTCATTTAGCATCAAGCAAAGTTGTAAGCTCTCAAGCCTTGTAAAACATTTTCCAAGCAATCAAAGTCTTCTTTCTTCAAAAGCTCTCTCTTGTCTTTCAATATCTAGCGTTCCCTTAGCGATCGTAGGCAACAGGCTTACTAGTGTTTGCAAGAATGTGCAAGATTCGTGAGCAAACTGACTAGTACCGTACATAAGTTCTAGTGTGAGTTCTAGGTCCATGACAACGTGGTATCAGAGCCAGGCTACTAAGGGAAATGATGGCAAGTGACGGAGAGGTTTACACTGCCAGCACTGCCAGAGTCATGACGGACGTTACCAAAAAGCGCAAGGGTAAGAAGAACGCCAAGAAGGTGGAGAAAGTGCCAACTGATCCTGCCCCAAGCGATGTTGTCTCCCTTCCAACCACCGAAGTAAGTGACGATGAGCAAGAGGAGTTGCCAACAGGCGTCACTCTCGGGATGGAATGGATCGCTAGAGTAGAGACTGCTCGCCAGGCCGTAGAGTTGCTGGGCCATCGCTTGAATCAGATCGATGGTAAATTCAAGACCTTGGAGGAATTCGCCCTTGAGGAAAATGATAACATCCGTAAGGACCTTGACGACCAGGGAGCAGCGGAGGAAGAAGCTCACGCTTCCTTGGAGAGTAGGATTGAGGCCTTGGAGGGAAAGTTCATAGGCACGCTAGAAGCCATGAGCACCAAGGTAAAAGAGCTCGAGGAAGCCATCCAGCAGGGGAGACATGCCACCCTGGCCGTAGAACGAGAGGCTAGGATTGAGGATCCCAAGCTACTCATCTTTAAAGGCGTCTGCGACGCCCAAGAGGTGGAAAACTTCTTGTGGCACTTGGAGAACTACTTCAAGTGCAACAAGGTGAGCAACGATGATACAAAGATCAACACGCCCGTTATGTACTTGACCGAGATGGCGATGCTATGGTGGAAATGAAAGGATGCCGAGATAGGAAAGGGACTCTGCACGATCAACACGTGGGAACAATTCAAAGTGGAGTTCAAGAAGACCTTCTACCCAAACAACATCGTCTATGAAGCCAAAAGGAGGCTTAGGGAATTGAAGTAGACAGGCAGCATGAAGGTATACATAAAGGAGTTCACAACTCTCACGCTTCAAATCCCTAACCTCGCGGAAGAAGATATGTTGTTCACCTTCATGGACGGATTGCAGAGTTGGGTCTGGACAGAACTAGAGCGACGACAAGTTTCCACCTTTGACGAGGCCATCACCCAGGCAGAAGCCCTGACGGACATCAAGCAAGATAGAGGCAAGGCTAAGGTGACAAGAAGTAGCCATGCCAAAGGTGGAGGAGATCGCGGCAAGGGCAAGGAAGTCCTCCTACCTAGGAAGCCGATACGTCAGACCTATGCCGAGAAGAAGGACCAACCACCTAAGGAGAGAGGCTGCTACATATGCGGAGGTCCACACAGATACGCGAGGTGTCCCCAGATGAAAAACCTTGGAGCCATCATACGGGATTACGGGAAGAAGGAGGCTCAAGACCAAGGTCCAAGTTCGCGCACCATGCAAGTGGGCATCCACTACTACCAAGACAGCCAGTAAGCAAGAGGCTTACCCCACACAGTACGTGGAGATGACCCTAAATGGGAAGCAGGTGCGCGCTATGGTGGACACTGGAGCCAAAGCCAACATTATGACCAAATCAGCAGCGGCAAGATTGGGGCTAAGTTACAGTCCGAGCAGCACGCGTCTTAAGACGGTTAATGCCCCACCCATGCCGGTATGCAGAGTTGCACATGGAATAGACGTCACCTTAGACAGATGGTTAGGTAAGACTAGCCTTGCTGTCGCCCCCTTGGACATCTTCGATATTATACTTGGGCAAGAGTTCTTCCACCAATGCCATACCATGATAGACCCCTACCTTCAAAGGATGCTTGTGCTGGAGAAGGAAGGGTCCTGCATGGTGCCTTTAGTCGAGGTGCCCAAGGCGGAAGGAGTCGCTCAACTATTAGCCATGCAGCTTATGAAGGGTCTCAAGAAGGGGGAGCCCAACCGTCTCAAGTCTGAGTGAAAGTGATGGTGTCCCAGAATCCATGCCATCCTGCATTGAAAAGGTGTTTGACGAGAATAAAGACGTCATGCCCGAAGAGTTGCCTAGACACTTGCCATTAAGACGTGAGGTCGATCACAAGATCGAGTTGGAGCCAGGCACCCGACCACCCGCCTACCCACCATACCGCATGGCACCACCAAAATTGGAGGAGCTCAGGAAGCAGTTGAAGGAGCTCCTTGAAGCTGGCCATATCCGACTATCCAAAGCACCATATGGAGACCCAGTGCTGTTTCAGAAAAAGAAGGATAGTTCATTGCGCTTTTGCATAGACTATCAGGCACTAAACAAGGTGACCGTCAAGAACAAGTATCCGATCCTGCTGATAGCCGATTTATTCGATAAACTTGGGCAAGCAAAGTACTTCTCTAAGATGGATCTCAGGAAAGGATATTACCAGGTACGCATAGCTGAGGGGGATGAGCCAAAGACAACATGCGTCACCAGGTATGGATCATACGAGTAGTTGGTAATGCCCTTCGGTCTAACCAACGCACCCGCTACCTTCTGTACCCTCATGAATATGATCTTTCACCCCTACCTGGACGACTTTGTGGTGGTATACTTGGATGATATTGTGATATATAGCCACACCTTGGAGGAGCACGTGGAGCATCTGCAGAAAGTCTTCCAAGTCTTACGAGAGAACCAGTTGTGCGTTAAGCGGGAGAAGTGCGAGTTCACCCAGCACGAAGTGCACTTCCTCGGTCACATCATTAGCCAGGCCAACTTTGCATGGACGAGACCAAAGTGCGAGCCATTTTAGAGTGGGAGACGCCCACTAAGGTAACGGAGTTGAGATCTTTCCTTGGGCTCGCAAACTACTATCGGAGATTCATAAGTGGCTATTCCGCAATAGCCGTTCCACTCACCGAGTTGCTAAAGAAGAACAAGCCATAGGTTTGGAGCAAGAAATGCCAGGAGGCATTTGAGAGCCTCAAAGCTGCCATATCAGAGGAGCCGGTTCTCGCATTACCCGACTTCTCCAAGACGCTCGAAGTACACACGGATGCCTCAGACTTCGCTATTGGGGGCGAACTGATGCAAGATAGGAACCCCATAGCTTTCGAAAGTCGTAAGTTGAATGAGACCGAACGACGGTATACGATGCAAGAGAAGGAGATGACTGCCATTATATATTGCTTTATAACCTGGAGGCATTACTTGTTGGGCTCAAAGTTCGTGGTCCAGACCAATAACGTCTCCACCAGCTATTTCCAGTCACAAAAGAAGCTTACTCCCAAGCAGGCTAGGTGGCAAGACTTTCTAGCCGAGTTCGACTACGAACTGGTGTATAAACTAGGCAAGGGCAATATAGTGGCCGATGCTTTGAGCAGGAAAGCAGAGCTAGCTGCCATCACCACAGTCCACTGCGACATTCAAGAATCCATCAAAGAGGGCTTGTCACATGACCCAGAAGCAAAAAGGCTCATAGAGTTGGCGTCACAAGGACAGAACCGACGCTTCTGGATTGAAGATGGTATCCTGCTTATCGCCGGAAGGACGGTCTTTGTTCCAAAGTATGGCAACATAAGGCGACAGATCATGAAAGAAAGCCATGATACGTTATGGGCCGGGCATCCAGGGCAGCACGGTACGCGAGCTCTCATCAAGGCAATCTACTATTGGCCAAGAATGCGGGACGACGTCAAATGTTATGTACAAACTTATTTTGTTTGTCAACAAGATAAGATAGAACAACGCCATCCCGGAGGCCTTTTGGAGCCACTCCCCGTAGCCGAGCGACCCTGGGAGAGCATTACCATGGACTTTATTACTGGCTTGCCAAAGTCCGAGGGACACGACACCATTATGGTTGTGGATAGGTTCTCCAAGTATGCCACATTTATGCCTGCCACACCAAGATGCACAGCTAAGGAAGCAGCCCAATTATTCTTTAAGAATGTGAAGTATTGGGTGCTGCCGAGGCACATCATAAGTGATCGTGACCCACGGTTTACTAGGAACTTTTGGAGGGAACTATTCCAAATACTTGGCACTGAGCTACAATTCTCCACAAGTTTCCATCCACAAATCGACAGCCAAACCGAGCGAGTTAATGCCCTGTTGGAGTGCTACCTTAGGCACTTCGTAAGCTCGCACCAAAGGGACTGGGCCAAGTTGCTTGATGTAGCCCAATTTTCATACAACTTACAGTAGAGTGAAGCCACAGGGAGGACACCGTTCGAGCTTGCTACAGGCCAACAGCCGCAAACTCCACACTCGTTATCGGCAGCATTCGAAGGAAAGAGTTTGGGGGCTTATCACTTGGCCAAAGGATTCGAGGAGCAAATGGACGCCGCCAAATCTCACCTAGCCAAGGAGACAAGCAGATGAAGAAGTTTGCCGACCGGATGCAACGTCCCACCAACTACAAAGTCGGAGACCTGGTGTTGGTGAAGTTCAATCCAAGGAAGTTCAAAGCACTAAGGGGCGTAAACCCAAACTTAGTACGCATATAGGAGAGGCTGTTTAGGATCCTTGACAAAGTTGGCAAGATCTCATACCGACTAGAGCTACCACTATCACTAAAGGTTCATCCTGACTTCCATGCTAGCGTCCTCAAGCCATACTATGAGGATAAGGATGATCCAAGTCGAGGACAGTCGAGTAGGGCACCTATTACCATCACTGCCTTGCATGATCGGGACATAGAGGCTATCATCGATTACCAGGAAAAGCAGAAGAGGGGACAACCGACTACCGTAATGTTCCTCGTCCATTGGAAGGGTCAATCACCAGAAGAGGCCACTTGGGAGAAATACGAAGACTTGTGGCAGTTGGGACAGGTGCATGAATTCTTACCGCAACAGCAATGCTCCGCGGTCGTCGAATCATTAGGTGGGGGAGAATGGCACGTCCCGCCTAAATTCTACTCCAAAAACAACTCAGGAACGTGTCCGCCGTGCTCTGGAGGGCTCCGGAACTCTCTAGAATTGTGCAGAGGATTAAAGAGAAGACTAGAGAGACCTGGAAGGTTCCAGAGACATGTAGAATTATGTAGATAAGGCCTGCACTTGTAAATATCTTAGATATTTTGTAGGAAGACTCTAGAGGATCAATCCTAGCCATAGGATCAAATTAATCTTAGCCATCCGTTAAGGATGTGGAGTAGTATAAATACCCTTTCTTGGCATTCATTTAGCATCAAGCAAAGTCGTAAGCTCTCAAGCCTTGTAAAACATTTTCCAAGCAATCAAAGTCTTCTTTCTTCAAAAGCTCTCTCTTGTCTTTCAATATCTAGCATTCCCTTAGCGATCGTAGGCAACAGGCTTACTAGTGTTTGCAAGAACGTGTAAGATTCGTGAGCAAACTAAGTAGTGCCGCACGGAAGTTCTAGCGTGAGTTCTAGGACCATGACATATTGATCTATAACTAGATTAGTGAATTGAAAATCCTACGCCTTTCCTCAGCAGCTTTTGTGAGGATAAATTGAAGTTATAGCCCCAGTCCATAATAAAAGAATCTCAATAACATGAGGTCAAACAAAACCTTACCCTACACATTCATCATCTTCAACAAGAGCCCTATCAGAGGGAAATCCAACCATACTAGTCATGCCTCTTGTGTAGATGAAAAAGTACAACATGGTTAAAGACATCAAAAAAGGAAATTGTGCTTTATGATTCCGATTATCATATGAGAAGAATTCTGAAACAAGGGCCTTCTATTATCAGAAAGAGCATCATCATTCCACATAAATACTCAAGCTAAAACAGTCTGCAGATTAGCTTATCCTGCAACCCAGTCTTGCTTAACAATTCTCTCTGCAATAATTATCTAAACTCTAGTCATGTACGTACACGGATTTCCATTCCAGAAAGATAAGAACAACATTGCTCCATAGTTTCTGACGATTCACCGTGCTTCATATTATTTCAATGAATTAAATACATAGACATAACCATTTATTATCATATGAATGCCATTTGTTACCTGAGGACAACCATGGCTTCTCCATGAGTATCTTGAAGTATGCATTATCAAAGACAGTTGGATTCCCAAACCCTTTACATCCCAAAGTATGCGCGCCAGACAAGGCAACAAGTTCCTGAGTTCTGCCAACAATATCCATGGAGATTAGGCAGGATATCTTAATATTGATAATCATCAGATCTAGCATTTCCTTTCCAAAAGAGGTGAGCAGGAGGTTGTACTGCATAATTTTAGAGTTAGGGACAGGACTGCTCAGACCTCTGACAATTGGTCACGATCATCAAAAGCAAAATATTTGAATAGTTTCTCTCTGCAAATGCCAATCTGAGAAGTGTTTCTTTTAGGTTTTTAAACAGTCAGCTGATGACATTCTCAACAGAAAGTATTGAATTGATGCAGCCAATAGAGGTGGCAAAAAATCATATAGATTATGGAATTTTGTTCAGCTAAGCTGAAATTCCTTAACCTCGTGGTAGGGAGAAGATTATGGAGCTATTAGATCTGCCTTTTTCGCCAAGAGCATACAACCAGTCACAAAATAACATACTCAGACTGACACTATTATGGCATATTGAATGCAGATTGCCTCACAAAGAAAAACATATATGGGAAAAGACCTGCAATTGAAAATTTTGAATATAAAATAAACCCATTTTGAAGGATATCGATCAAATGATAAATCTCCTTTTTCTTCCTCTAAAATCATCATTTCAGAGAGTTTCTTCACATTGGCTTGGATAACACTAAGATATCTAAGGTTCAAAATGATTACCCCTAAAGACTGGCTGCGTATATGCTCCTTATGCATGAATTAGAACAATTATGTATGTCATGGAGGTTAAGAATTCACTATAACCTCTATGCTATCATTCGTATTGGTACAAGAAAATGGGAATTAGTGTATACAATTGTTTCATCAAATGTTATAACAATGTACATTAAATTGAATTGAATAATAAAGCCATGTTCTTGACATACACGTTGTATAAGTATTATTCTTAAGCATTATGCAAAAGGGAGGGGCTAAAAGAGTCTCATACCCACGCATTAGACACTCAGAAGGATAAGGAAACAACGAGAAACGATCATAAGGAAAATCCAAAAAATCATGAGAATATGTTAAGTATTTATGACATTTATAATACCGGAGAAAGAGAAAAAGGATGCATATGAAACAGAGGAAATACAGAAGCACTTCACATGCCTCACAAAATAGAGCAGAACTAATGGTTGGTGACTTCCACGAAAACAAGCCAACAAAACTAACATTTACTCCACCACATGAATGACCAAATCTTATTTATCCACATAAGCTATAGTGACAAAATATGTTATGTATCACCATATTTGTCTATGCTGCATTTAATATTATTAAAAAGGATTACTGATGCTATAAAAATAGTTCATTGGCAAAGCGCTTAACCTGAAAGCAACAGTTTTATGTATATTACACACTGGGGCAGATCTATGTATAAGGGTCCCGGGAGTGCCACGACTCCCTGACCTCTCGGTTGAAACTCTGTATATATATGTATGAGAAAATGTATAAATATTAATCTTGGCACCCGGAGTAACAAATGGGGAGTCAGGTTTCTCTATCCGTGAATGCAAGTTTGACCCAGCCTGGTGCACTTTTTAAAACTAATTTTAGTGTGCTGCATCGATGACTACACATATTCTAATCAAAAAGCACAAATCTGACAAATAGTGCTTCCTGGCATGTTGGTTAGAAGCTTATAGGGGGCAACAGTTCGAAACCCAACTTGGACAGGTTTTTTGACAAATATAGTGAGCCTTTATTGTTAAAATATTGGGCACAGTCAAGATTAGAACCCTCAACCTCTATGGAGACTCAAATAGACCAATGAGCAAAGGCTCTTCCATGTTCACATAACTGGTGATAAATTATACTTATTGTTGTTTTTTAAATGTTGATATAGATTATGCAAAACACTGCATACATTGCTTTCAAAGCATGTGGCACCTGGACCTTCCAAATTCAGGATCCGCCTCTAATTACCCAACATCAGTGAAAAATAAATACAGAATGTTCTAAGTGAAGGAAACCATAGAAATGCCAAGAAAGAGGCAAAAGTTAGTGTGAATTGGGAGTCTCATTACTTTATCTGACGGAGCTATTGAAGAAAAAAACCCTTAAAAATCTTTTGTTATCCACTAAAGCAAGGCAGAAGAAACATGAAAAGTACAAATAGGATCATCTATTTGTTCGCTAACAGTAACAGGCAAAAAATGAGCCCAGTCAAATTACGTGAATGGCAACAAAACTATATGAGAGTGCTAATAGAATGCTATAACATGGAGCAGAAGAAAAGAGTAGATTTTGGTATGGACATCAGACTCACGAGAAGCCTTTTCTTTCAAAAAACTGCTTCAAGCTAGTGGCATCCAGTGATTCTTCAGGAAGTTTTCCTTCAGGATCTGGCACCCTACAAAATCAAAGTCAACTATGAGCATGTAGATACGGCAGAAAAATTATATCGATCAATTGAAATATGGTTGCTGCATGCATTAGGGGTTTTCCTCATGGTAAGTTTCTGGTACTTGGTGCTTTAGATGGAAAAACCACATCAATTTAAATGAGAAGGAACTGTCCACAAAGGGCTTAAATTAAGATTGTAAGTTGCTTGTAAATTGCTAAATTTAAGAAATTCAGGTGATCCTAATTATTAAATCTTTGCATCCCCATTTCTACACAACATCAATAAAAAGATTATGCAATCAAATTTAGCTCTACATTTACTAGACCTACATCTTTTTTTAAAAAAGTTAACTGATATTATAAACAGAGAAGTACACCAATAGTTAACTCCTGTGGTATTTACATCAAAAGTATAGAGGGACTGTCAAAAAGAAATTGATCACCCACCTCTGTCAAAAATTATCTAAGATCCGGGTGATGTCCCCTGAATCCTTATACAGTGTGGATACACCAATAAGAGGTCACTAAATAGTTCATTTTAATGCTTAGGAATGGGATGCTTTGTTCTCAAAACATCTCTGATTTCTGTCCCTCCATATGTCCACCAGATGCAGGTAGAGGCAATCTTCCATCTCTTCTTATGTCCTAACTGATTTCCATCTTCTGATTAAAAAAAAAACAAAAAAAAAACTGATTTCCATCTTTATACCTTCTACAGTATTCCTAGGCATGGCCCATCTAATACCCCTTAGGCTAATGAAATACATCCATAGTTTCTCAGTTACTTTACAATGTTTATTGTCTCTATCATAGATTCACAGAAAAAACAACTGAAGCATAACTGTCTTCCCCTTTTCATTATGTTTTCCTGGGTCAAAACAGGTTGTCTTGCGACAAGCTATGTGAAACAAGCCATCTTATATGGTATCTTCCCTTTCGGATCATCTTCCAAGGCCACAATCCTTAATTTGAGTTGAGATTCTACTAACTTGTCGGTTGATTTCACCTTGAACTTGCCATCTTTATCTAGATATATCAATTTGTGTTTCTCGTAGGTCAGGTTCTTGCCTTGTTCCAAAGTGTTATAGAATCTTCTCTCATTTCCTTGTCCTGAGGAACCTTCTGAAGGACAAGTTCCAACTTTGTTTATTTCTGACTTCTAGAATTGTAGCCATATTCTGCTGACTGAGGATATAAATGTTTGGGAACTGTTGTCTCATAGGTGTTTGTCCCACTCATATATCATTCCAGAACAAGGTCTTTCTCCCATTTCCCACCTTGATAACAAAATTATTCCAAAATCTTGGCCACTGATTTCTAATAGTTCTCCATAGACCTACACCATAAAGAAATAAAAATCTTAATCTCCTTAGTAGTCCATGGTTCTTCCCTTCCATATCTTGCTATGATAATTTCCTTCCACAATCCCTGATCAGTTGCTAGTCCCCACAACCATTTAACAGAAAGGCTCTTATGGGCTTGCAAATTCTTGATTTTCAAACCTCCCTCTTTTTTGTTTTGCTATAACAACATCCCACTTGACCAAATGTATTTTTTTCCTTTCTTCATTATCTCGCCAGAGGAAATTTGTTCTCATGGCATTTGTTAAAAAAAATTTCTTCTTGTAACATCCAACTTTTTAATTATCTTCCTAGGCAAAGGAAAGAAGGACATTATAGAGGGTGGCATGGCATCAAAAACACAGTTTATCAGTGTAACTCTACCACCCAAAGATAAGTATTGACTTCTCATATTAACCAACTTCTTTTCACATTTTTCCACCACAGAGTTCCACATGCTCGAGGATTTCCTCTTAGCTCCCACAGGCACGTCAAGATAGGTGGTGCGAAGCTCCCCTATCTTCCCACCTAAATGTTTGCCAAGGTACTGATCTCTGGTGTTTTATTCACAAGGCAGATAAAACTCTTACCCCAATTTATATGAAGTCCAGATGTTGCTTCAAACAAAATGAAAATAACCCTCAGGTATTTCAGTTGTTCACTCTTTGCACCACATAACACAAATGTGTCATTGACATATTGTAAGTGGGAGATAGACACTCCTAATAAATCACCTCATATTGGAGGACTCACATTAGGGTAGAAAGGCAGTACGTAGTGTAATGTTGTCTTGCTTTGGGTGGCTGGTGTTTGTGATGGTAGTAGTGTATTACTATAGTTCTTGTTTTTTATACCTGTATCATTGTTGTTTATGGTGTTTGGATTGTCACAGAACTTTATTTGTTGTTTTCACAATGTTTGTGTTGTTCCATGTTATTTGCTATATTCTCTACATTGTCTCCTTTTTTTTACCAGTTTGTTGCATTTGAGCTGAGGGTTTTTCGAAAAAGCCTCCCTACTAGCCTACCTCCACAAGGTAGTGGTTAAGTCTGTGTACATTCTCCTCAAACCTCACTTGTGGGATTTCACTGGGTATGTTGTTGTAGATGCTATTGTTGCTATCTTCAATTATACCTTCCTCCTCAACCTTCTGTTCCAATAACATGTGTTTTCTGGTTGTGTCTCCATGGTTGTTCTTTCCTCTATTCGGATGATCAACATATCATTGCCAACCCTTATAGCTGCTACATATTCCAAATTCTCATCTTTATCTCCATGAATTAAATGGAATACTGTGCCTTCTCTATCTTGTGCCACTAGCGTCCTGTAATCTGCTTGTATTTCATAGAGCAAAGGCTATGAGGTCTGATCTAAATTGTTTGGCTGCTTTTCATTTAAGTAAAAGGCTTGTTGGAATCCAACATTTTAAATCCTTTTTCTTTCAAATGCTCTGTATCATGTGCACTATTAATAAATTCAATTTTTTCCCATCCCACATGGGTGTTCCTGTCACCGGCTAGCAAGGGTGTGGACTTCATAGCTCCAACCTTGTGTAATACACAATGAGTCGAAGGCAAAACCCGTCCTATCAACTTTGACATCATGGCTACTCTCTCTGGTGAAGAACCTCGTCGGCGTTTCATCTCATACTTGTATGCTATACTCAATACCCTCCAAAGTATCTTCACCTCCTACGAAATGGAATTTCATTGATCTTGACAAGTATTCTTACCCATTTTAGGTGGTTGCGAAGTTTTGTTTCCTCCTCTATCTTCACCCAGCCACCATAAAAGTCCCTCATAGGTTTAAATGCATTTTGAGACCACAGACATAGAGGGAGGCCCACTAATCAAATCCACAACTGATTTATGGAAGCCCTAGACGAAATTGCACCAACTATCGGCAATCACTAATGTAGCCGAATTCCTTGATTTTCCATAGACATCATCCTCTGAGAACATGCTCAGCCACGTTAATGGAAGCAAACTCGAAGAGAAAACAATTGTTTTCCTTCTGTAAATGATAAGGCCATCAGCTTGGTTTCAATTTTTGCTTCCCTATCTGCAAACTTTCGAAAGGATTGGCATCTCTGATCCACTTGTCAGAAAGTTGCTAACAAGGCTCCTGTCTAAAAGCTCGTTCAGAGTAAGATTGAAGCCACGGTCTATGAGAATGGTGTCCCCTCTCTCTATCATGACTGTTCTATTGATCTCTCTGGACGACCATTTGCTCCTCCTGACAGTCTCTACATATGGATCTGTCTATCAAACATTTTATGATTCTCACTGTCTTATTAGCTTTGTCATAAATGAACTTTCCAATTTTGGTGGCCAAGTCCCACCAACCAGCATTGAATGAGATTCCTAGAACTATTAGTACTATTTTGTTCTTTCCTTGAATGCTGATAATGCTTATATATCTCCCCTTGTTGTCTTGCACAAAATAAATGTGAAACATGGTCATGTCTTCTCCATCTTATAACTATGTTACCTTTCACCTTTGATACCTCCTTAAGATTCGAACAGATTTATTCCTTCGATTTCTGACTAAAGCTAGCTCTAGTCATCATATCTCTTTCTCTCTCCATCCAGTCCTACCACAACTCTGCTAGTAATATGTCTTTAGCTATGTTGTAAGACTTGAAAGCCATCACCAAGAAAAAAAATCATATCTTCCACCATTGGTAAGAGGTAGAAAAAAAGGAAAGGAAGGGGAGCATGTCCGAAAGATAGAAAGAAGAGAGAGTTCCGGTGACAAGAGATCACCGAAGGGGGAGTTCTGCCCTCCTAGATTAGGAAAGGGAAATATTTTTGGGACACGTACCTGGGAGCATTTAAGTATTGTGGCTCTTTCACTTTATGCGCTACTCACTTTTTCTGATTGGACCTACATCTTATATAAATAAATATAACTGATATCATAAACTAAAAGGTAAGCCCTTCCAGTGAATCAATTCTTCCCAACTGAATGGAGATGCTAGTCCACCACATAATGAAACAGCTCCAGCTCCAGCCAAAGCTATTATATCAACCCACGAGACTGAGAACAAAGCAAACAATAAGAAAACAAAGTTGGGATGGAACAAGAATGATATGTGAACTAATGGCAGTTTGTTGACTGAGACAGTTTACCTAATTGCAGAATATCTATTGGACTCTTTGCTTCCTCCAGAATCTAAAGAATAATGCGTGAACCGATATGTTAGCTGGTTGAAGTCCATATAAGAGTTCATCAGTCTTTGGAAATGGTAAACAACTAAAATCTAAAATGAGAATATCTGTGGACTGTTCACAAGGATGGTTAAAACAAAAGTAATGATAGGGAGAGAAAGAAAAGCTTATACGTAATAAAATCGCTTACCTCTAGAGATTTCTCAAGGCCTTTGTTTTCGGGTCTGTCGAGTTCAAATAATATAAAGCCATTCATACCCCCTATATAACAGCAGTTGACGTTGATATCACGCATCCAGGACTGTAAGACAAACATTTTCTTCTTTCAAGTACATTTGCATACTGCACAAATTTAACTTTTTTTTTTGGATAAATACTAAACAAGATATATACAAGTTTTGCAGGATAATGGTCTAAGAAGCATTTTCATCTGCATTTTATGATGTTATAACTCTTTTAGACTAGTTTTATAGACTCTAAGAAAGGTGATAGATTACAATGTTTGCAATTGAAAGCTGCTAATGTTTGGAACAATCATCTTCTGTTTTTTTTTGTGTGCGCGCATATGGTGGTGGGCTCTTGGTAGGGAGAGGAAAGGAATAAGTGTTTCAAAGTATTACCAATTTTCTCATCAATTCCAAAAGTTCCTGCATCATGGAATACAAGGCGAAGTATGCCAGCAGCCTTGCCCTTGGACAATACCTTCCTGATCTCTTCCATCAACTGAAAACACTTACTGCCAAAAAAAGGGAAAAAATTGTGTTTCCTTTAAGGAATATTTGGAGTAACATTGCCTAAAAGAAATAACTTGAAGTGAATAATTACATTGTCAAACATATTTTGCTGAGATCTTAATTGTGAGAGTGAAATCAGAGAGGTTTGACATTAACGGAACCTCTCCTTTAGAATTACTTCCTCACATTTATCCTAAAATTACCAACTTGTCTCTGCTAACATAAAAGCAGAAAAGGGATCAAGCCCACTTGATCTATGCCTTTTATTTTTTTTAAGTCCAAGCAGTAACTACCTATCTTCACATATGGATGACTCTCAAAATGTTTCATATTTGAACTTCCTACGACCAAAGTACATGCTTCTAGAATGTTTGACGAAGTACCTTCAATGAGGAAATCAGTAATCATGAAGTTTAGAGAAAAGTTCACTCCTAAAATGGTTGATGCTTTTGGTAGAAATAGGAGAATCCACATTATGTAAGCAGAATCCTTCAAATTCTCTCATACGTTTTGTATAAACATATAACGTAATAGAGGCATAGAAATATAGAATCATTAGAAAGGAGTGTGTTGCCATAATGCAACTTGAGAGAACTCTCAAATTGAACTTGCACGCAGGAATCATCCATAAATAAACTTATTAATACATATGGATTGTGCTGGACTAAACACTGCTGCTTTTGAACGTAAAACATGGTCTTCAACACCTATACGTTAGCCAATAGTCTCACATGCAAATTTAACCTAACTTTATCTATCAAATTTCTTGACAATTAACACCACAATTGGATCTCTTCAATTGATTTATTATACAAGAAAGTGAAATCCAAACTGAACTAAAAAAGAAAAGCAGCAAAACTCTAAAACTTAAAAAATTCAATAGTACAAAATTCTAAAAAGCAATCTATTTGAACGTACTCAGCAGCCATGGCATCAACGCTATCGTTAACTCTATCACATGGCATAACAAGAGACAAGGTAATCATAGATAGTAACGGCTCCTTCCACATGATAATGCTTTGTTAATAGCACCTTCACCTGCAATTCGAAAACAAAAGAACTATCTCAAATTAACAAATATGTACACATTGAAGCGTGTAAATTCGTTGGGAGATTCAGTGATATTTCATGAACTGAAGATGCAATGCTTACTAGAACTGTTGGTGGTGGCGTAAGCTCGGAGTGGGTTGCTACTAAAGTGGGCTATTCGAGAAAATTTGGCCGGAAAGTAGATCTTAGAAGTGGAGGTAAAGGAGAAAAAGCCAGAACTGAGAAGCCAACAGTCGACGACGACGGTGTTCCTCATCCTCAACCGCGCGACTTTGCGCTATCCTTTTCTTTGATAGCACAAATATCCAATCAGTTCTACCTTTTTCCTTTTCTTCTTAATTGGAAAATCTTTAATTTCCAAAATATCTCCCGTTTTAATTAAAGAATACATCTTTGTAAACATATCGGGATTTCCGACCTTATTTGTGTGTTGAAAATACATTACCCTAGTACACATATTTATTGCAATGATTAATTATGTTCAAATTAATACTAACCACTATTATTGTGACGATAAGTAAATGATTGTGCGACTGAAACTCACAAATATATATATTTATAGTTATATAGCATTTTTATTATTGTGAAGTTGTTAATATGATATTATATTATTGTATTTAAAGTGTCTGACAAAGTTATGGACGATTTCAAATTATCTTTATTATGCTTGATTATTATATTATTGATTGATGGTAAGATGATAGATTCAAGTTCTATCGCATCAAAAAGGGTAAGATATCAGGTTGAAATCTGATGCACCATGATAAAAATATATTGAGTTCAACTCCATTGATTTAGATCAAAGGTATCTTTATATGAGTAAAATGCTGGGTTCAAGTCCCACTGTACCATATTAATGATATAATGATGACTAAAGCAAAATAATGTGCTTTTGGTGAAAAGTCATAGAATATGTTCTATTAAAATACTCCATTCTCTGAAGTGAATATTGTAGCAGTGATGTCTGAAAGAAGACAAGTGATTGAATAATGCATGTGAATATGGAATAAGGTACTAAGCTATCAAAAATTGATACACTAAGATGATTGTGTGTCATTCTTGAAGAATGAGAACTTTTTGATAAATGCTACAAATACATAAATGAATGTGATAGTATTCAAAAAAAAAAAAAGAAAGAAACTTCTCAATATGAATGTGCACTTAATTGTGATAGGAACGACTCATCTCCAGAAGAGAGATAGAGTAGTTGAGAAGAAATAAATATGAAAATTACCCCCTAAGTATGAACATGTAATAGTAAATCGAAAATTTACTAATGCAAAAGGCAAGTGTCATGGTAAACTTGGAGTTTACTTATTAGACATATATTGAAGGAATAAAGATTCTTCAAGATTTCTTGTTCTCATGATAAGTTGATTAGACCAACTAATGTTGGGACTAAAATCCCTAAATTCACCATCATGTGATATTATAAATGTCACGACTGAGGCCTAGGGCCTAGTTATAACATAGAAAGTGAGACCCCGTTGGCATCTCATCCAAGACATCTTAGCATATTAAGCATTCATAGGTACAAACTCATATATTTTACAAAAATAAACCAGATAGGGTGTAAGGGACATCGTTTAAGTAAAAAAAAGCATCTCAAAATATACATCAACGTCCATATCATGCCATCTAAAACACGAGTCAATGAGAACCGATACACAACTGATTTTCCTCAAATGAAAAAAATTCTAAATTAAGTTAGAACGTAAAAGGCTCCAGTCTAAAACCCAAAAATATACATCAGATCTAAAAAGTATATAGAATGAAAAGAAATAAGTGGAGACCCAAAGTAAGGCCTCACCACAACAAACTAGTCTTGAAATGCCGATAAAACTAGGCACGACCTGGAGGAGGAGGAATGTCGGTCCTTACATGTTTATATCATGTAGGCAAATATGCGTTAGTACTTTTGGAATGTACTGAGTATGTGAGATGCAATGCAAGTATGAACCTGTAATGCCATCATTCATAATTTTAAAGGCTTTAATGCATGAAATACTAAAATAACATTTATGTGAGCTTAAGCATACACAATAAATGATGTTCAATATCAAGTAAAAAGTAGTGCGCAGGTGATGGAATGAAGAAATCAATATCATACTTTATGGGAATAGACCATAACTGACATATAAGAACATGTGAGTCACTACTGTCACGATCCAAGCCTAGAGCCTAGATGTGACACGGTGCATGGGAACTCGAAGGACCCTAAGCAAGCCTCTTAACATATCATTACACATCCTTGGCTGCGGAAGCAATAAAACATAACAAAAGTAGTAAACCGGGATAAATAGGGCTAAGGGACAATTTCATAACATCAATATCAAGATTCAATAGGAGTCAAAGCTCATAACATAAATACATAACATGTCCAACAACACCTCTACTATATAACATAAGAACGGGGGCCAAAACAAAGCAACCGGGCTCACCTTTCTAGTCAATACATAAGTCAAAGAGAGAAAATCTTAATACAAAGAAAGAGATCATAAGTAACATCCCCGGAATGAAGGACTCAGCAACAAGCTTGAGCAAAGTCGTACTAGCCACTTGGAGGATGATGCTCAAGTGGTACATCAGTTCCTACATGGTAATATCATGTAGGCATAGAGTATGTGTTAGTACGTTTGAATGTACTAACTATGTTGGATCCAATCCAACAAGAGATAAGTTCGTAATCAAAATGAATAAGCATAGGCAATGATTAGCATATGGCAATATGACATGTATGAATGATGCTTGAGGTAAATAATACTTTCATAGAACATAACACGTGTAGGGAGTGACCATTCTTAGTACAATCCAAGGCCTACCACCTCCTTGGAGAGATGCATGAGTTACAAACCCTTTCATGAGGTTGATGGAGTACTAACCCCCCAACGGGTTGATGGGTACAAACCCCCAACATAGTTGATGGAGTACAAACCCCCCAATGGGTTGATGGAGTACAAACCCCCCAATGAGGTTGATGGATACCAACCTCCAACAAGGTTACCTATGCCTACCAACCCGCGAGCTACGCGATCGAGATACCAACCCCTGAATAGGTCACCCGGGCCTACAACTCCCGAGCTAGGCTTGGTCATTCCAAACACTATAGAAATAGTATCATATAGATATGCACATTTCTCCCATTATCATATAGTCATTTTAGCCATACATTCCTCTCATCATTATATAGTCATCATATTCATACATTCCTCTCATCATCATATAGTCATCATATATATACATCAATTTCATCATCATTTCATTATCACTTCATCATAATTTCACCATCATATAGTCACTTAACTCATAAGATATGTATTGGACCTTCAATTTCTCAAGAAAACATAATTGGACATTTTATCAAACACTTAGAGGATGTGTAGTGCTAGCGTAAAACTATGCAATTCAAGAGTGAAATCATTCAAGAAAATTCGATGTAAAACCTTCAATAGATACTTGGTAACACCCTCAAGCAATATACATCAAAATCCTTCATCAAATCTTACAATAGATCATAGATTCATAGCTTAAAATATAGTAAAACAGTCACAATTTCATAAGCAACATAGTGTGCAGTGATTTTCATAATAATTAAGACTCATGAGTAAATCATCTTTAAACCATGCAGATTAGAGTAAAAGGAGGCTTGGGCATTATGAGTGAAAGGAACCTATGAAAGAAAATAACATACCTTAGCTTTGGAGATGAACTTGATGAAGATTGAAGATGGAGACTTGAAGCTTGTTGAAATCCTTAAGATCTAGAGAGGGTTTTGAGTCTTGAGTTTGGGAGTAAAATATTTGGCTAAGTATTTGAATGAATATTGGAGAATGTTTAGAATGATATGAGGGTGAAAAATGGCTACGTATAGGTATTTTCACGTTTGGGAACACTTAAGACCAAGACTTAAAAGTCTTGGATTTAAGTCAAAACTGGATAAAATTTAACATAGGTGCGTGCCCTTGGCGCGTTGCGCCAGGGGCACGAAAATCTCTCTGGAAGTTGCATTTTGGGAATTTAAAATTTTTATATGGTTGCTCTAAAATTGGGGTTAGACCCTTCTCCCCCTGCATTTGACCCCATGAACAAGAATATGAAGTTGAATTTTCGATATCACGTACGAATTTTGAGATATATGAAAATTATGATTCCGGGCACTTCCGAGGCACATTTTCGGGGCACTTTTGGGGTCGTTTCAATATCTTCCCCTTGGGAACATTCCTCCCCAAATGTCAAATAAATGTATATGAGAGACACAAACATGACTATTTCAGCCCACATAGAGATGCCACAATGCACTTAAATATCATTTGAAAAATCTCATCCTAAGTATAAAATCATCATGAACTTGTCAATTTAAACATTAACATATGCAATGACATGAGGGCTGAACTTAAGACTTAAGATCGTATAAAGGACTTATATCAATACCTTAGGCTTGAGTGGAGTGGAAAAGGTAAGGATATCGCCTTTGCATGTCCGCTTCGACATCTCAAGTAGCACTCTCAACTTGTTGATTCCTCCAAAGGACCTTAACGGAAGCCACCTCTTTATTTCTCAACCTCTTCACTGGCCTATCCAAAATCTGAACCAGAACCTTTCATATGTCAAATTATCCTCAACAACACGCACAACATCAAGAGGAATAATGACATTCGGATCACCCACACATTTCCTCAACATGGACACATGAAACACTGGATGAACCAAATTCATCTCACTAGGCAATCTCAACTAATAAGGTACCTTGCCAACCCTCCTCATAACCTTACAAGGACAAACATATCTTGGGCTCAACTTGCCCTTCTTACCAAAATAGACCACATCCTTCATGGGTGAAACCTTTAGGTAGACCTAATCACCAGCTTTGAATTCAAGGTCTCTTTTTCTCACATTGGAATAGGATTTTTGACTACTTTAGGCCGTCTTCAACCTTTCTCTAATCATCCTAACCTTCTCAAGAGCCTTCATAACCATCAAACCAACTAGCCGGTGATCTACAATGTCTCACATAGAGAGCCTCAAAAGGAGCCATATTGATGCTAGAATGATAGCTATTGTTGTAGGCAAACTCAATCAACAGAAGATGATCATCCCAACTACCTTTAAGTTCCAACACACATGCTCTAAGCATATCCTCAAGGGTTTGGATGGTCCTCTCGGCTTGGCCATCCGTTTGAGGGTAGAAGGCCGTAGATAGTTTAACTCTAGTTCCAAGACCCTTTTGGAAAGACCTCCAAAAGTGTGAGGTAAATTGAGCACCACGATCCGATATGATGGAAAAAAGAACCCCATGCAACCTTACCAATTCATGAATATACAACCTTGCATAATCTTTAGCCCCATATATGGTCTTAACGGGTAGGAAATGAGTCGATTTTGTCATCCTATCAACCACAATCCAAATGGAATCAAAACCTTTTCTAGTCTTGGGCAACCCAACCACAAAATCCATATTTCTCTTCCCACTTCCAAGTAGGAATCTCAATGTCTTGGGTTAGGCCACCCAACCTTTGATGTTCGGCTTTGACTTGTTGACAACTATGACAATCGAATATGAATTTGGCAATGTCTCTCTTCATGTCTCCCCACCAATACACATCCCTTAAATCTCTATACATTTTGGTGAAACCGGGGTGGATAGATTAAGAAGAGTTATAGGCCTCATCAAGGATTGTGTCCCTCAAACCATCAATGCAAGGCACACACAACCTACCAAGGTACCTAAGGCCAACATCTCCCCCTTGGGAGAAAACCTCCACTTTGCCCTCTTTCACCAAGGCGTTCAATTCAAGCAAGGAAGAGTCAAGATCTTGTGTTTCTATCACCTCATCAACCAAGAAAGACCTAGAACCATCATCATCAACAACACAATCATTACCTACCTCTTCCAAGCTAACCCCTTCTCTAGCCAACTTCCCTAGACATCTCCTTATCACCACCGTCAACATGAGCTAGGCTACGCATACACACCATACTCAAGGTATCCTCCGCCACATTTGCCTTATCGGGATGGTAATGGACACTCATATTATAGTCCTTAAGAAGTTCTAGCCACCTTCTTTGTCTCAAGTTGAGATCTTTTTGAGTGAAGACATATTGGAGACTCTTATGATCAGTGAATACATCAACATGCACCCCATACAAATAATGTCGCCAAATTTTCAAAGCAAATATTACGGCGGCCAATTCAAGGTCATGAGTAGCGTAGTTCTTTTCATGCACTTTGAGTTGCCTAGAAGCATAGACTATCACCTTACCATTTTGCATTAGCACACAACCCAAACCAACCCTAGAAGCATCATAGTACACCATAAATCCCTCAAGCCCATCTGGTAATGATAATATAGGGGCAGACACAAGCTTATCTTTCAAGGTTTGGAAACTCCTATCACATTCATCGGTCCACACAAACTTAACCTTCTTTTGAGTCAATTTTTTCATAGGGGAAGCAATAGAAGAGAACCCATTGATAAACCTCCGATAGTTACCCACTAAGCCCATGAAACTCCTAATATCCGATGGGGTCAATGGTCTAGGCCAATTTCTAATCACATCGGTCTTTTTAGGATCCACCTTTATGCCATCCCCTGACACCACACGCCCTAGGAAAGCAACCTCATTCAACCAAAATTCACACTTTTCATATTTGGCATACAATTTCTCCTCCCTCAATCTTTGCAACACAATCCTCAAATGAGCCCTATGCTCCTCCTCACCATAAGAATAGATCAAAATATCGTTAATGAATACCAAAACAAAAGAATCAAGGTAGGGTTTGAAGACCCTATTCATAAGGTCCATGAAGATGGCCGTTGCATTGGTCAACCCAAAAGACATCACAACAAACTCATAATGCCTATATCTAGTCTGGAAGGCCGTCTTGGGAATATCACACTCCCTCACCTTCACTTGATGATACCCGATCGAAGATCAAACTTAGAGAAATAGCTAGCCCCTTGCAATTGGTCAAGTAAATCATCAATTCTTGGAAGAGGATATCTATTCTTGATGGTGACCCAATTGAATTATCAGTAGTTAATATACAGTCTAAGGGACCTATCCTTCTTTTCCACAAACAACATCGTTGCACCCCAAGGGGATTGGCTAGGTCTAATAAACCCCTTCTCCAACAAGTCCCTCAATTGTTCCTTCAACTCTTTTAACTCCGCTGGGACCATACGGTAAGGGAAAATAGAAATGGGTTGAGTATCGGGGAGGAGGTCTATACCAAATTCTATTTTCCTTTCAGGAGGAACACCCGGAAGGCAATTTGGGAAGACATCAAGAAACTCATTTACAACCACAATCAACTCTATGGGAAGGACCTTGGACTCCATATCCCTAACCCTTACAAGATGGTAAAGATACCCCTTAGAGATCAACTCATTGGCTTTAATGCAAGAGATGAATATATCGTTGACCACCACATCTTGACTTTCCTACTCAAGAATGGGTTCATTTGGGGATTGAAATTTGACCCTACGAGTTCTACAATCAATAGAAGCATAGTATGCATGCAACCAATCCATCCCAAGAATAACATCAAAGTCAACCATATCCAACTCAACAAGATCACAAGGAAAGATTTATGCAAGATGCAAATAGGACAGCTTCTATAGATTTTTCTAGCAATAATAGATGCACTAATTGGAGTAGACACCTCATATGAGTCATGCAACAACTCGGGGTCAACATGGAACTTTTTGGCAACAAAGGGGGTAACAAAAGAAAGAGTGGCATCCGAATCAATCAATGCATATATATCAAAGTGAAAGATTTTCAACATATCGATAATAATGTCGGGGTCTTCATCAACCCCTTGCCTCCCATGCAAAGGATAAAACCGGTTGTTCCTTGGGGTACCATCTAGTCGGCCACCTCTCCCCAAAGGAACCACATTAGCACCTAGTGGACGAACCTCCTTACCCTTGTTACGATTTTGAGGACAATCTATGGCCTTATGCCCCATTTCCCCTCAACCATAACAAGCACCGGTATTCTTCAAGCATTGGCCACCATGACCCTTACCACACTTCAGACACACATCAATAGGAGCCACATCCCTAACACCTTGGGCCCTCGGAACATTATTGGTAACCCTCTTTTGAAATGCATGAGAAGACCCTTGGCCTTTATGGAACCGGCCACCCTTTTGGAATTTACCCTTAAAATGGACCTCTTAGCCTCGTGACCCCTTCTCTTCCTCAATTTCTCCTCTTCCATTTTCTTGGCATAGGTCATCAACTGGGACAAGTCCATGTTACCAATCAACATAGCGGATCGGCATTCTTCACTCACTAATTCAGACACACCCATCACGAACTTGTTCATTCTCGACCTTGGGTTGGCAACCAAGTAAGGAACAAACTTTGAAAGTTGGTTGAACTTAAGGGCATATTCCCTTACACTCATTGACCCTTGTCTCAAATTCATGATTCCACCAATTCAGCTTCCCTAAGCTTAAGAGGGAAGAACAGATTAAGGAAAGCCACTTTGAACTCTTCCTAAAGCACCACATAGTTGACCCCCTTCTCTTCTTTTCATTGGTTGTACCATATTTGTGCTACCCCTTTGAGTTGGTAGTCTGCCAACTCTGCCTTTTCTTCCGGCCTCATTCCTATGATAGCCAATATCTTGAGGTTCTTCATCTACCTTTGACTCATAGAATTCTGGGGGATTCATTCTCATGAAGTCTCTCACCCGAGAAGCCGGTGTAGGAGCATGTGGGGCTTGGCCCCTTGAGTGGATTGATTAGCTACCACTTGTGCAAGCAAGGTGAGAGCATCCTAAGCTTTCCATTTGCCGGTTGCTCCTCAGGTGTGCGGGCTCATCTCCCTGTTGTGTTAGGCGTGGTCTAGCATAGCAAAGAACAAGTGTTAGGGGAGGAAAGCTTACTTCAACTCTATAGCATGACTTAGAACATGAAGAAAGGAAACAATTCCTAAAATATCTCATAGCCTCCTACTCATGGTTGTGGTGTACAACACAACCATGAATAGGACTCTAATCAATACAGTGTGTTAGACTTCGAGGATCTAACAACCTAGGGCTCTGATACCAAGTTTGTCACGACCCAAGCCTAGGGCATAGGTGTGACACAACGCGTAGGAACCTGAAGGGACTCCAAGCAAGCCTCTTAACATATCATTACATATCCTTGGCAACCGAAGCAATAAAACATAATAAAAGTAGTAACCTGGGATAAACGAGGCAAAGCGACAACATCATAACATCAACATCAAGAGTCATTAGGAGTCAAAGCTCATAATATAGATACATAACGTGTCCAAAAACATCTCTACTATATAAGATAAGAGCGGGGGCCAAGACAAAGCAACCTGGCTTACCCTTATATATACACTACAAGATAATAATTCTTTAATAAGGAGAAATTTAATCGCTAAAAGTATAAATCCGGTCATTATTAGTCAATAACGACCAGTAAAAATTCGATCGTCATCGGTCGTTAAAAGCCTCGTGGTTAAAAGTTTAGTGACCGGATTAAATCCGATCGTTAAAAAGCTTTAACGATAATACCTCTTTTTAGTAACCAAATTTTTTCTTCACTAATTGCTATTCTAGTTATTAAAAAACATATAGGCAAGTGAGGTGCACTTCAGGGGAAGGGCCCGACCACAAGGATCTATTTCACGTAGCCTTACCTTGCATTTCTGCAATAATGATGTTACCAAAGTTTGAACCCATGACCTTCTGGTCAACAAGTTTACCAATTACTCCAAGGCTCCCTTCAGTTTTAGTTATTCAAACTTTAATTATAACCACAAATTAGATCGACAAAAGTGCATACACACACATACAAATACATGCACATATGAAAATATACAAGTTGTTTATATTCATAATAAATTTCATAGTAACTATAAAGAATGATATTGCATAATGTTACAAAAATATAGACATAAAAATTGTATGATATTATATTTTTAACTCATAGTAAAAGAAAAACTAGAATATTTTTTCTTAAATATGAAATGCATTCTTCGTGCTTCAAAAATTTTTCATTGCTTATATTTATTTACACTTTCTCTGAGGATGAGTTTTTCACACTACATGATCTCAGGTTATTAATAACACTCCTAATAACTATTATCTTCTTCTTCTTCTTTTTTTTTTTTTAGCAAAATCAAAGATTAACTACAAGAAAATATAAACTTTGTTTCTATTTTCACAATCAAATAAAAATAAATTTGGGGTTTCTAGTTCTAGACATAAAGTTGTTTGTTTTGTATTTTGCACCTTAAGTTTTTGACTTTTTGTATATTGAATCATGGATAAAACCTCCCAGCTTCTTTTAGTTTCACTCTGTATACTAATAGTATTCACCTAATATAAGTAATTCAATACTATTAAAATATTATAAAATATAAATTAAATATATCATCTTAAATTTTAAATAATAAAATAAATCACGATCTCTTAAT
>JAABOM020000103.1:11038565-11057673 GCA_011800125.2 Solanum clarkiae
GTATCTTGTTTTTGCAGGTGAGGTTAGTCAGTAAAATAGAGGAAACTCTGCCGAAATTTCGGTAGAATTCCAGACTTAGTTTATAATGGAATTTGGTTTAGTATGTGTTCACGTGCCCCTATCGGGCACTGGTCACGACCCCAGGGTGGGGTGTGACAATTATTTCTCTTTATTCTTCCATTACATCTTGTAACCTATGTAACCTCTAGGCCATTTATCTTCTCCATTATCTACTCTATTTACTTCTTACCCATTGCATGGAAGACTTCCATAACTATAAATAGTGGTGCTCTTCATTTGTTTTGGGTACACAACATAAGATAAGAGAATAAAATATGGAGTGCATAAAGTTTGTCAAAAAGAGAGTTCTTATTAGTTGAAAGAAAGTGTTCTATTTAGCTTGAGACTCAACTATTATCATTGTTGAGTACACTTTTGTGATAAGGTTGTTGTATCTTGGAGGGGATAAGTCAAGGAGAATACTGTTGGATCAGTGAAAGATTTTATTGCAGTGGGCTTGAATATCCTTAGAGAGAGCAAGATATTCACGCTTCATCCTGAAGAATTTTATTTTTCTTCATTTTATTTTTCAATTGTTATTTGTAATCTTTTGTAATTTTCACCAACATGGTTAATATGTTTCAAAAAAAAAGGAAGGATAAAAAGTGTAAAAGCAATGATAAAAATTATGAGTAAAATTACCTTTAAAATATATTATTATGAAATACATCATATCAATGTTAGGCATGATTGAATAACTATTTACGGCAATATCATTATTTATGAGGTTGATTTCTCTATTTATATATTTTAGAAAAAAATCACTACAACATGATAACATAAAATATCAATATCACTACACCAAAAAAAATTATGATTTATGGAAAAATTATTTTTAAAACAATAAAAATCAAATTTAACATTCAGCAAATATGCTTTTATTAGTGGGACATATGATGCCTCAATTTTAGAATGTATATTTTATGAGTCTACATTTTTTAATTTGCACCCTAAAATATTTTTGATACATGCCACTCACAAAACTAAACCTCTTTCCATTGCACTTAACTTTTGTGGGTTGTTTGGTTTGGGTACAAGTTATGATGGGATTAGTTATGTTGGGATAACTTATGCTGAGAGTAGTTTTTATTGTTTGTTTGTGTAACACCACATAAAATTATAGAAATGACCCTAAAACGTAATCATGTGCATAATGCATCTTCCAAAGCTCTGACGGGAAATCCGAGACTGAATTTGCTATCAGCCCGACAAATTGAGTGGGACAATGGCCTCGACCCAATTTTAGAACAACTGGGTTGATATATAATTTATGCTAATTAATTCGAAAACAGTGTCATTCCACACCCCTAGCGCGACACGGACAGGACGCAGAGTGACACTTATATTTTTTTTAAATTTTCGACGGAAACTTGAAATCTTAGAAAAAATGCGGACATGTGTTTGCACAATGTAAATTTTTAACTCTTTTACGGGAAGGGCCTTTTGGTCATTCCCACCCTATCCTAAGTCCCAAAATATATTTTTAAGTCCTTTTAATCGTACGAAGGGTTTAAAAAAATCTATTATCTTCAAGTTCTAAGTACGTAAGTTCTGAGAGAGGAAGAAGAGGGGGCTTGGAGGTTTACTGTTAGAGGTTGATTTCTTGATGAAGATTAGTACAATCTTCATCCCAGGTATGTAAAGTCTACCCAAAATATGAGATTGTTTTCCTATGTGCCCTATTGAATGTAGTAGGTTGATAGTTGAAAGTGATGAGTCTTGTTTTACAAAATCTTACATGTTATTTTGAAAATTACAATTAATCTACATATATTTTCTTAAATTGATGAACATCATAACTTGAATTACTTGCTTAATTGATTATTTAAACTATTGTATAAATTATACATGTGTATTGGCTAAAGATTGCATGATTGAATTTAGGGATTGATGTCTAGAGCCTTGATTATATAAGTATGCTTGAGTGATGTGATTCGTGTATTAAATTAAGTGAGTTTTGATGGTAATGCTGATATAACGGATTGAGAATAATACCCTTAGGGTCTTTTAGAGATTGAACTTGACATTGTAACAAACGTCCTTAGTTCCTAGAATTGATAGATGACAAGGTATGTTGATGTCCTAGTCTAAGAGAGAGGTTGAATGTATAGGTCTTCTGATGTTAATAGACTTATGAGCATGCTGAGTCATTGGAGGATTACTGAGCATCGAAATGGGTAAGACTGAGTCCCACTCACACCCATTAACTACGTGGCCAGCGTAGGAGGGGATTGGACTGTGAGACCAAATGTTTCCTCAGTCTCGAAAGAGGACTTGACAGATTTATGGATCCACTGATAGATATCGTCCTTTACCCTTCCAAGGTACTGGATGGATATGGCAAAGACATCACATCATTGTATCATCACTGGCTCATAGGTGATGGTTGTCGATTAGAGAAACTCCCAGGTAGGTTTTAAGTTGATAGTACTCTGATGTGGATGTGAAGGTATGAGTCTTGATTGATGGTGATGGTGAGTAACTGATGAGCTAGTGTCATTTCATATTGTCTTGCCTTTACTGTTTACTTTATCCCATTTTACATATAGTAGATTCCACGTACTAACGCCCTTTTCCGCTGCATTGTTTCATAATGCAGATTCAGTAGATAGAGGACCTCAGCAGGCGAATCGTTGAGGTTCACAGACTTTTAGCCAGAGACTTGATGAGTCCTCCACTGCATTCATTGGATGTCTTTAATTCCCTTTTGCATTGTTTAAGTTATTATCTTGAGTTGTGTTAGCCATGGCCTGTCATGGTACCTTATTAGATAGTAGTTATAGAGGCTTCATGGACAGAGACAGATGATGGTTGATGTTGGGGTTTCTTTTCCCCTTTCTCTATTTTTAAACTGAGTTCGTTTCTTTAATCTTATTTCATGTGATGGACTTTAGATGAGTATTCTTGTAGCCCACTGATAGTTAAAGTCATTTTTTAATGTCTTCATCTAATCAACTGATTGAATGAATGTGATTAAACTAGGTGGTTCGCTTGGGGGCTAGCAATAGTCTCTGAGTGTCAGTTACCCTAGGGTACCCTCTCGGGGCGTGACAAACTTGGTATCAGAGCACAGAGTTTGAGTGTCCTAGGGAATCTATGAAGTCGTGTCTAGTAGAGTCTTATTTATGGGTGTGTTGTGCACCACACTTCACAAGCAGGAGGCTATAAGACATTAGGAAGTATTACCCTTCTTCTATGATCTGAGTTCATGCATTGGAATTTAACTCTTTGGAAATCCCATTCTCATTCGTGCATTCCACATTTGTAGAAAATGCTGCCAAAACGAACAGCTAATTAGAGAGATACCTCATCCCTAGCTGCTGAGAACCCCCAATCAGAGGTCCCAGTTCAGACAGAGATGAGGAGACAGGGACGGCCTGCCAGGACTGCTGAGGTCCCATAAGCTCCCCCTGCACAACCTCAGCCAGCTCCCACCTCAGAGGCGGAGTTTAGGGGAGCCATTACTATGCTAACTCAGTTGGTGGCCTCCCTGGGTAACAGTTGAGATGCTCAGGCTCCTACATTTATCTCATAGGAGTCCATAACTACAACCCGACTCAGAGATTTCTTGAGGATGAACCTGCCAGTGTATATAGGTTCAAAGGTTGAGGAGAACCCGCAGAACTTCATTGATGAGGTCTATAAGGTCTTGAAAGTTATGCGCGCCAACGAGATTAAGGGAGTTGAGCTTGCCTCCTACCAGCTGAAGGATCTTGAAAACGTCTTGTACAACTAATGGGAAGATAGTAAAGGTAAGGATGCTGAGCTTGTGGAGTGGAAAGAGTTTGAAGTTGCTTTCCTTGACCATTTCTTTCCTCAATAGTTTAGGGAGGCGAAGGTTGACGAGTTCGTGAACTTGAAGTAAGGAGGGATGACCGTTAAGGAGTACAGTCTTAAGTTCATCTAGTTGTTCAGAGATGCTCCGAAGATGGTCTAAGACATGAGGGCAAGGATGAGGAAGTTTATGTCTGGCCTGGGCAGGCATGTGCAGAAGGAGTGCAAAGCAGCTTTGTTTATTCCTGGAATGGATATTTTCAAGATTATGTTGTACGCCCAATAGACAAAGGAGGAAAAGAAAAGAGCTAGAAAAAAAGCAGATGAACAGGAAAGAAAAATCAGTCGGGCATGAGCCTGGCCAGCAGAGATAAAATAAGGGTGACAAGTGCTATTTTCAGAAAAGATCATCTCATCATACACCTTATATAGCGATTGCACCCGTCCAACTAAATAGGTATGAGTAGAAGTCCTATGGTTACTAGAATTACAGGGCCCAGGGTGTTCAATCTCAAACTAGTGTGACCCAAGGTGCAAAGTGAAAGCCACCTTGTGACAAGTGTGGTAAGCTTCATCTGGGTGAGTGTCGTATGGGTAAGGACATTTGCTATTCATGTAGACAGATTGGTGACTTCCAATTTGAGTGTCCGAAGAGGAAACGAGGTGAAGGGAGCAACAGAGCATAGTTCTTCACAGCACCCCCAGCTGGCAATTATCAGAGGGGTACTACTACAGGTACAGGAGGTGGGACGAGCCGTATTTATGCTATGGGTTTTAGGCAAGACCAGGAGGCTACACTAGATAATGTTATGGGTATGCTTCGAGTCTTTACTTTTGATTGTTATGCATTGCTTGACCCGGGTGCCACTTTATCTTTTGTGACTCCTTATGTGGCTAGTAAGTTTGGGATTCTACCAAAGTGTTTGCTTGAACCTTTTGTTGTTTCCACTCCCACTGGTGAGTCTATCTTAGTTGAGAGGGTTTACAGGGATTGTGTAGTATCAATTTATAATAGAGACACCCTGGATGACTTGGCAGAATTGGAGATAGTTGACTTTGATGTGATACTTGACATGGATTGTCTTAACGCTTATTATGCCTCTGTTGACTGTAGAATCCAGAGTGTTAAGTTTCAATTTCCTAATGAACATGTCTTAGAGTGGAAGAGGAGTTCTGTTGCACCTAAAGGAAAGTTTATCTCTTATTTTAGAGCCAAAAATTTGATCTCCAAGGTTTGTATTTAACACCTTGTGCGAGTTAAGTCCGACGATATTGAGTCTCCTACTCTTGAGTCAGTCCCGATTGTGAATGAGTTCCCCAAAGTATTTCCTGAGGATCTGCCTAGAGTCCCTCCTGATTGGGAGATTGACTTTGGAATTGATATGCTCCCCGAGACCCAGCCCATTTCAATTCCACCCTGCTGAATGGCCCCCGCTGAATTGAAACAATTGAAAGAGCATTTGAAAGACTTATTAGTGAAAGGTTTCATAAGGCCTAGTTTCTCTCCTTGGGGTGCTCTTGCCCTATTCGTGCGTAAGAAAGATGGGTCTCTCAAGATGTATATAGACTACCGACAACTGAATATGGTCACAATAAAGAATAAATATCCTCTCCCCAGGATAGATAATCTATTTGACCAACTTTAGCGTGCTAATTGCTTCTCCAAGATAGACCTTGGATTGGGTTCCCATCAGTTGAAGGTGAGGGATAGTGATATTCCAAAGACAGCCTTTAGGACACAGTATGACCATTTTAAGTTCTTGGTCATGTCCTTTGGGTTGACTAATACACTGAAAGCTTTCATAGATTTGATGAACAGAATATTCAGACTGTATCTTGGCATGTTCGTGATCATATTTATTGATGACATCCCGATGTATTGTAAGGATGAAGAGGAGCATGCTAATCATCTTGGAGTGGTTTTACAAACTCTCAAAGACCATGAGTTGTATGTGAAGCTCTCGAAGTATAAGTTTTGGCTCAAGTTTGTGGCCTTCCTACATCATGTTGTTTCGGGAGAGAGTATTCGAGTAGATGCCAAGAAGATCAAAGCGGTTAAAAGCTGGCCTAGACCAACCTCTTCGACGAAAATAAGAAGTTTCTTGGGATTGGCAGGCTATTATCATAGATTCATTGAAGGATTCTCTTCTTTGTCTGTTCCACTGACCAAGCTAACTCAAAAAAAGTTCAAATTTCAGTGGTCCAAGGAATGTGAGAAGAGTTTCCAAGAGTTGAAGACTCGACTGACTACAACACCAATTTTAACTTTGCCAGGCAGTACAAGAGACTTTGTGATATACTGTGATGTAGCCAGAGTTGGAGTAGTTTGTGTGCTAATGCAAAGAGGGAAGGGGATAGCCTATTCTTCTAGATAACTAAGATCCATGAGAAGAACTATCTGACTCATGATCTGGAGTTGGCAACAGTGGTATTCACACTTGAGATCTAGCATCATTATTTGTATGGAGTGCATGTGGACGTGTTCACTGACCACAAGAGTTTGCAATACGTATTCAGTCAGAAGGAGATCAATCTAAGGTAGAGGAGATAGTTGGAGTTACTCAAGGATTATGACATGTGTATTCTCTACAACCCTGGTAAGGCTAATATTGTTGTTGATGCTTGTAGCAGGTTGTTTATGGGTAGCATTGCCCATGTGGAGGAAGGGAAGAAAGAATTAGCTAAGGAAGTTCATAGATTGGCTCGGCCAGGAATGCAATTTGAGGAGAACAATAAAGACAGGATCAATGCTCAGAATGGGTCTGCTTCATCTTTAGTGTCAGAAGTGAAGGAAAAGCAAGACCAAGATCTTGTCTTGTTCTAATTGAAAGAAGCGGTTCACAAGTAAAAGGTGATAGTTTTCACCAAAAGGGAAGATGGGGTGTTGAGATACCAGGGTAGATTGTGTGTGCCCGATGTTGATGGCGCCTGAGAAAGAATCATGTTGTAGCTCATAGCTCCAGATATTCCATCCATCCTGGCTCCACCAAGATGTACCATGACTTGAGGGAAGTCTATTGGTGAGATGGAATGAAGAAGGACATTATTGAATTCGTCTCTACGTGCCCTAATTGTCAACATGTCAAGGTTGAACATCAGAGACCGTGTGGATTGGCTCAGAATTTCTAAACTCCTGAGTGGAATGGAAGATGATCAATATGGATTTTATTATAGGCTTACCAAGGTCGTGGAAATAGCATGATGAGATATAGGTAATTGTGGATAGGAAGACTAAATCAGCCCACTTCTTGATAGTCAAGACCACTAATACGACTGAGGAATATGCCCGGTTATACATTCGTGAGATTATGAGGTTACACGGGGTTTCCTTGTCCATCATCTCGGACAGAGGAGCTGAGTTGACCTCCCAATTTTAGAGATCTTTTTAGAAGGGATTAGGTATGAAAGTGAATCTGAGCATAACCTTCCATCCTCAGACAGATGGACAGACAGAGCGCACTATTTAGACTTTGGAGGACACGTTGAGAGCGTATGTCATTGACTTCAAGGGGAATTGGGATGATCATTTCCCATTGATAGAATTTGTGTACAATAATAGTTACCATGCCAGCATACAGATGGCCCCTTATGAAGCTTTGTACGGAAGGAGATATAGATCATCGATTTGCTAGTTCGAGATTGGTGAAGCTGAATTGATTAGACCTGACCTTGTACACCAGTCTATGGAAAAGGTGAAGGTCATCAGAGAAAGATTGAAGAAAGCACAAAGTCATCAAAAGTCTTACACTGATGTGAGGAGAAGGGACTTAGACTTGAGGTGGATGATTGGATGTACTTAAAGGTGTCACCCATGAAGGGTGTCATGAGGTTCGATAAGAAAGGGAAGTTGAGTCCACGTTATATGGTAGGTTCGATAAGAAAGGGAAGTTGAGTCCACGTTATATGGTACCCTACCAGATTATAAGTAAGGTCGGTAAGGTTGCTTATAAGTTAGACTTTCCTTCCAAGCTAGACAGGATCCATCAAGTATTCCACATTTCGATGTTGAAGAAGTGTTTGGGAGATCCTACTTTGGCAATCCCTATCGAGAGTATTGGTGTAAAAGAAAGTTTATCCTATAAGGAGATTCCAGTCCAAATCCTTGATCAATAAGTTTGTAAGCTAAGGAATAAGGAGATTGCCTTCGTCAAAGTTCTATGGAGGAACTAGTTCGTTAAGGAAGCTACATGGGAAGTTGAGGAAGCGATGAAAATCAAGTACCTACACCTATTCATGCCAAATGACGATGATATCGAAGGTAATATCCCTATCCTTAACGTAATTGAGATTTCCATTCTCGAGTTAATGTGTTGATTCTATTCTTTAGTCTTTGACAGAGATATATAAATAATGGATTGTTGAGAGTTCGAGAGTTCTCGAGTGAGGAGTGAGATGAGTTTTGAGTCTACTCGTACTATCATTCAACCTTTTACTCATCATCTGAGGATGAATGATCCCAATAGGGAGATGACATAATACCCCATAAAATTATCGAAATGCCCCTAGAACGTAATCATGTGCATAATGCATCTTCCAAAGCTCCGATGAATAGTGAGGTGATAGAGTCCTATTTCCTATTTTGAGTTGAGGATGAGTTATTGATGACCCATTGTTATTATATAATGTTTACTTTAGCCTGTTTTACATACAGTAAATTCCATGTACTAACGCCTTTTTGGCACTGCATCATTTTATGATGCAGATTCTGTAGATAAAGGAGTTCAGCAGCCTAATCATTGAGGTTCACAAATTTACGAACAGAGACTTGGTGAGTCCTCCCTTGCTTTTAGAGGACATATTTATCATTTATTTATCTTGAACTATTTTCTTTAATTGTTGTAGCCATGGTCTGTCATGGTACCGTCTTAAACAGTAGTTATAGAGGCTTCATAAACATAGATTGATAATGGCTGATGTTAGGGATCTTTTCCCCGCTCCCTTTCTTTACACTAAGATTGTTCTTTTGTTGCATATTTCATCTATGATAGACTGAGTTGATAGTTTTAGCCTGCTTATAGATTGCTATTTCTTGGTTATCTTCCGCTATTGAACTGGTTGAATGAATACGATGAGACTAGGTGGTCTACTTGGGGGCTAGCAATAGTCTCCGAGTGCCAGTCACGCCTAGGGTACCCTCCCGGGATATGACAAACTTGATATCAGAGCACAGAGTTTGAGTGTCCTGGGAGTCTATGAAGCCGTGTCTACTGGAGTTTTGTTAATGGGTGTGTTATGCACCACACTTCATAAGCAGGAGGCTATAGGACATTAGGAAGTGTTTCCCTTCTTCTATGGTATGGATTCGTGCGATAAAGTTTAACTTTATGGAAATCTCATTTTAATTCGTGAGTTATACGTTTACAGAAGATGTCGCCAATGAGAACAGCTACTTAGAGAGATGCCCCAGCCCCAGCTATTGAGAACACCCAACCTGAGGCCCCAGTTCAGATGGAGGCAAGGAGTGGGGGACTCCCGACTAGGACTGCTGAGGTCCCACAAGCACCCCTACTCAGTCCCAGCTAGCTCCCACTATCACGGCAGAAGTTAAGGGATCCATCACCATGCTGACTCAATTGGTGGCCTCCCAGGGTAATAACTGAGGTCCTCAGGCTCCTAGTTCTAGCACACAGGATCTCTCAGCTGCCACTAGACTTAGACAATTACTGAGGATGAACCCTCCAGTGTATATGGGGTTGAAAGTAGAAGAGGACCCACAGAACTTCATTGATGAAATGTAAAAAGTTCTAAAGGCGATGCATGTTGATGAGATTGAGGGAGTTGAGCTTGCCTCCTACCAGCTGAAAGATGTTGCTAATGTGTGGTAAAATTAGTGGGAGGAGAGTAGAGGTGAGAATGCGGAGCCTACAGCATGGAAAGAGCTTGAGACAACCTTCCTTGACCACTTCTTTCCTCAAGAGTTGAGGGAGGCAAGGGTGGATGAGTTCGTGAATCTGAAGCAGAGAGGGATGACTGTGAAGGAGTATAGTCTTAAGGTTATTAAGTTGTCCAGGTATGCCCCGAAGATGGTGCTAGACATGAGGACAAGGATGAGAAAGTTTGTTTCTGGTCTGGGCAGACATGTGCAGAAAGAGTGTAAGGCAACTTTGCTAATTCTGGGCATGGACATCTCCAGAATTATGGTGTATGCCCAGCAGACAGATGAGGACAAGAAGAAAGATAGGGAAGAGCAAATGACCCGAAAAGCGATGTCAGCGGGACATGAGCCTAGCCCCGCAGAGACAGAATAAGGGGGACAATTCCTACTTTCAGAGAAGATCATCCCATCCTACACCATTTGTAGCAGGTGCACTTGTGTAGCTAAACAGGTATGATCAAAAATTGCATGGGTATCAGAATTTCAAGGCTCCGGGTGCTCAATCTCAGGCCAGTGTCACCCAAAGTACGAGGGGAAAGCTACCTTGTGGAGAGTATGGTGAGATTCATCTAGGTGAATGTCATATGGGAAAGGATATTTATTATTCTTGTGGATAAACTAGTCACTTCAGTTTTGAGTGTCCAAAGAGGAGGCGAGGTGAGGGGAGCAGCAGAGCTCAGTCTTCCACATCACCCCCAGCGGGCAACCAGCAGAGGGGTACTGCTACTGGTATGGGAGGCAGGACGAACAGCCTTTATGCTATGAGTAATCGACAGGATCAGGAGGCTGCACCATATGTTGTCACAGGTATGCTTCGAGTCTTTACCTTTGATTGTTATGCATTACTTGATCCGGGTGCCACCTTGTCTTTTGTGATCCCTTATGTAGCTAGTAAGTTTGGGATTCTTCAAGAGTGTTTGCTTGAATCTTTTGTTATTTCCACTCCTACTTGTGAGTCTATCTTAGTTAAGAGAGTTTACGGGGATTGTCTAGTGTCTATCTATCATAGAGACACCTTAGCTGACTTGGTAGAGTAGGAGATGGTTGATTTTGATGTAATAATGGGCATGGATTGGCTTCACGCCTGTTATGCTTCGGTCGACTGTAGAACTTGGATTTTTAAGTTTCAATCTCCTAATGAGCCTGTCTTAGAGTATAAAGGGAGTTCTATTGCCCCTAAGGGCAAATTATCTCTTATCTTAGAGCCAGAAAGTTGATCTCCAAGGGTTGTATTTACCGCCTCGTGCGAGTTAAGTCTGATGATGTTAAATCTTCCACTCTTGAGTCAATCCCGACTGTGAATGAGTTTCCTGAAGTATTTTTTGACAACCTACCTAGAGTCCCTCCTGATAAGGAGATTGACTTTGGGATGGATGTCCTTCCCGAGACTAAACCCATTTCAATTCGACATATAGGATGGCCCTCCGCAGAGTTGAAAAAATTGAAAGAACAACTGAAAGACTCATTAGAGAAAGGTTTCATAAGGTTCAGTGTCTCACCTTGAGTGCTCCTCTCCTATTCGTGCCTAAGAAAGATAGGTCTCTCAGAATGTGTATAGACTACCGATAACTGAACAAGGTCATTATAAAGAATAAGTATCTTCTCCCTAGGATAGATGAACTCTTTGACCAACTTCAGGGTGCTACCTGTTTCTCCAAGATAGACCTCAAATTCGGTTACCATCAGTTGAAGCTGAGGGAAAGTGATATCCCAAGGACAGCCTTTAGGACACGGTGTGGCCACGTTGAGTTCTTGGTCATGTTATTCGAGTTGACAAATTTACCTGCAGCTTTCACAGACTTTATGAGCAAGGTATTCAGACCATACCTTTACATGTTCGTAATATTGTTTATTGACGATATTCTGGTATATTCTAAGGATGAAGAAGAGCATGCTAATCACTTTAGAGTGGTTTTGCAAATGCTCAAAGACCATGAGTTATATGTAAAATTTTCAAAGTGTGCATTTTGGGTCAAGTCAGTGGCTTTCTTGGGCCATGTTATTTCAGGAGATGGTATTCGGGTGGATGCTCAGAAGATTGAAGTGGTTAAGAACTAGCCTAGATCAACTTCTTTGATAGAAATAAGAAGCTTTTTGGGTTTCCAGGCTATTACCGCAGATTTTTTGAGGGATTCTCTTCCCTATCAGCACCATTGACTAAGCTGACTCAGAAGAAAGACAAGTTTCAGTAGTCTGAGAAATATGAAAAGAGTTTCCTAAAGTTGAAAACTATATTGACTAAAGCTCTAGTTTTGACTTTGTCTGACAGGATGAGAGACCGTGATATACTGTGATGCATCAAGAGTTGGATTGGGTTGTGTAATTATGCAGAGAGGGAAGGTGATAGCTTATGCTTCCAGACAACTTAAGATCCATGAGAAGAATTATCTGACTCATGATCTCGAGTTGGCAGCGATGGTATTCGCACTTAAGATTTGGTGTCACTATCTGTATGGTGTGCATGTGGACGTGCTCGCCGACCACAAGAGTTTGCAGTACGTGTTCAGCCAGAAAGAGCTCAATCTGCGATAGAGGAGATGGCTGGAGTTGCTCAAGGATTATGATATGAGCATTCTCTACCACCTAGATAAGGCTAACATTATTGCTGATGCTCTTGGTAAGATATCTATGGGTAGCATTGCCCATGTAGAGGAAGGAAAGAGAGAACTAGCTAAGGAAGTTCATAGATTGGCTCGATCGGGAGTGCGACCTGAGGAAAACAATGAAGGCATAGTCAATGTTCACAATGGGTCTGTTTCATCCTTAATGTCAGAAGCAAAGGACAAGCAAGACTAAGACCCTTTCTTGTTCCAATTGAAAGAAGGGGTGCACAAGCAGAAGGTGATGGTTTTATCCAAAAGGGGAGATGGGGTGTTAAGATAATAGGGCAAACTATGTGTGCCCGATATTGATAATATTCTATTGGTGGAATGGAATAAAGAGAGACATTGCTGAATTCATCTCTAAATGCCCCAATTGTCAACAGGTTAATGTTGAACATCAGAGACCGTGTGAACTGGCCCATAACATCGAAATTCCTGAGTGGAAGTGGGAGACATTCAACATGGATTTCATCACTGCTTTACCAAGATCCCGAAAACAGCATGATTCGATATGGGTGATTGTTGATATGATGACGAAATCAGCCCACTTCTTGGCAGTCAAGACAACTTATACAGCTGAGGATTATGCCCAGCTATACATTCGAGAGGTTGTGAGGTGTCATGGGGTTCCCTTGTCTATCACCTCGGACAGAGGAGCTCAATTCACCTCTCAATTTTGAAGATCTTTCCTGAGGGGTTTGAGTACGAAGGTGAATTTGAGACAGTTTTTCACCCCCAAATTGAAAGAAGGAGGAACGTACTATATAGACTTTGTAGGATATGTTGAGAGCTTGCGTCATCGACTTCAAGGGTAATTGGGATGACCATCTACCATTTATTGGGTTTGCATAAAACAATAGCTACCATGCCAGCATTCAGATGGCCCCTTATGAGGCATTATATGGGAGGAGATATAGATCACGGATTGGCTGGTTCGAGGTTGCTAAAGTTGAATTATTCAGACCTGACCTTGTCTACCAGTCTATGGAGAAGGTGAAAGTTATCATGGAGAGGTTGAAGATGGCATAGAGTCGTTAAAAGTCTTACACAGTCATGAGGAGAAGAGACGTGGAGTTTGATGTGGATGATTCGGTGTACTTGAAGATGTCTCCCATGAAGGGTGTCATGAGGTTTGGTAAGAAGGGAAAGTTGAGTCCACGTTATATCGGACCATACCAGATTGTGAGGAGGATTGAGAAGGTCTCTTATGAACTAGACTTGCCTTCCGAACTAGATAGAGTCCATCCGGTGTTTCATGTTTCAATGTTGAAGAAGTGTTTGGGAGATCTTGCCTTAGCAATTCCTATTAAAGGCACAAAAGTGAAGGATAGCCTATCCTACGAAGAAATTCCAGTCCAAATCCTTGATTGACAAGTTCATAAGCTGAGGAACAAAGAGATAGCCTCCGCTAAAGTCCTATGGAGGAATCAATTTGTTAAGGAAGCTACGTGGAAAGCTGAGGAAGCAATGAAACTCAAATACCCACATCTATTCGTGCCAAATGATGATGTTGTTGAAGGTAAATGTCCTGATCCTTAACGTGATTGAATTTTTCTTTCATTGAGTCGATGCATTCATCTCATTCTTTTCCCGAGTCTAAGATAGAGATAGATAGGTGATGGATAGTAGAGAGTTTGAGAGTTCCCGTGTGTGCAATGAGGTGAGTTTCGAGATTACTCGTGCTTTTATTCTATTCTTACTCATCATTCAAGGAAGAATAATCCTAAGGGGGAGATGATGTAGCACCCCATGAATTTATCGAAATGCCCCTAAAACGTAATCGTGCGCATAATGCATCATACAAAGCTCCGATTGGAAATCTTAGATCGAATTTGCGATCAACGCGAAAAATCGAGTGACAAAATAGTCTCGACCTGATTTAAGAGTAACAGGAACGAAAAATAATTTTTGCTAATTAAATGCGGGACAGTGATGATCCGCTCCCCTAGTGCAATGCGGAGGGGCGTGGACTTACACTTGGTTCTTTTTTTAAAATTTTTGATGGAAATTGGAAATTTTCATAATTTCACGAAATACACTGGTTCGCGCCCCTGGCGCGTCGCGAACCAGTGTACCATTTTAAAATCTTTTCTTTTTAATTTTGGGAAGGGTATTTTGGGTATTTCTAACTCATTTTTAAGTCCCAAACGTGTTCTTAAGTATTAATTCATACGAAAAGGGTTCCAAACTCATATTTTTTCTAAGTCTAAACGAGAGAAACTGAGAGAAGGAGAAAAGAGCAAGAGAAGGGTTTTGAGTCCACGGCCAAATTCTTGAAGAAAAGATAGAAATTCATCATCCCAGGTATGTAATGACCCTCAAGTAATTTTGAGTATAAAAGATTTATCTTTTAAATTTTAAAAGGGCTATTTGGACTATTTGATAACTGTTGTTATCTAACTTAGGAGTAAGTTTAGATAATTAAATTAGTTGATGGGTTAAAGTGATAATTTTGATTAATACCTTAAACTACTTGACCTTGTATAAAATAAATGAATTAAGGAAAGAGGGGTGGAGATTATTTTGTCATACCATGAACCCTTGCAACCCTTTTATTTTGGTCCTTGCTCTGTCGTCAAGGGTTAATTGGAAAGACTCCAGGTAAGACTTGTTGAGTTCTAATATTGTCTCATTCCTATGCATTCTTTATTATTATTTACGATTTTAAGGTATTAGATTCCAAGGGTGGATGTTAGTACCAGTATTCTATAAAAAAATCGTTAAACAATTAGACAAAGTAACAATGTCAATAAAACGTAATCATTAGGAATATGGTGGGACCCGATAATTCCAATAACTTATTACTTAGCTACCGCATTTGTGTAGCTATTTGGTTGTCTCCCTAGCTGACAGTGGAAATTAAAATTGTCCCATTATGTTGAAAAGTTGTTGGAATAATGGGTGGAAAAGAAATATGAAGGCAATGGAATATTAGTGGACACGATTTCTGATGTTGTTGCAGGGGTGAACATGTATAAATTTGACAGTTAAAATATTACTGCTAAGAGATTAATTGGCATAGCAGAATAGTAGTGTCACTGTATGACCTCATAAAATTATTGCTAAGGATATTGAAAAGTCCTTTAGTTATAGTTTATCCATGCGAAACTACTTGAAAGGATACATCTAGAGTGTGTAATTATTTGACGGAAGTGTTTGAAAGGCAAAAATAATTAGAAGTATTATATTATAAGTTATGTGATTTGGAGAGATTTAAGATCTTATCATAGGCTTGAAATTTAGAGAAGTGACTATAAAATTGGGTGAACCTTTGGGTCTAGACTAAACATATAGGAATATGGATATCTACAGATTCTTATACTTATAAATATTATATATATTTGATAGATTCAAAACATCTGGAGATATTGAAGAAAGGAAACGTGGTGGTGAGCTAGCTTGCTTGACTTTGATTCTTCGGTTTGAGGTAAGTCATGAATGTTCTATCTGATAGAGTGACCCTTAATAGCAATTGATAGTCGTTGAGTAAAACTGTGAAATTCTCTATGCACTTAATTGTTATGCTTTGGTTGACTGATGTACTATTGTGATTGGTCTGCAATCCCAAGATCGAAACGTATAATCTTGAACTTGAACTCTCACATTGATGCCTTGAATAAGAAAGGCTTGATGAAACCTTCGTAATGAAGTAAGTAGCAATGATAAAGAATAATGAATTATATATTGCATCGGGTGTCACGTTCTGACATATATATATTATAGAGTCGAGTGTCACGTTTCGACACATATATTATAGGATTTGGTGTTATTTTCCTATATGATAATAATAAGAGAAAACTTGTTAAAATAATTTAATATACTCAAATTCAAGGAACCCATCTCCCAAAAGAAATATGATGTGGAGGCTTGAGTCCTCATGTGTATCGTCGATATTGTTGATTGGTTGTGTGCTTATCCCTGTTGTTCCTCCCTATTAAGTGTTATGGTTGATTCCTGCTTTTATTTTATGCATATTGATTTCTATTTTGAGTCGGCCGATGATATCTACTCAGTACATGTTGCCCGTACTGAACCCTACTTGTATTATTCTTATTTTGTTTTGTGGAGTGCAGCGAGTGTTGCCGAATTTGACTCGCCCTCATCTCTAGTCAGTCTGCAGCACATCAGGTTCCAGGATAAGCTATTTTCTAGATCGCGTTGGATCATGTTAGTCTTGTCATGGTGTCCATAGCTTTCGGACATCAACCACTTGTTCCTTCATTTTGGAGTTGATATTCCTAGACTTGGTGTTTTGGTATTAGTGTCCTTGCTGTGATAACTTTCAGATTTTGGGAACATTAAGTAATAAACTTAGTAACCTTGGGTTATTTATTATTTATGAGTTTAACCCTTTGCTTATTATCCTATTTTATAAGTGAATTGTTAGTATAAATTGGGGTGTGTATGTTGGTTTGCCCACCTAGGAAGGTAAGTGTGGGTGCCACTCACGGCCCATTTTGGGGTCGTGACAACATTATCGTGTGATTGTATACCTAAATTGCATGTTTCCCCTTGTTTAATACTTCATTAATAAACTTAGGGGTAATGTCCAGAGCCTTGATTGTCTGAATGTGTTAATTGTTGGAGTCTGAGTCCTGAAAGGAAGGTATTGATGATTGAAATTGATGGAATTAGTGTTTTTAGAGCTTAAATGAGGTTGAACCTTAGCTTTGAGAGGAAGAACCTATTCCTTGAGTTGATAGAATATCAGATGAGATGAGGTCCCTTCCTGAGGGGGGTTGGTTGTATAACCAGCCTGATGTGATACACTTATGAGCATATCGAGTCTTGGGAGGAGTATTAGCACCTAAATGGGTAAGAGTGAGTCTCATTCGTACTCATTAACTACGTGGCCAACGTCGGAGAGGATTGGACCATGAAAGCGGATATTTCCTTTATCCTGCAGAGGACTTGACAGACTTCTTTGGGATCCCCAACAAATTCGTCCTTTACCCCGGCAAGGTATGGCAGATGTGGCAACGACATCTCTTCATTGTATCATCACTAGCTCATAGGTGGTGATTGTCGATTATAGAAACTCCCAGATAGGTCCTATCTGATAGTACTCTGAGTTAATGTGACTGTTTGATGTCTTGATGGATAGTGCAGTGAGAGAGTTGTATTTCCTACTTTGAGTTGAGGATGAGTGATTGATGAGCCATTGTTATTGTATAATATTTACTTTATCATGTTTTACATACAGTACATTCAACGTACAAATGCCCTTTTGGCGCTATATCGTTTTATGATGCAAATTCTGTAGACAAAGGACTTCAATAGCCTAATCGTTGAGGTTCATGGATTTCTAGACAGAGACTTGATGAGTCCTCCCTTGCTTTTGGGGGACATATTTATCATTCATTTATCTTGAGTTATTTTCTTTGATTGTGGTAGTCATGACCTGTCATGATACCATTTTAGACAGTAGTTATAGAGGCTTTATAGACATAGATTGATGATGGCTGAAGTTGGGGATCTTTTCCCCGTTCCCTTCTTTACATTGAGATTATTGTTTCGTTGCATATTTCATTTATGATAACTGAGTTGATAGTTGTAGTCCACTTATAGATTGTTATTTCTTGGTTATCTTCCGCTATTGAACTGATTGAACAAATGCGATGAGACTAGGTGTCCGCTTGGGGGCTTGTTAACACCCAATTTTTACCCTCCACGGTGTTAAATTAATCATTGAGCTTTTATTTTGTTTTGACAATTTTAAAACAATTAGTTTCAGGAAAAAAAATCTGGTCCGTGTGTGGGGGCCACGCGCCCCCAAATTCCTTCTTCTCTCTTCCTTCATTCTTTTCTTCTCCATTTTCACCAGAAACCAGAAAAACCAACAAATCAAGAATCCCCAACGTCCACCAAAATCCCAACAAATCCAGTAAAAATCAATGGTGATTTTCAATCTGTTGAGGATTTTGCAAAATCCCAAAGATCTCTTGCCCAAATGGAGGATCTTTGAATTTGGAATTCAAAATCCACCCCCAAAATTTCTCAATTCGCCCTAATTTTGGGAGCTACATAATCTCTTCTCCTTCTTCGTTCTCAGCAGTGGTTGACAGTAGAGAGAGCAGCCATCGACAATCAGAAAACCCTAGCAAAAGCTATTCAATTCGTCATAATCATTCTATTTTTGAAGGCACTCGAACTGATTCCCAAAACTCCTCTGTTTTTTTAAGACCCTGAAACTGAAGGTCCTTTGTCGAAGAACGGTATAGACAAGACTTCTCGGTGGTGAAGAAACTTCGTCGAGCTCGTCCTCCCACTTTGCTTCTCCAAAACAGGTAACACTTCTATCGAAATTCCTCCTTTTCCTTATAAATGATGTATAATAAGTCTAATTGCAGTTAGCTGTATAACAAATGATGTTCAAGTTGATACCAGCTAAACTGGCATGCTTGCTTAAATATGCTATCGATACCCTGTTTGCTCATGATGAGATGGTTGAAAGATACTGTTATTCTGTTATTCATTAATCTAATCCAAATGTACTGTTGTTTTGTTATTCGTTCGAATATGCCTAGTTTGGACGGTGTTCTGTTTTCTACATGTGTAGAGGATCCTTGATAGGTAGCATTTCTTGATGTGCATTCAAGTCACATTTGTCCCAGCATTGTTAGAATAGTTCAATGAACAATGTAGCACATATAGAAAGGTTTCAGTCTAGTATAGGTCTTCGTTGTCTACAAACAATAATGTATGAATCTCGCTTTCATTAGAAATCTGTCAAAGGAAATGATTATGGTTGAGTTCACTGTTGCATCCCTGTTTCAAAGTATTACTGCCATAGACA
>JAABOM020000103.1:11057773-11096791 GCA_011800125.2 Solanum clarkiae
GTTAGTCAATGCAACTTTCGACGCTCATCATGGGTCATCTGGAAACAGTCGCGCTATGTTTTTAAACATAGGGATCATGCTGCGTACATCCGACCCCCCTTATCCTGCAATGGGCGGGAGCCTTTGAGGCATTGGGGTAATGTTGTTGTTGTTGTAGTATCATCTCCTTTTTAATCAATTTCAGAAAGAGTAATAATTTAATTTTTTAACTTTTTTTTCTAAGTCTGCATTATTATTGTATAGTACACCTGAACAAACAAGTGATTTTCTTTTGGTTAAACCCTTTCAGTAATTTCATTCAACAACCTCTACCTCAAAAAAGTCATCTCATAAGTGGTGTATTTCATTGATGTACAATTGTCTCAGTTTTATACATGAAAGAGTATATTGACATGAAAAAGAAATAAATAATTAGTAAGAAAAATATCAAAATCAACAAATAAGTAAAATAATAATATATATTAAGAGGAGGATATGTTTTACACAAGGAAATGACATTGATGAGGAGGATTTGTAGAATAGCAATATGGAATATTCCTAATGCAGCCCTTTAAGATAGTGGTCTATTGAAAACATCAATTCTGAACAAAAATAAAAAATCGTTCAAAGTCATGGCGGGAGAGAGACTTTGTTAGTAAGTCAACAAGTTGATCCTTTAATTTGTTGAAATGTGAGTAACTTGAATTTGCTCCTGTTGAACTATAAAAAAAACAAAATGCTATTCAATGTTCAAGCGTTTCATTCATGAATGGAAGACTGAATTTGTAGAAAGGTAATTCTCACATACATTTTCACAATGGATAAGTGAGAAATTCTTTAAGGAGATTTTGAATCCAACATAATTCAAAAACAACAATTCCAATGCATGAGGGAGCTACTATTTGTTGCTTCTTCGAACATTAAGAAATCAAATTTTAATCAAGAAATACAATGTACATATTAATAGACATATGACCATCACAATTTTCAGTTTAATCAGAAAAGTCATGTAAAACCAAATGAGAGTCCCTAGAAAATCAATGCCTTTTCGTTCATTATTTTAGCAAGATATATAACAAATTACTCATTTAAAAGAAACCTAATTATTTCCAGTTGCTCTGTGTGAAAATTGAGCTAGCCGATTGTTAGAAAATTCAATGTTAGGCCGTATTGGAGACATCCTACAAAAGTTTAGTAGTGTTTTGAATCACTCAAATAAGTACTGTTTTTCAAGGAAAAATTATTAATGGTTGCAAGCAGAATAGAAACAAACTTTGTACAATTTATTGAAGCATACTTAATAATATTTTTAATGTACTGTCATTTAGATAGATAAGCCTTTTGCAATGCGAGAATCATTGAGGAAATTGAGCATGATCACTAATTATATGAATTAGAATAGAAGTCTAAGTCTCGATCATATACACAGGGGATGAATGGAACATTATCTTTTAAAGCATGAGCATTAGGAATGAAATAGATATTATTCAATCATGATTTATTCTCATTGAAATATTGCTATGCAAGATGGGTCATATGAAATAAGACACAATAAGCTCGAATACATCATACACCAAGTGCATGAAACATGATACGATCATTCATTATGATCACAAGTGGATATATATAGGAATTAGAGCAAAATAAATCATAGAATGAATTAAATGTATATTTTGACTAAGCATGGATGTGACGTAATATGATTTTATTAGATATTAAGGGCATATCATAAGACATGAGTTCATAGTAAAGTTAGGATAGTTACTTACATCATTGTCTTTTTGTTCAAGGAACAAAGCATGAACTTGAATTTGCATAGAGTGTTGTACTTTAGACATAGATATGATATAAGAATGTACGGCATGAGTAGAGTATCATCTTAATTTAAGTATAACGAGTTTATTTTAATCTTAAATTTTGTCTTGGTTCTTTACCATATCATCTCCTTTTTTGAAAAGAAGATGCTGTCCAGTAAGGCACACGATGCTACTCTTGATGTAGGTGAAATGCTCAATTTTAGGCAAAAGATCTGTGTTCCCTGAGTGTATGACATAATTCAGAGGGTTTTGTCAGAGGTTCATAGTTCACAGTATTTCATTCATTTAGGTGTGACCAAGATGTATCGAGATTCAAAGTGCCTCTATTGGTAGTCTGATATAAAGAAAGGCAGAGGAACTTATGTCCATGTACACTATGAACAAGTATTATATGAGCACTAAAGGCCAGTAAATTTACTTCAGAACATGTCCATTTATGAATGGAAGTGGGAGCGAGTAACTATGAATTCCGTGGTTGGTCTTCCTAAGATGTTAGAAAAGTATGAATCCATTTGGATTGTGATTGACAAGCTAACAAAATCAACCTACTTTATTCTGATTAGAGAAAATTATAACACTCAGTAATTGGCAAAGATTTGTATGAAGGAAATAGTAAGACTTCATAGGTTGCCCCTTTCTATCACCTCAGACTATGGTACATACTTTACTTTTAAGTTTTGGAATAAGTTACATAAGGAGTTGGACACTCAACTCACTTTTAGCACAACTTTTTACTGATAGACTAATAGGTACTTATAGAGATTAATTTAAGTGTTGGAAGACATGTTGAGGGCACGTGTAGTTGATTTTGGAGACAACTGGGACAAGTTCCTATCTTTGTGAGTTCTCCTACAACAAGAGCTAACATTCCAGCATTGACATGACACCATTTGAAGCACTTTATAGAAGGAGATACAGATCACCCATAGGGTAATTCAAGGCTAGAGATGTAAATCTATAGGGGTTGATCTAATAAAGGAAGGTCAAGATAAGAGAAGTGGTAACCAAGCTAAGTTCCTAACAGTCCAGAGTCAACCAAAATAATATGCAAATTTCAAGGTATATGATATGACACTTTGGGTTGGTCAGCATGTTTTTCTAAAGGTGTCATGAGATTTGGTAAGAAAGAAAAGCTTAGTCCTTATTATATTATCCCATTCGAGATTCTAGATTGTGTAGGGCAAGTGCTTATAGGTTGGCTCTATCACCTAGCTTGTCTAGAGTCCATCTAGTATTTCATGTATCCATACTGAAGAAGTACTATGGAAATGAAGATTATATCTTCAAGTAGGACGCAGTGTTACTGGATAAGAATCTTCAATATGAGGAAAAATCGATTGATGCCTGAAATATGAGGATCAAGGAGATTAAGTCAATGAAAGTTTAATGAAATTATCATTCAATTAAGAAAATCACTTAAAAAACTAAGAAGGATATGTGAGATAAATACCCTCAATTTTCAATGATTCAGGTAATACTTTACTCATACCTTAGCTAGTTTTTCTACGTTGATTATTCGGGGATGAGTGATGGATAAATTGGTGTATATTATAATGACTTGTCTTCGTCAATATAGGTAGATCAATGGGGTGGTGGTGGTGGTAGGAATTTGGTCCAATAATCTCCTGAGTAGTAACTTGAATTTTTTTTAGCTTAGGCCATACTTGGACTAAATCTAAGGAGTCTGTACGGCTTTACGAAATCAAATTCAGGCGAGTAGAATTTTAGATTTGATCTTGGTTAATAGCGAGGGGTGTGTTATGAAATAAAGTTTTAGGATGCAAATCTCGAGTTTCTATTTTCTTCGAATGTAACACGTCAAATTTTATTTAAGCTTAGATCGAGCCATCCTTCATATACATATAAGATTGTAATTGATAGTTCTTAATTGAGAATAGGTGTGAAAGTTTATTTTTTAGTGTGGGAGTAGATCTGGAGATTAATTAAGGTTACAAAATCCTCTAGCACAAAGTTGAGTTGAAAGCTTCTTTACTGAGTGAACTTCATAAGATTTTATTTGGGTTAACTTCAAATGACCACATTTCCTAAAATAAAAAAATTAGATGTCTTATGATCTTTCAAATGAAAGATCTATGAATCCTCTCTTCAATGTCACCGAGTTGCTTCATTTTGAGTTTAGAATAAAAAGTCATGCCTATTTTAGTGATCTTTGTTAGGCAGTTGCTTTTTCATGACCAACTTTATGGCCGGTGAAATTCTTTATGGACCATGAAGCCTTCTTTGAAGACTTTGTTACACTTTTTCAGAGATCTTTTAATCGCATCCTAGGGTTATTTTGGTCCTTTTTTCAAAAATTTTAAACCCTATTCTAAGTCCTTTTTTGATATTTTAAAAGAGTATATCATTCAATTAATTAGTTTCACTCTCATTAATTCAAAACCCAAAATTCTTTCTCTAAAGTTTTCTCCTGAAGATTTTAGCTTCTTCTTCAAGTCAAGCTCCATGGCCAAGATCATTCTCCATTGCTAGAAGCTTGCATTTAGGGCTTTGATTTTCAAAGAATGTGAGCATTCATTCATGAACACCTTTCATTCATGGAGCCCAAGGAATTTTCAAGTTTTTCTACTAAATCAAGTATGAACTTTATGGATTTTGATAATTTCTCATTTAACTACATGAATTATATTTTATACTATGATTATTGATCTAATTATACATGATTAAAATTTAATCACATGATTTCAATGATTTTTACCCAAGTTCTCCTCCACACTATCTATGATTCACGAAAGTGATTTTGAGTTCTTTCAATAAAGTTTCAATTGATATTTTTTTTAATGAATTATGCATGAATTGATTCAAAATGGATAATTGAAGGTTTTAGATATAATTCCTCCCAGTTCCATCTTGGGTTCATGAATTTGTATCATCCTGTATGTTGAAAAGATAGAAAATGAGAAAGTTGCAGGAATTTGGTTCTAGACTGATATTACGAGCCCATCTATGACTCGTGATTTGTTCCACAGGTGGTAGGTAGGCTTCGTGGTTTGGCTCATGATTTGATGAAAATTTTGATCACTAAAAGTCAATTTATGAAGGCAATCTTTGAGTTGTACTTATAAGAACTACGACTCATAGATGGGTATCTTAGATAGGGCCTCGAGAAGTTGAAACTTTGATAAGTACTAGAACGCATCTACGAGGGGTAAGTATGACCCATAAAGAAAATTACGAGTCATAGAAAGAGTTTCGTAATTGGAGATTCAGAGACTATTTTTAGAAGCACAATTTCAATAGGATGAAACCACAATATATGAGTTGTACTCCAATCTATGACTCGTAGATTAGACTCATACATGGGTTTGGTAGGAAATTATTGAAGGGATTTTTGGACATTTCTTACCCATTTAATTCCTAAACTATATCATTTTGATCCTAGTAACTATCCTAACCGCTTCAGTCCTAATAAAAATACCCTCAAACATTTTTAAACTCATTCACTCTCAAATGCACTCCAAAATTCTAAGTCTTTCTCTCTCAAAGGATTTTCACGATTGAAGCTTAGGGTTTCAACATTTTTCTAAGGATTTCAAGGCCAATTCATCTAGATTTCTAAGGTTTCTCTATTGAGGTATGTAGGGTTATATCCATGGACCTATGCCATGCATAGAGGCCAAATCAAACTCTCATTTTCCCTCAATTTCAAGCATGAACTTTATGGTTTTCATGACTTCTATTCAAATTCTTGAATTATGATTATTATATGACTAATTTACTCCATTATGCATGAATTATTGTCATAACCTGGTCCCAATCATGATGACACCTGTTCGATCCCATTTACAGGTAAGCCAATTACCCCAACCCCAGGGTACCTGTCCTAAATCTTTAGTCACAACCATAGCCTATATAATAATATAAACAAGCACAACCTACCCAGAACTTGGAAGTCAACTGTACAATAGATGACCATTAACCAGAAGAAGATCATAAAACATCCCCGGCTGTTAAGAATCCTCAAGGTCTCCTAAACGCTCAAAACCCCCAACTCAGTAATAATGGATAGTACCTAGACCTTTACCATGGGAAGATGCAAAAGGACAGGGTGAATACCCTAAAAAGGCACCCAATAGGCATCATCGAACGACTGACTGAAATAGTTAACATATAGAAAGCTCAAACATAGATAACTGTGGTAAGGTAGCAAACTGAACTCAAATCAGGGCATAAGCATGTCTGCAAACCCTCAAACCACAATTGAACAAACCAAGGGGATGAACCATGATAAGCTGAACCAATCCAAGTGATAAACATCAGTACTGACTAATGAAGACTGTGTAGGCCCATACCATAACTGTCGCCAACTGAGACATAGTGTTGTACATGAGTGAAAGGACATAATATCTATGCATGCATGCCAATCGGGACCCCATAAGCCTAGAAGGTACACCCCTGCACAATGTGATCAATCGAATCACAATAGAACCCCACTCCTAGTACAACACGATCAAAGGTCAGTTGCACGTAGGTGTAAGGCCTTACAACCTAAGCCTAAAATGGCCCCTGAGCCCTCATAAGCCCAACATCACAGTCATGGTCACTGAACTTAGATATCGGGGGCATGGCTTTGGGGCCCCAGACACTCGAACATGACCATAGAAGCTCAAATAGCGACGGGGAGAGTCATCTAGGACTCAAGGTATCACAACAAACACTCGCTCAACCAGTCTATCTGAATTCAGAACTCCAAAGTCATATTATGTCCAGACTGAACGTAGTTGACAATAATCATATAGTGCCCAGAGTGAATATAGGCGACGACACTCTCAACCTAGGTATCCTACAGTTTCAATCCAATCCACACAGCTGTGACCATCACCTCTCTCAGATATAACAGATACCCCAACATCAGATGGAAGGAACCAGTGCACAACAACTATCAGCAATACCTCATAGTGTATATATCATCATAAATCACCATAGAGTCATGCCCAACTAAGCCAAGTATATCATAACCTGGTCAGCTCCAAGTGCCTAGAGTAAACATAGGCAATGATAGTCGTAACATAGGTATCCCATATAATCATAGCACCCTAGGGTCATGTCTATACTAGAATCAAGCTACAACATAATATATAATATATAAACAACTCCACAGCCAGTATATCTTAGTAGTATCAGGCTACACACTTCTACAGATAATAGTTAAGGCAGAACACATGCCTATCCTACGACATTAGCCCATACTCAGCCCTTACTAAGCCCTTTTCTCATATAAAGAAACTCACAAGGCAACATTAGTGTAACCTAAGCTAAGGTCTAAGAGCCTAGACCATTAGGGGCATGTCACCTACCCAGAATCATATCGCAGCCCAATAATAATTTGCCCACCCACTGAAAATGTGCCCTTTTCAAACAGGGTACCAGTCCCTAGGACTAACCCATGTAGCTAGTGTCTCATCAGAGATAGCCTAGGAAGCCCTTAGGTTATAACCTACAGCTCGCTAATAGGGTCATACTCCCATCTCTAATCTGTCAATGGTTCAGAAGTAATGCATTCTGTATCACAAGTCACAAGGCTCTTTTAGGAATACAGCTATAACCGTTCCCAGAACTAGTGTATTTCACCGGTCATTAGCTAGTAGAACAAGTGTATAATGGATAACAATAGTAAACATGATCATATAAACCACATGGCAACACAAAATCATGTTAAATTATGAAATTCTACCACAAGTACTTAGAACAGACATAGATACTAGATTCAATGCATAGGGTAGCATGTAATCACTTGTTAGCTTCATTTTCACGCCCTAGGAGGGTACCCTTGGCGTGACCGGCGCTTAAAGAACCATTGCTGATTTTCTAAGAGAACCACCTAGCCTCATTGTCACATCGACTCGACAGCAGAAGAAATTACTCAAATAGAATAAAACATCATCAAGATAAACATAACTCTACTAACTCATAGTTTCCAATAAATAAGTTTGGAAATACAAAATACTCAACAAATACTCTACTCAATGTCTATGAAGCCTCTACTTAGTAGTTTGGATGGTACCATGATAGGCCATGGGTACCTAAATCAAAGAAAGAAAATACTAGATCAAATCAGAAGATAAAAGGGCTTCTCTGGAAGGTAAGGACGGCTCACCAACTCTCAGGAATGCACTGATCTGGACCTTAACGACATATGGGTTGAAGTCCTCTATCATCTGCATCTGCATCATGAAATGATACAGGTCTAAATGGACATCAGTACCTGGAATATACTGGTATGTGAAATAGCTCTATAATGTAAAACTCAACGCACTCACCTCGACTCAACAACTCATTCTCAACTCTGTACATGCAAGTTTTAAAGTAAATCATGATTTTAAAGCAAACTAAGTAGAAGTTGACTCAGTTTAAAAGTATCATGCTCAATCAGTGTTGCTTAGGAGTTTCCCTTAATCAACATCCAATCCCATCACCTTTAGTTTGGTGATGCACAATGAAGGCAACGTCGTTGTCATGCCCGTCCTAAACTTTCTACGGTAAAGGATGACCAACTCTCATGTATCCATAGTAAATGTCCAACTTTTGGGACATGAATCGCCAGAACATGCTGTACAACTATCCTATGCTAGCAACGTAGTTTTATGGGTTAGAGTAGTTATTTACTCACTTCCAGGTCAGTGCTCGATACTCCTCTCAAGACTAAAATATGCTCAACTCATCAATCAACTCAATCCTCAATGCTCAGCTAATCAACTCAAATCTCAACCTTATTAGGTTATGTCATCTTAACTCATCTCAGTTTCTCATTAACTTAGTTAATCAATGAAGACAGTCAGACTCAACTCAGACTCAAGCAATCATTCAAACTCACTCAATTAGACTCATCACGCAATGCAAACAAGACTACAAAATAGTGTATGTGATTAAATGCGATATGCTTTCCATGCTCGATAATGCTTATGTTATTCAACTCAAATAATTAACTCAAAACCTCAACTAAGTCCATGCATGAAGTTTCATAGAATTATGCAATTTAGGGTTCATGCTATCAAGTATAAAACTTCACTTTACTTTCATATCCATAATTATGCAATGCAGTAAGTACCTCATACATTATTAGGAGAATTTATAATAAACGTAGGAATTTTTTTATTAGGATACTAGGATTTCCCAAATCTCAACCTTTTTCCTCAATTTCGACTCAAATGGATGAAAGGGGTGCGTGAACGAATGTAGTTCCACACTTTAGTATGCCTTACATACTTGGAAATAAAAGAAAAACTCAAACTTCAGTCAATCCTCATGTTAGAATTAGGAACTTTCGCTCTTCTCCCTCCTCTGGTGTTCTCAAGAAATTCCTCAGCATGAAGAATAGTGAAAATACACGTTATCCAAATGCATTTCAAATAATTGTAGTAAAACTTGACCTGTTGACCCCTTTTTTCTCCTTTCAAACAAATAAAAATGATTGAAGTTTTTCTATTTGGGATGGTGTTAGGTCTAATTCCTATTACTTTGGCTGTATTATTCATAACTGCATATTTACAATATAGGCATGGTGATCAGTTGGACCTTTGATTAATTAACATTTATTTTTGATTGACCTCCTCCTAGTGTATCATAAGGGATTTGCCTTTTCTATTGATTCCTGCCGATTGGATAAAAAACAAGCTTTCACCGTTGGTGTTCTTTCTGATCTCTACACATTTCACCGCTCCACCGAAAATTCCCTCTGACCCTACCGTACTCCAGCTTGGTAGTTTCCACCGCCTGTCCAGGGGGTCTCTCTCTTGGGTAGGACATCAAGTATATGTCTCTTTATTGATTAACCAATTTCTAAACGCTGGAGTAGATCCTAAAGAGATACCACTTCCTTATGAATTTATCTTGCAGGAATATCCACTTTGAATTTTAAAGAGACGGTTCGAAAATATATTTATTCTGATTTAGATGGAGAAATGCACTGGAGTACCGATGTCTATCATGCACCCCAATTTACATATAGTAATGTTCATCTATTACCAAAAATAAGTCATTTATGGATATTATTAGGAGGACCGTGCAGGTCCAGTCTAGTCTACTCAACAATGTCTTTCTTAATTCCACTCCCCCAATAGACTTCCCTCAAGTCATGGTACATCTTGGTAGACCTCGGACAAATGTAATATCTAGAACTATGGGCTTCTGCCATGATCTTCCCTCGAACATCATCAACATCTGGCACATACAATCTTCCTTGATACCTCAATACCCTATCTCCTGCTTTGGTGAAAGTCATCATCTTCTGCTTATGTACATCCTCCTTCAACTGTAATAAAATAGGATCTTGATCTTAGTTCTCCTTTACCTCCACGACTAGAGATGATGTTGACCTATTATGCACAAGACTTCTCCTTTGCCTGATTCATCTTATTGAACACCCAATCGTGCCAGTCGGTGAACCTCTTTAGCCAACTCCTTTTTCTCTTCCCCCATGTGGTCGGTGCTCCCCATTGATAACCTGCTAATAGTATTAGCAACCACATTAGATTTACCTGGATAGTAAAGGATGCTCATGTCTTAGTCCATGAACAACTCAAGCAATCTCCTCTGCCTCAAGTTAAGCTCTTTCTAAGACATATTATAGGCTCTTGTAGTCTGTGAATACATCAACATATGCTCCATATAAGTAGTGGCGCCATATTTTGAGAGCAAACACCACTTCTACCAACTCCAAGTCATGAGCGGGATAATTCTTCTCATGCACTTTAAGCTATCTAGAAGCATAGGCAACGTTTTTCCTCTCTGCATCAACACACATCCCAATACCACTCTCGAAGTGATGCAGTAGATGACAAATCCATCTGTTCCACTAAGCAAGGTCAACGTGGGAGCAGTAGTTAAACTCATTTTCAGCTCTTGGAAATTCCTCTCACACTCGTCGAATCATTGAAACTTGACCTTCTTCGAAGTCAATCTAATCAATGGTGTGGATATGAAATAAATTCCATAAAAAAACCTGTGGTAATAGCCAACCAATCCTAGAAAACTCTTTATATCAGTCAGTGAGGTTTTCCTTAGCCAGTTCTTAACCGCCTTGATCATTTAGGTATCCACTCGAATGTGATCCCCCGAAATTATATGGCCCAAGAATGCCACGGATGTGAGTCAAAAGTCACAGTTTGAAAACTATACATATAACTCATTATCCCTGAGCATCTGCAAAGCAATTCTAAGGTGATTACCATGCTCCCCCTCTTCTCTAGAATACACCAAAATGTCATCAATAAACATAATTACGAACATGTCAAGATACTACTGAATACTCTATTCATCAAGTCTGTGAAGGTTGCAGGTGCATTTGTAAACTCAAAGGACATCACCAAGAACTCAAAGAGACCATATCGGTTTTGAAAAGCTATCTTTGGGATGTCACATTCCCTTACTTTCAATTGGTGATAGACTGATTTGAGGTCTATCTTAGAGAAAACAATGGCACCCTGAAGTTGGTCAAACAAATCATCGATCCTCAGGAGGGTATACTTATTCTTTACTGTCACCTTATTCATATGGTAGTAGTCAATACACATCTTAAGGGATCGATCTTTCTTTAACACGAACAAGACCAGAGTACCCCATGGAGAGATATTCGGCCTTATGAATCCCCTTTCTAACAAATCTCTCAACTGCTCCTTCAACTCTTTCAACTCTGCAAGGGCCATTCTATATAGTGGAATAGAAATAGGCTAGGTATCGTGAAGAATACCAATTCTGAAGTTGATCTCCCTACCAGGAGGAACTCCGGGCAGATCCTTATGAAATACATTAGGAAACTTGCTCATGATCGGAACAAACTCAAAAATAGGAGGATCAACATCATCAAGCCTGACTCACACGAGGTGATAGATAAATCCCTTAGAAATTGGTCATTGGGCCTTGAAATAAGAAATAAACCTACCCTTCAGGGCAACATAATCTCCCTTCCACTCAATAACGAGCTCATTCGAAAATTAGAATTTGACAGTTCGAGTTCGACAATCAACAAAGGCATAGCAGGCATGAAGCCAGTCTATACCAAGGATTACATCGAAAAATTGACTATCTCTAACTCAATCAAATTAGCAAAAGTATCCCTATGATAGATAGAAACCACACAATCTCTGTAGATTCTCTCAGCTTGACTAAACTCACCAACAAGAGTAGAAATAGAAAAAGGCTCAAACAAGCACTCAGGAAGGGTCTCAAATCTACCTGCCATATATGGTGTCACAAAAGAACAAGTCACACCTGGATCAAGTAAAACATAATAAGGGGAGGTAAATATTCGGAGCATACCCATCACTACATTTGGTGGGACCTCTTGGTCCTGTCGGTTCCCCTTTGCATACAGATGATTTTTCCTAATGTCTGCCCCTGGTGTAGCACCTTTCTGATTACCCCTTGCTGGTGGTGCTGTGGTAGAAGATTAGGCATTATTGCCCCACACCGGACACTCCCTCTAAAAATGGCCTGGCTGACCACACTTATAGTAATCATTCCCTCAATCTCTACATTCTCCCAGATGCATCCTGCCACATTTCCTATAAGATGGCTTTCCTTTAGAGCCAAGAGTCACACTTGCTTGGGACTGTGCACCTTGTGCCTCACAGTTTGGCTGACCTTGGGACTTGTTATCATACATGTGGCTCAAGGTTGGTGCACTAGCTGAAGATGGTGTATAGCTAGAGGACCTATTCTGGAAGTAAGACTTGTCTCCCTTACCCTGCTTGGTCTGATTAGGCTCAGGCCCTGCTGACTTGGTGTTCTTAGTCAGATGCTCCTCTTGTCTTTCTTCTTATCCTCCTAAGTTTGCTGGGCATAAACCATAATACTAGAGATATCCATACCTGGGATCAGCAATGCCACCTTGCACTCCCTCTTTACATGCCTACCCAATCCAGGAATGAATTTTCTCTTCCTCGCTCTCATATCCTGGGCCATATCTGGGGCATACTTGGATAGATGGATGAATTTTAGGATGTACTATTTTATAGTCAGCCCCCCTTATTTTAGATCAATTAACTCCTCAACTTTTACCTCTCTCAACTCCTGAGGAAAGACGTGATCGAGGAAGGAACTCTCGAACTCATCCCAAGCAGCGGCTTAGTATCCTCACCTCGACTTTCGTCTTGCTGACTGTACCAAACATTAGGTACATCCTTTAGTTGATAGGTAACAGGCTCAAATCCCTTAGTCTCGGTCATATGCATAGTTTTCAGCACCTTCCACATCTCATTAATGAAGTTCTAAGGGTCCTCTTGAACCTTTGACCTAGTGAAGACAGGTGGGTTCATACTCAAAAAGTCTCTCAGTATGGCGGCAGGCGTTGACTCTCGAGAGCTGGAACTAGGATTCTGTGAACCTTAGTTCCCGCTCTGAGCAGCTACCAACTGTGTGAGCATAGTGATAGCTCCTCTAAAGTAAGCCTCTGTGGTAGGAGCAGGTGGAGCAGTAGGTGTCTCCGCAACACCAGTGGCTCTGGCTGGTCGACCTTGACCCTTCATTTCCACCTGAGGAGGAACCTATGGAGTTGGATTCTTGGAATTGTTAGCTGAAGCATTTCTCTGAGTCATGGTACGTTTAGGAGGCATGATTCGCAAGCGCCTAACACACGAGTTAGAAAAGAGCTTTGTAGAGTTTTAACTCTATCGCACGAACTCAAAACATAAGAAAGTGAAACAATTCCTAATGTCCTATAGCCTCCCACTTTCGAAGTGTGGAGCACAATACACCTGTAAACAAGACTCTACTAGATATGACTTTATAGGCTCTCTAGGACTATTGAACTTTATTCTCTGATACCAAGTTTGTCACGCCTTGGGAGGGTACCCTTGGCGTGGCAACACCTGAAGAACCATTACGAATTCCCCTAGAGAACTACTTGGCCTCATCATCACATCGATTCGATAGTGGAAGAAATTACTCAAATAAAATAAAAACATCATCAAGATAAACATAACTCTACTAACTCATAGTTTCCAATGAATAAGTTTGAAAACACAAAATGCTCAACAAATCCTCTACTCAATATTTATGAAGCCTCTGCTCAACAGTCTAGATGGTACCATGACAGGACATGGGTACCAAAATCAAAGAAAGAAAATACAATATCAAATCAGAAGATCAAAGGGCTCCTTCGGAAGGCAAGGAGGGATCACCAACTCTGGGGAATGCACAGATTCGAACCTCAATGATGTGCGGGCTGAAGTCCTCTATCACCTGTATCTATATCATAAAATGATGCAGGTCCAAATAAACATCACTACATGGAATATACTTGTATGAAAAATAGCTTAAGAAAGTAAAACTCAACTTACTCACCTCGACTGAACAACTCATGCTCAACTTAGTACATGCAAGTTTTAAAGTAAATCATACTTTTAAAGTAAACTCAGTAGAACTAGACTCAATTTAAAAGTATCATGATCAATCAGTGTTTCTTAGAAGTTTCTCTTAACCGATATCTAGTCCCATAACCTTTAGTTTGGTGATACACAATGAAGGTGACATCATTGCCATGCCTGTCCTAAACTTTCCATGGTAAAGGATGATCAACCCTCTCATGGATCCATAGTAAATGTCCAACTTTTGGGATATGAGTTATCAGAACATGTTGTGCGACTATCCTACACTAGAAACGTAGTTCTGTGGGTTAGAGTAGCTATTTACTCACACCTAGTTCGATGCTCGATACTCCTCCCAAGACAAAAACATGGTCAACTCATCAATCAACTCAATCCTCAATGCTCATCCAATCAACTCAAACCTCAACCTCATTAGATTATCTCATCTCAACTCATCTCAGTTTCTCATCAACTCAGTCAATCAATAAAGATAACAAGACTCAACTCAGACGCAAATGGTCATTCAAATTCACTCAATTAGACTCATCATGCAATGCAAGCAAGAATACAAAATAGTGTATATGATTAAATGCAACATGCTTTCCATGCTCAACAATGCTCAAGTTACTCAACTCAAATAACCAACTTGAAACCTCAACTCAGTCTATGCCTAAAATTTCATAAAATTATGCAATTTAGGGTTCATCCTATCACCTATAAAACTTCACTTCAATTTCATATCAGTAATTATGCGATGCAGTTGGTACCTCATACATTATCAGGAGAATTTACAATAAATGCAGGAATTTCAGTTTTAGGATAATAGGATTTCCCAAATCTCGACATTTTTCCCCAATTCCAAATCAAATAGATGAAAGGGGCTTGTGAGCGAATGTAGTTCCATACTTTAGTAAGCCTTACATATCTGAAAATAGAAGAAACACTCAAACTCCAGTCTCCTCATGTTAGAATTAGGAACTCTCACTCTTCTCCATCTTCTGGTGTTCTCAAGAAATCCTTAAGCATAAAGAATGGTGAAAAATACACATAGGGTTTTGTTTTAGGACTTAAATTAAGTCCAAAACGTCCTAGGGTTTAATTAAAAGGGACATGAATAGACAAAAATGCCCCTCTTAAAAACTGTCATCTGGGTCTATGAGACCCATCTATGAGCCATAAATGACCTCTCGTAAACAAGGGGTCCTGAAATTTGAGTTACTATAATTTTTCATGAAACCTCCTCTACAAGATGTAAAACGTTCTATAGGCCGTTTGACAACTCGTAGCTCAAGATACTGAAAAGTTGATATTTGGACCACCACTTCATGAAACCAATCTATGGGCCATATGTTGTCTCGTATATAGGCCTCAGACTTAAAAAATTTCACAAAGTTGCCTGGGGTTTTATGAGACCTCTTTTACGGGCCGTAGATAGCCCTCGTGGATCCTTTTTCAGCAGCTTTTTATCAGTCTTTTCTCACCACCCTCTGTGCATCTACTCCAGACAAGGTTAAAGGAATTAGGGGTGTTACATTCATGAGCTAGTATATTTTAGTAGCCTCAAACCGCACACACATACAAGCAAGAGTCAATCTTAGTATACATACATATCACATGTTCGCAGCCCCAGCTAACCCCTTTCAAGCCCTCTTGTAGTCATATAGTGTACAAATTCAGTTAATATAGCAACATAGCCAACACTACCTTCAACATAACAACTATCCATCCATATCATCATGTATATAACACATACAAATTACAACCATCCAGGTACAACACATATTCCACATCTCTTCCCATAACAGTACATTTCGACACATTCTAGCTCAAATATGCATGTAATTCTACTCAGCCTAAGGTTTAGAGAATGCCTAACCTACCCAACAAATGAATCCTCGCATTTTGAATCAATCCAACAAATCTGCTTCCAAAATACAACACTTTTGTTGCTTAAAACTTAGGATTATATATGTTCTCAATGCAATATTTGTGGGTTTTATGTGTTTTTGTGTTTAGAATTGCAGGATTATGGGTTGTCCATGATTTGGGGAAAATTATAAAAGTTGCTGATTTTTACTGTTGTACGAGATAGTCTATGGGTCGTAGAGCATTCTTCGAGTCAAAGATAGGTTTCATAAGGATTTTCAGTAAGTGGCTTTTTGCTGAAGTTGAAATCTACGAACATGCAGATGAGTCATGGAGAATTTTATGAGTTGTAGAATACCTTTCAAGCTATGAAGATCAGAGAAGTAAACTTGCAGGAATGTTGTCATACATAACCCTCTTTGTGGGTCATAATCTACTTTACGAGTCGTGAAGGGGTGTCATACAAAATAAAGTCTAAAATTTCAGCAATTGATTAGGAGACCTCGACTACGAGCCGTAGAAGATAATATGGGTCGTAAAGTACCTTTCGTATGGTGTGCCGATCAGTTTTTCTAATTTGTTTAGGACTTGTTATTAATTATTATAAATAGATTTTTTAGGTTATTTTTTATAAAGTGATCATCAGTTCTCATCAGTTCACATCAATTTTATGTAGTTTTTGGTTAAGCGCTCAACAACTCAATATTCTTAGAGAGAAAATTGTGAGAGAGTCTTTGAGAATACTTGTGCTTTAATTCATTCTTCAAGCTTGTGATTTTCATTGACTTTGTATTTACTTTTTCCTAATTCAATTGTGTAAGCATTTAGTTATATCTTCTCAATTCTAATCTTTTCATCTACACATAGCGTGAGTAGCTAAATCCATAACTAGAGTTGTGGGAACCATGAAGAATTAACAAAGTAAAACCGACTAATTCACAATTCTTGAAAGGTGTATATACATTTATTAATTAACTCTCTTCGTTTTGCATGTTTTCTGATGATGATCAACGTTAGAACTCGCCTAGTGTTACTGACTGGATTAAGGTAGTAATGTTCAGGAAAATAGATTAATTAACAAGATTTTATTGATGTGTTGTCATATAATCAACCAAACTGAGCCAAGGGGAGCTTGTACTGTGACTAATAGATGATGGTTAATAATGCGCACTACAGAGATGGGTCAAGTTACATAGTGAAATTCGCCCCTCTCACCTTTGACCAAAGGGCTTGATGAACTTAAATTACCATCCTGCATGTTATACACTAGACAAGAATTAGGTTATCTGGTGATACTGAGTTGGGGTATCATGGGGAACACAATACCCTAGTTGCTCTCTATTATTGATTTTTCTCTCATGATAGTTAGTTTAGTTTATTTTCTCATTGATTATTGCAAACCCCCCTCTAGGGAATTGAGTCGGTTAATTACTCAGATTGCATATTGGTCAACTTTCATGAGTCTATGTATTCCATGTGGATTCGACGCTAACCTTGGTTAGGTTCTATTTCTTGACAGCGACCATTTTATCCTCTAGAAAAGAGGTATAACTTGGGCGACATCAAGTTTTTGGTAGTTGCCGGGAAATACATCTATACTTAAGTGAATTCTTTAGTAATTCGAGTGTTAATCCTTCATTCCCTTTATATTACTTTCATTTTTTGTTTCCATTCTTTGCAGAGTGTACGAGTACTGTATAGCCAACACTCGGAGTCAAGGCAAGCCCTTAACTCCATTTGATCCATAGATCCACAAAACTTCAATAAGAATGGTCCAAGATAACACCAACAACGCGGTCAATGCAACCATGAACAAGAACAATAATGAGAAAGATCGGAATGAGAACCCACCTCCTTTGAAGGATATTTCACAGCCTCAGGATTTCAACGCCAATGTGTATCAGTAGAATTAGTATAGGTTGAATCCTATGGCTATGGAAGTTACTAGAGCTATTGTGTTTTCACCACTACCGACAGACATAAAGTTCACAGTCTCAAGTGGGTTACTTCAGATGCTGCAGAACTATGAGCTATTAAGGGGCTTACCATCAGAGGATCCACATAGCCACTTGCATAATGTGGCATTTGCTTGTAAGAGTGTGATAGGGACACAAAATGATTCTATGGATGTTGTGGGACTTTGTGTCTTCCTATTGTCTTATCTCCCACAGAGTTTAATCGCCAGCTGGGTAGACTTGCAGAAGGCCTTTTTAGAGAGGTACTTCCCTAAATCAAAATATCTTAAGTTGAAGGACCAAATCAACAACTTTGAGCAACTTCCTGGTGATTCAACAAGCACTACATGGGAGCAGTTTACAAAATGTCTTAAGGAGTGTCCCTAACCACAAGATTGTTGATGACGCCTTGGTGGAGATTTATTACCGTGCCCTTGATGAGAATAGTTAAGAGTGTGCTGACATTATCATGGGGGGCATATTTCTAAATCAACCATTTGCAAGGATTGCGGAACGAATGGATAAAGTGGTCAAAAAAAATTGTGCATGGGGCAGAAGGATAGAGCTTCCACAAAGAGTTCATGTGTTATCAGTATCGGGTCAAAGCAAGCCAAAATTAATGAAAAATCATGTAGCAGCTTTCTCGGCTTCACACAGATTTGGATGTGGTGATAAAGCAGAACCAAGAAAGAGTGAATGCAGTGGTTCACCCGTCTATGTGCACCTATATACGAGGAGCCATACTATGATGAGGACGCTTGTTTTATTGCATTTCAGACAGGGGTTTTCTGGGCCAATGTGTAAGGGTCCAATCAAGACTACTAGCACTAAGGTCGAGAAAATCAAGGTCAAAACTTTGGTAGAGATAGAGCTTATAGGGACAACAGTGAAGGATATTATGATAGGAATAGGTGTCCAGATGCATATTGGAGTTTCAAAGAAGGCTTTAGAAATGGTCTTTATGTACCACCACACAATTGCGACGTAGGTGCAGGCAATTCCAGAATTGAGGAGATATTTAATCGCTTATTGAAGAAGGCTGAGACACAGGATGAGATTCTAAGGGGTATGAAATCAGATATTTCAAGTACTAATCAGAAAATAGAGTCTCACTCTATGGCTTTTAAACATCTTGAACAACATTTTGGTTAAGTATCGACTCAACTAAATCAGTGTCAAAGGGGCACACTTCCTAACAATATAGTGCAAAATCCAAAAAATAAAGGGCAGTGTATGGTGGTCACTACTCAGGGTGGAAAGAGCACAATTAACCCTCCCATGCCGGTTGATGTAGAAGATATTCATGAGGCGATGATTGCAATAAGTGATGCGGATGAAGGAGATGATCGTGGCAAGGATGGGGTGAGTGAAGTGGCTGAAGTTCCACAGAGGCTTAAACCTGTCCCTAGGTCTCCTCTTCCCTTCCCTCAAAGACTCAAAAAGAGGGATGAGGAAGGCAAATTCAAGCACTCTCTCTCCATTCTAAAGTAGATCTCCATTAATATCCCTCTCATTGAGGCATTGGAGAAGATGTAGGGTATGCAAAGTATATGCAGGACTTGTCACCAAAAATCACACTGTGAGTCAAGAGCTTTCTCTGGAGCTTCAACATTGCAATGTTGTTACTACGAAGTCCTTAGTTCAGAAGCATAAAGTTCTAGGTGCTTTCACCATACCCTGCACCATTGGAGATGTAGAGTTCGCGAGGGTACTATGTGACTTAGGTGCAATAGCAATCTAATGCCCCTAGCAATCTACAAGAAGCTTAGATTGGGAGACCTTATTCCTACTAGCATATGGTTGTTGATGGAGGATCGCACGGTGAAGAAGCTTGTAGAGATACTATATGATGTGTTAGTAAAAGTGAAAAAATTCATATTCCCTACATAATTTATTATCCTTGATTGTAAAGTTGATTTTAAAGTTCCTATTATCTTGGGAAGGCCCTTTTTAGCTACTGGACGCATCTTGTTGGATATAGCCTACTTAAGTTTAGATTTGGGATAGATGAATCATGTTCAAAATGTATTAGCAAGCAAGGAAAGACAATGATGTGAGAGTGGTTTCTGTTGTAGAGATTGTTGATGATGTTGTACCAGAAGTACCACTTGAAGTAAGATTGGGCATTGACACTTTGGAGGTAGTGCTAATGAACTTCGACGGTGGCATTATCCAAGACAATGAGGAGATAGTGAATGCTCTAGGGACGTCTTATGGTCCTAGGCATCAAACTAAGCTACAACTAGATTTGCAAAATCGGGAGTCATCATCCACAAATCCTCCATAGAAGACCCACCTATGTCAGAATTGAAGGCTCTTCTAGCACATATGAGATATGCATTTTTTGGAGCCAACAACACTTTGCCGATCATAATAGCTGCAGATTTGAATGATGAGCAAGCGGATGCCCATGTAATGGTGCTCAAACAATTCAAGAAAGCCATCAGATGGACTATTACATACATCAGTGCTATCCCTCCCAGGGTATGTAGACACAAAATTTAGTTGGTCAAGGACTACAAACTAAGCATTGAGCACCAAAGGCATCTTAACCCTCTTATTCAAGAAGTTGTGCACAAAGCAATCATTAAATGGTTGGATGCAAGAGTAATCTACCCAAATGTGGATAGTAATGGGTAAGCCCGGTTCAGTGCATTCCAAAGAAAGAGGGTATTATAGTGGTACCTAATGCCAACAATAAGTTGATCCCAATGCAGACAGTCACAGGATGGAGGGTGTATATGGATTATGAAAAATCAATGCCTCGACAGAGAAGGATCACTTTTCTATGCCATTCATGGATCAGGTGCTGGATTAACTATCTAGAAAGGGGTGCTACTGCTTTCTTGATGGGCATTTAGGCTACAATCAGATCATCATTTCTCCAGAGGATCAAGAGAAGACCATATTTACAGGCCCTTATGGACTTTCGTATTCAAGAGGATGTCATCCGAATTGTGTAATGCCCCAGCAACATTCCAGAGATGCATGATATCCATTTTCTTAGACATGGTGGAGAACACTATTGAAGTCTTCATAGATGACTTTAAGTGTGGTTGGAAACTCATTTAAAGATTGTTTGAAGCACCTACATAATGTTTTGCAAAGATGCGAAGAGACTATTTGGTACTAAGCTGGGGAAAATGTCACTTCATAGTGAAATAGGGTATTGTGTTGGGGCACATGATATCTAGCAAAGTCATTAAGGTTGACAGAGCTAAAATGGAGGTGATCGAGAAGCTCCCACCACCCATCTTAGTAGAAGGTGTGAGGAGTTTAGTAGGGCATGCAGGATTTTGTCAGAGGTTCATAAAAAACCTCTGTAAAATTGCACACCAATTGTGCAAACCATTGGAGAAAGACACTAAGTTTGTGTTTGATGATGCGTGTCTGAAATCCTTTGAAGAGTTAATGAAGAGATTGATCTTAGTGCCAATCATTGTGGCTCCATATTGGTCCAAGACATTCGAGATCATGTGTGATTCAAGTGGGGTCGATTTAGGTGTGTTATTGGGACAACATTAGGAGAAGATATTACATCCCATATACTATGCCATCAAAGCCCTAAATATATCCCATAAGAATTACACCATTATAGAACAGGAGTTACTCGCACTGGTCTTTGCATTCGAAAATTTAGGTCATATTTGTTAGGGGCCAAAGCAGTGCTGTGTACAGACCACTCAACACTTTAAATATATGATGGCTAAGAATGATAAAAAGCCAAGGTTGATGAGATGGGTACTTCTCTTGCAAGAGTTCAACTTTGATGTTATCGACATAAAAGGGATAGAGAATCAGGTTGCAGTTCACCTCTCCAGATTGGAAGATAGGGCTATGATAAAGTTTGATGATGGATTAGAGATAAATGATTCTTTTCTCGATGAGAGACTGTTTGTTGTGTCTCATGATCTAATACCTTGGTTTGCAGATTATGCAAACTACTTGGTGAGTGATATTTTGCTGCCCGACCTAAACAAACATCAATGTCGGAAGTTTATATCTGATGTGAGGAAGTTCTTTTGGGATGACACATACTTGTTCTGTGTATATGCTGGTGGGATCATTCGTCACTGTGTTCCTAAGATTGAGATGATGAGCATCTTTGAGGCATGTTACTCATCATTAGTGGGTGGACATTGTAGTGGGATTCAAACAACCCATAAGATCTTACAATGTAGATATTACTGGCCCACCATCCACTAAGACACCCATGACTATGTCAAAGCTTGTGATAGGTGTCAAAGAAAAGGTGGGATTTCCCGCAAGCCTGAGTTCCCTCTAAACCCTATTATGGTCATTGAGTTATTTGATGTATGGGGGATAGATTTCATAGGACTAGTTGTTAGCTCATATGGAAACAAGTACATCCTAGTTGTTGTGGATTATGTGTCAAAGTGGGTGTAGGTTGTGGCTCTACCCAACAATGAGGGAAAAGGTGTCACGACATTTCTGAAAAAGAACATCTTCTCAAGTTTTGGCACCCCTCGGGCAATCATCAGTGATGGAGGTTCTCACTTTTGTAATCAACTTTTTAAAGCTCTTCTTGAAAAATATGGAGTGAAACATTAGCTGGTGACATCTTATCACCCTCAGACAAGTGAGCAGGTGGAGGTGTCCAATAGGGAAATTAAACAGATTCTATCCAAGACTATAAATCCAAACCAAACATATTGGTCGTAGAAGTTGGATGACGTACTGTGGGCATACTGGACTGCATTCAAGACCCCTATAGGTATGTCTCCCTACTAACTTGTCTTTGGGAAAGTATGTCACTTGGTAGTGGAGCTTGAGCATAATGCAATGTAGGCACTGAAGAAGTTGAATTTGGACTGAAATGATGCAACAAACTCTAGGTTGAGCCAACTCAATAAGCTTGACGAGTTTCGATTGAAAGCATATGAGAGCTCAGCCTTGTACAAACAAAGAATAAAGCTACAGCATAACCGTGGCATAGAGAACTGCCAGTTCACACCAAGGGACTTAGTGCTGCTCTACAATTCTATACTGAAGTTGTTCCCTAGGAAGCTCAAATCCAGATAGTTAGTACCCTTTCAAGTTACACGCATCTTCGATCATGGGGCTATTGAGTTAGAGAGGTGAAATGGAAGAACTTTTAAGGTAAATGGCCATAGAGTCAAGCCATACCTTAGGGATGTGGAAGAGATAAAGATGGTCGAAGAATGGGATCTTGAGGAAGTCTGAGTACTCAAGCTATCTATGTCGTGTCGCAATAATAAATCAGGCACTGCTTGGGAGGCAACCCAAGGTGGACACTGGCGCTTAGGCACCCAGGTATGTTTTTTGGCCCCTTATGTTCTATTTTATGTTGATCTTCTGCATTGGGGACAATGCACATCTTTTTCAATGGGGTGTGGGTAGTTATGGGCCTCAGTAAAGTTTGAGTAGCTTATGGTCCATAACTATCCCAATTTTTATCCTAGGTTTTCTTGCCTATATTCTTTTTCCTCGTGGATATTTATTTTCTGTTGAACTAACATGTTTAGGATGTTTAGATAATATTTGTAGCATATAGTACCAATACTTATGGCATATAGCATGTTTTTATGTTTTTCTTTGAAAAATGATACCCACCAATATTTTTGATTTACTAGTTGGATGGTAACCATGCATGTGTAGGTGTCTGACAATATTGTTTTGATAAGTGAGGGTACATCAAGATAAAAAGCTTGATATGTGAGTCTTTTGTTGATAATGTATGCAGTGTCATGTGATTGTGAGCATAATTTGATAAATTCATGTATTTTGTGCTAATTCAAAACTTGCCCTGTTACTCTAAGTTAAGTTGTAGATTAATTGGATTAGGAAAGAATCTTAGACCATTGTTCTTAAATAGTCCACTTTAGCCTAAACTGGCCTACCAAATTGATAAGATATCCTTGTTCCTAATGTTTGAGCCTAATATGTACGTATTCTTTGAAAATGCTTGATTAATCTAGCCTTTTCTAGTGATGAAATCCTGAAATTAGCCCTGGTTTTTACTTGAACATTGTGTACCTTAACTGAGGCAAAAAGCCAAATTTGAGGGTGGCTACCAAAAGTGGCCCTGGTTCAGAGGATGGATATTGTGCACCTCAATATAAGCTAAAAGCTTAAGTTGAGGGTGGCTGGTGTAAGAGTAAAGCACAAAAATAAGGGGGTGAGCTAGGAATACAGAGAAAAATCATGTACTAGCTGCAAGAAAAATGAAAGATGTCTTAATTGAGAGCTAAAAAGCAAAATGAAGTTTGTAAATAAGACAAAAAGCTGAAAAATGATAAGAAAGCACCCAGAGATGCTTGAAATAGGAAAAAAGGGAGAATAAGGTGAAATAAACAAAGTTGGAGGGGCAAAAGTGTAGAAAAACACAATTTAGAGGAGGGCCTTTAGTCACTATTTTTCTAAAATACCATACCAAAGCCCCCTAAGCCTACGTTACAAACCAAGAAAGTCCTAAAGTGATCTTAGCCTAATTAGTTGAAGGTCTGAGTTATGAGTATAGGGGAAAGCCTATGGTATTAGTCATCATGCATAAATATCTTTTGTGAGAGTGAGAGTTATTGCATAGTCCCAAGGTCAAATATGAAAACATCATTGAGTGTAAAAAATGGGACTTCTTTCTGTGAGGGCACTTGTATTGCGTTGTTAGCATTTGACTTGTTCAGTGAGTGTGGACTATTGATAACCCCTTGCTTGTCATAGTGGTGTTGTCACATGCACCGATTTTCTTTGGTTTGCTAAATAGCTATTTGATCCTGTGTTGAAAATTTGGTGTGGGTATCTGAGACTAAGATGTATGTGATGTATTCCATTGAGTTGAGGTCTGTGTGTTACTATATTATCTATATAGATTGAGTCCGCCGCTTGAGGACAAACAACAATTTTAAGTTGAAGGTGTTGATGTGCTGCAAAAATATAACACTTTTAATCTTTAAAATTTAGGATTTTGTGTGTTCTCAATGCGATTGTAGGTTTTATGTGTTTTTGTATTTAGATTTGCAGGATTACAGGTTGGCCATGATTTAGGAAAAAATTATAGAAGTTGCTAGTTTTTGCTGTTGTACGAGATAGTCTACAGGTCGTAGAGTATTCTACGAGTCATAGATAGGTTTCATAAGGATTTCCAGTGAGGGGATATTTGCTAAAGTTGAAGTCTATGAACATGCAGACGAGTCGTGGAGAAGTTTACGAGTTGTAGAATACTTTTCGTGCTCGGAGGATCAGAGAAGTGAATTTGCAGGAAAGTTATTAGACGAAACCCGCTTTACAGGTCGTAATCCACTTTATTAGTCATGAAGGGGTGTCGTAGAAATGAAGTCCAAAATTTCAGCAGTTGATTAAAGGCCCTGACTACAAGCCGTAGAAGACAATACGGGTAGTAAAGTACCTTTCGTATGCATGCGGACCAGCTTTCCTAATTTGTTTGAAACTTGTTTTTAATTATTATAAATAGGGTTTTTTTGGTTATTTTTCATAAGCGATCATCATTTCTCGTCAGTTCACGTTTGTTTTGTGTAGTTTTAGGTTAAGTTCTCAAGAACTCAATATTCTTAGAGAGAAATTGTGAAAGAGTCTTTGAGAACACTTATGCGTTAATTCAATCTTCAAGCTTGCGATTTTCATTGACTTTAGATTTGCTTGTTCTTAATTCAATTGTGTAAGTGGTTAATTATGTCTTCTCAATTCATAATCTCTTCATCTACATATAGTATGAGTAGCTAAATCCACAACAAGGGTTGTGGGAACCACGAAGAACTAACAAAGTAAAATCGGACAATGCACATTTCTTGGAAGGTGTATATGCATGTATTAATTAACTCTCTTCATTTTGTATGTTTTCTGATGGTAGATAATATTAGAAATCGCCTAGTGTCACTGACTGGACCAAGGAAGTAATGAATAAGAAAACAGATTAATTAACAAGATTCGGTTGATGTGTTTTCATCTAGACAACCAAACTGGGTCAAGGGAAGGTTGTACTGGGACTAATAGGTGATGGTTAGTAATGCACACTATCGAGATGGGTCAAGTCGTATTGTGAAATTCGACTCTCGCCTTTCACCAAAGGGCTTGGTGAACTTAAATTATCGTCCTTCATGTTATACACTAGACAAGAATTAGGTTATCCAGTGATACTGAATTAGGGAATCATGGGGAACACAATACCCTAGTTGCTCTCTATTATTGATTTTTCTCTCATTATAGTTAGTTTAGTTTACTTTCTTATTGATTATTGCAACCCCCCCTCTTTGGAAAATTAAGTCGTTTAATTACTTGGATTACATTTAGGATAATTTGCATGAGTCTACCTATTCCCCGTGGGTTCGACCCCAATCTTGGTTAGGTTTTATTTCTTGATATCGACCGCTTTATCCTCTAGAAAGGAGGTGTAACTTGGGAGACATCACCACCTTAGCTTTTTCCTTTCTTGCCATCTCCAAGATTGCTCAACTATCAAAATATAAGTCTAAAGATCATTATGGCTAATTTGGCTATAAAATCTTAGGAAATGGGTGAAAATACATCAATCACAATTAAAATGAGAAACATTGAGGCCCACAGTCGAAATGCTGAACCAATCCTCCTAAAATGATCCCTACATCACCCCGAGTCCATATCCAGAAATTCAGCCCCAAACAGATCTCAGAAGACAGAGAAACGACTAAAAAATGAAGTTGCATTTCTTATTAGAAAACATCTCTTACATAACTTCTTGGTCAAATTTCGCAAAAAATAGCCAAATTGACATGATCCAAGCATTCCACAATGTTCCTCTTCAAAAAAAGAATAATTTAGACAGAAATTTCACTTAATTTCATTGAGAAATTACTGAGCTATCACAATATAAAGTATTCACTCATTTCTGATATATGATCAATGAAAGAAATAGGATTTCACCTCGAAATAAAATAACAACAATAACAACAACAACAATAACAATAACATCCCAGTGGAATCCCACTAGTGGGGTTTGGGGGAGGGTAGAATGTACGCAGACCTTACCACTACCTCATAGAAGTAGAGAGGCTGTTTTCTAGGAACCCTCGTCTCAAAAACCCATAAGCAGAATAAACTAGATATGACAAAAAGGAAAGGAAAGAAAAAGGGTACAAAGGAGTGACTAATAATGAAAAGCACATGACATCATGTAAATATGATAAAATTAGCACATACATGACATATAATGACAACACATGATATAAAACATGACCTATCCCTGCTACCCTACTATACCCCAAGGCCAGACATCCACCTATTCTACCAACCAATTAGCCTGCTACTCTAATTCGTGACCTCCACTCTTTTCCATCTAAGGTTATATCCGCAGTGAGATCAAGTTTCACCATATCTTCTCTGATCACCTCTCCCCAATACTTCATCGGTCTACCTCTACCCCTCCGTGTAAATCCCAAAACCAAACTGTCACACCTCCTAATAGGAGCATTGACACTCCTTCTCTACATATATGCAAACCATCGCAGTCTCGCTTCCCTCATCTTACCTCTAGCTTCTCCCGAATGGTCTCATTCATAATATTACCACTCCTGATGTGACCACACATCCATTTCAACATCCTTATCTCTGCGACATGCATCTTCTAAACATGTGCATTTTTTATTGACCAACACTCCATCCCATACAACAAGGATGGTCTAACCACCATTCAGTAAAACTTACCTTTGAGTTTAGGTGGTATCTTCTTATCACACAAACATCCAAAGGCAAGACTCTATTTAGTCCAAGTTGCCCCAATACAATATGTGACATTATCTTCGATATTGCCACTACTCTCGATGATAGACCCCAGATACTTAAAGTTTTCCCTGTTGGGGATAGGTTGAGTGGAAAGCCTCACTTTAATATCTGCTTCATCCCTTGCAACACTGAATTTGCACTCTAAGTATTCTGTTTTGGTCCTGCTCAGTTTGAATCCTTTGTACTCCAAGGCATGTCTCCAAGCCTCCAACCTATCATTAACTTTAGTCTGAGTCTCATCAATCAGTACTATGTCATATGCAAATAGCATACACCATGGAACCTCCTCCTAGATAGATCACGTTAGCTCATCCATCACCAAGGCAAACAGGAAAGGGCTCAACGCAGATTCTTGATGGAGTCCCATCTCAATAGGAAAATATTCTGAGTCTCCTCCAATCATTCTTACCCAAGTTTTGGCTCAGTCGTACATGTCCTTTATTACCTTAATATATGCCATTGGGAAACCTTTCACTTCTAGATACCTCTACAGGATATCCCTTGGAACTTTGTCATAGGCCTTCTCGAGATCAATGAATACCATATGAAGGTCCTTATTTCTTTCCCTATATTTCTCCACTAATCTCCGAACAAGATAAATTGCTTCAGTAGTTAACCGCTTTCGGCATGAATCAAAACTGATTCTATGAAATAGACACTACTCTTCTCACCCTTACCTTCACCAATCTCTCCTAGACCTTCATAGTGTGACTTAACAACTTGATACCCCTGTAATTATTGTAGTTATGAATATTCCCCTTGTTCTTGTACAATAGAACCATTGTATTCCTCCTCCATTCATCAGGAATCTTGGTAGTCTTCATAATACCATTAAACAGTCTAGTCAACCACTCTATGTCATCCTTGACCATGTTCTTCCAACAATCTACCGGAAGCTCATCAGGTCCGATCGTCTTCCCTCTCTTCATCCTACTAATAGTCCTTCTAATCTCCTCAATTCTGAACCACCTGTAATAACTAAAATCACGATGACATTTGGAGTGTACTAACTTACCCAGCTCAATATCTCTATCTCCTTTTTCATTTAAGAGTATGAAAGTAAGCTTGCCACCTTAGTATAATGGAAATATCATCCACAAACACCTCACCCTCCTCATCCTTGATGCACTTCACTTGGTCCAACTTGTGAGCTTTCCTTTCTCTCTCTTTAGCAAGCCTATACAGTCTTTTATCCCCGCCTTTATCACTTAGCTTGAAATGTACACGGAAATTGAATTCTGACACCACCACGGTGTTCCTCGCAAAAACTCTTTTGACGTAACTTTCTGAATCACTCAAATCCGATAAAAATGAGCTCGGAATCGCAGTGCGAAGTTTATACATATAAATGTATTTTGCTTCTAGGAACGAGCTTATATATATACTAGTGGCGAAGGTCGTGTACTGCATGGGCTCAATATATGTTATTTCTCTTTCTCAATTTATGTTATTCGGATAAAATTTGGAAAGTTAATAATTTTAATATAATTTATATTTTAAATTGTTATTTATTTGATTTATAATATTTTTATTGTAGTTTTCAAATAATACATATTACTCTCTTTGTCCTAATTTATGTAGTCCTAATAGAATTTCGAGGATTAATCAAACTTTTTATAGTTCTTTTAAATACTTAAAATTATTAATTATTGTGATTTATAAAATTTTTTATGTTATTTTAAATAATATATGTTACTCCTTCTGTCTCAATTTATGCGCACTAATAGAATTTCGAAAGTCAATCAAACTTTTTATGCCTTTTAAATATTTTAAGATCTTAATTATTAAGAATTATAGTATTTCTTGCATTGTTTCCAAACATATATTACTTTCCTTATCCCATTTTATGTGGCACCAATAAAATTTTAAGACTCAACCAATTCTTTTTTACATGTCTTCTATAATTAATTAGTGAAATTTATCATAATTTCTATATTTTTTACAAAAATAGGTTACTTTATCTCTTCCATTTTATGTGGCATTGATAAAATTTTAAAACTTAACCAATTTTTTTTACATGCCTTTTAAAAATTTTAAGTTTTTTTACAATTTTTAAATATATTAAAAAATAAAAAAATAAAATAAAAGAATCACTGAAAAAGTACAGATGCATGGTCAAGCTACTCAAGCAAATATGTTGATCTGCTCCAAAAAGACCATGGGAAATTAACAACTTACCCATGATTGTTTTATGCAATTTTCATAACAATTTAAAAATAAGAGAAACAAATTAAAGAGGAAGAACCACTGAAAAATTACGAATTTACCCTCAAGCTACTTAAGCAGGCATATCGTCCAACTGCCAGTTTACTGGAAAATTATAGATATACTCTCAAGCTGCTCAAGCAGACATGTCAATCAATTGCCTGTTTACTGCTGCTTATAAGATAGCAATAGATATACTCTTTGGTCCTGCCCACATCACTTCCACTAGCGAAGTCTGATACTGCCATGTGGCAATATCTCTGAGTGCCACATCACCCCTTTCTTTTCAACTACCTTCAAATCCTTTTTTTTTACGATTTGACCTCATTCAGATTTCAATTTTCACAAACGAATTATGTAACCCTATGGATTTTGATGTTCCAGATTTAATGGTGTTATCAAAATACCCAACAAAGCTTCCCATGGTAAAGTGAGGGTCTCACTTCTTTATACGCAACTTTTAACAGAAAGCCTCGGGAGTCAAATCGCATTTGGAAGTCCCCGATACCAAACAAGGGGTCGTCCTAGATCAAAATTGGCGTTCAGAAGCTAATGCGCGATCAAAATTCTCATCTAGGGCACGACCCCCGAGGGTGCTGACTAAGTCAACTACTAACTAGTTCTGGTGGCCAAATTTTCAATCCATGATGTAATTGTATCAGGCATGCTCTTAGCCTAATTCGAATGTTCAAGAGCTAATGAAATGGTTAAAATTCCACTATGAGGACATTTACTAGGACTTCATCAATTTTTTTTTACAAGTATAACTTCCGGATTAACTCAAAAATACATACAACTCCTACATAACCCAACCAATAGACATCCCAATATTCCCAAAAAATCACCAATGCCTCAAAGTTATTATAAATAGGCTCAAATCAACAATAACTGCAAAATCATAGAAATGACTCGAAGGATCACTACAACATCCCCCACTAATAAGAATTTCATCCGCAAAAGTTCCAATACAGCCGATCGTACCTTTGGGCACATTGGACTGAGAGGAATTTGCTTGGGTCAAAATTGTCATCTTTATCCACCTCTGGAGGGATTTCATTTTCATGAAGTGCATTTTTGGGATCCATCTTCAACCAATTACACCTACAATCAAAGCTAACACAATAAAAATATCACAGAGACATTTTAAATCGCGCATTAGGAAGCATTTAGATCAAGAAAGTCAGTTGGAAAAAGTTTGGGTTATATATTATAGTGTTGTTGAATTTATACAGTGACACATTGTACTATACGTCCATGACCATACTAGCACATTCGTGAAGTTCAAGTTGCTCTAAACCTCTGCATTCGCGAAGCACATAGAGTTTTCAGAAAATTGCAATCATGGCATAGTGTTCGCGTTCACGGAGAGCAACAGTCACCAGCATCACATTCCAGATTTCATAGAGGCATTTTGTCAAACATATAATAGGCATGCATTTACAACAATGATTTGACAATATAATTTCCCCAAGACTATCCTCAATAGCATACAAACACTACCCAGACAACCATCAGCATGTTAACATCAGAATACATTTCATTTTTCAACGTTTAAATCCCAAAATCATCTCCTAAAACAGCCTAGAGGTACCACACCAAAGTAAGAAGAAATAAAGCCTAGAAAACAACAATGGAGAAGATCCATACAATTTCACAACTATGGATAGAAAGATTTAACAGAGAAGCCTCACCACTGTTATGAAGTTTTCTTGGTAGCATAGATTACCATGTAACACCTGATAAAATTATCAAAAATATCCCTAGAGGATAGATGTACGCATAATGCATCTTTCCATGCTCTATTTGTGAATCCAAGATCGGATATGCAATCAACATAAAACATTGAGAAAAAAATGGTCTCGGTCAATTTTTAAAGCAATCAGATCAAAAAAGTAATTTTTTGATAAAAAAAACTGAACCAGCACCTCTTCACGAAGAGTGCTCCTGTCGCTGATAGTGACTTGTATTTTTTTTAATTTTTTCAATAGGGATTAGAAAAACTCGTTCGGTAAAAATTTTGAAAAAGATACACTACTGTACGCGACTGGGTGTTCCAGTTGAAAATTTTCTTTTAATGTATGAGGGACGTTGTATACATTTTTCAACCCCTCATAAACATAAATCATGATTTTATAAAGCATTTTTTAGTCAAAAAAGAATTTCTAAAGCATCCAAATGCACAAAAATTTGAGAGAAAGAGAGACGAAGCGAGGGTTATTGAGATCGAGGTTGAGTTATCCTTCAATACAGGTATGCAAGGCTACCTAAAGTATTGGATTATGTTCATCCACGCGCCCATTCATCTACTTGAGTTAAGATCATGAGTATAAATTGCATGTTTTAAATCCTGTGGTTCTTGGGTTCCAAATTCTTGTACATGTTGCAGTTTTCATGAAAATACTTGAGTCTATTTATGAGTTACATCGCCATTACCATGAAATATGAATATTATTCGAATGCTTGATACCCTAGCCCTAAATTTAGTATTTTCTTTGCTTTCTAACTAAATTGAAAATTATGAATTTAACCTTCGAAATTAAAGAAATTGAACCTGAGAAGTATGTTTTATTATTTCGTATATGTATGTAAAGAATATCTATTATGTCTTATGTGTTGAGCCTGAACGATATGATGTACTTGACCATAATCAGTGAGAGTCTTGCATCATGTGAGTTAGAGTCTTGAGTTGTATTGTATAAATGATGGTTCTACGTTATTGAGTTGTTGAGTAATTGAGTTGAGTTATTGAGAATTGAGTTAACTTGTCTGAGATGAGTTAAAGAGATGACTTTGAGTCAATTTCTATGAGCATGTTTTAGTGATCTTAGAATGAGTATTGATCACCGAATTGGGTGATTAAGGAGCACCTCAGAACTACGTTGCCAGCGTTGGATAGTCGCATAGGATAATTATGGTGGCCTATGTCCTAATAGAGGGACACTCTCTTAGGATCTGAGAGAGAGAGGAGAGGTTGACGTCCTTTATCATGGCAAATTTAGGACGGGCGTCGCAACAAAGTCTTTTTGTTGTGCATCACCAAGAATCATGGTAGTGGAGAGTTATATCGGTTAGAGAAATTCTCAAGCAACACTTGAATTGAGCACATTTGTGATTTATGAGTTGAGTTGCATTAAACACTGCGTCTATTTCTAAAGCTTGATTTTTAAACTTGCATGATTTACTTAAGTTGAGTTATGAGATGAGAAGTTTTGTCTCGAGTTGAGTAATTTGATTGAGTTTGGGCCTTATTTGCTTCCTTGAGCTATTTTACATATCGTACATTCCACGTATTGATGCTACTCGGGGCTACATCATTTCATGATGCAGATACAGGACATAGAGGACTTCACCAGGCGCACCGTTAAGGTTCAGAGTTCTTGAGTTCCAGCCTTGGTGAGCCCTCCTTGCCATTCGAAGGAGACTTATTTTATTTCACTGTCATTGTTATTTTCTTGAGCTGGGTAGCCGTGGCTAGCATGGTACCATCTAGACATTTAGAGTAGAGGCTTCATGTATCTTGAGTCAAGTATTGTTGTGTATTGCAATTTTTTCCTAGACTTGATATATTTTGAAAATTATTTTATGACATCTTTGTCCTTTCTTTGAATGTTTTTAGTAGAGTATTTTTCTAATATTGAGTAAGATGTGATGATGAAGCTAGATGGTTCTCTTGAGGAATCAACAATGGTCTTCAAGTGTCGGCCACACCAAGGATACACTCGAAGGGCATGAAAAACTTGGCATCAAAGCACAAATTTCATGTGTCCTAGGGAGTCTATGAAGTCGTGTCTAGTAGAATCTTGTTTATGGGTGTGTTGTGTACCACACTTCATAAGGTAGAGGCTATAGAACATTAGGAAGGGTTATATTTCTCTTTATTCTGAGTGCAATAGAGTTTGACTCTATAAAACTCTCTTCTAATTCGTGTGTTATGTGTTTGCAGACATGCCTCCTAAGCGTACAGTTTTCCAACGAGATGGCTGAGCCCCAAACCCTGAGAATCCTCCACCAGAAGCCCCTACTCAGATGGGGACAAGAGGATAGGGATGACCTGCTAGGACCATTGGGGTCCCACAAGCACCTCTTGCTCAGCCAGCCTCTACTTCAGAGGTAGACTTCAGAGGAGCCATTATGATGCCACCCAGCTATTGGCCTCCCAGAGTAGTGGCCGAGGTTCCTGAGCCCCTAGCTTTAGCTCTCAAGAGCCCACTGCTGCAACTAGGGTACAAGACTTTTTTAGGGTGAACCCGTCAGTTTACACAGGGTGAAAAGTTGAGGAGGACCCACATAACTTTATAGATGAGATGTGCAAGGTCTTGAGGGCTATGCATGCGACTGAGGTTAAGGGAGTTGAACTTGCCTCCTATCAGCTAAAGGATATGCCGAACGTTTGGTATAATCAATAGGAAGATATTTGGGTTGAGGATGTTGAGCATGCTGAGTGGAGTGAGTTTGAGGGAGCTTTCCTTGACCATTTCTTTTCCCAAGAGTTGAGGGAGGCAAAGGTTGAAGAGTTTGTGAACCTAAAGCAAGAGGGAATGATCGTCAAAGAGTACAGCCTCAAGTTCACTAAGCTGTCCAGGTATACTCTAGAGATGGTCTAGGACATGAAGGCAAAGATAAGAAAATTTGTGTCTGGGTTGGGTAAACAGGTGAAGAGGCAGCGCATGGCAGCATTATTGATCCCGGATATGGATATCTCTAGAATTATGGTATATGCCCAGCAAACTGAGGAGGATAAGAAGAAAGATAGAGAAGAGCATTTGAGCAAAAATGACAAGTCAACTGGGCACGAGCCTAGCCAGTACAAGTAGGATAAGGAAGATAGATCTTACTTTCAGAAGAGGCATTCGGGGTATGCACCATCATCAGCCAATGCACCAACTCTAAACGTCAGGTATGATCAAAGGTCCCAAGGTCAGTCAAATTTTAGAGCACAGGGTTCCCAGGCCAGTGTGACCCTTGGCTCAAAAGGGAAACCACCTTATAAGAAGTGTGGCAGGATGCATTTGGGAGAATGCAAGGAGGGAAGAAATGGTTGCTACAAGTGTGGCCAGACCAGTCACTTCTTGAGAGAATGTCCACTTTGGGGTAATAAGGCACAGTCTTCTACTACAATGCCACCATCCAAGGGTAACTAAAAAGGTTCTACACTGGGTCCAAGTGAAGGAACAAACCATCTATATGCAATGGGGAACATAAAGGACCAAGAAGTTGCGCCAGATGTTGTGATGGGTATGCTTCGAGTCTTTACCTTCGATTATTATGCTTTGCTTGATCAAGGGGTAGCAGTGTCCTTTGTGACACCATATGTGGATAGAAAATTTGAGATTTCTCCTAAGTGTTTACTTGAGCCTTTCCATGTTTTTACTCTTGAATCTATCATAGCCAAGATAGTCTATAGGGATTGCATAATGTCTAGATATGGACACTTTGAGTTCTTGGTCAAGTTCTTTAGGTTGGCAAATGCACCTGCAACCTTCATGGACTTGATGAATAGAGTGTTCAGACCATATATGGATATGTTTGTAATAATGTTCATCGATGACATTTTGGCGTATTTGAAAGATAAGGAAGATCATGCTAATCACCTCAGAGTTGTCCTTTAGACACTTAAGGACTATGAGTTGTATACAAAGTTCTCAAAATTTGAGTTTTGGATCAAGTTAATGGCACTTCTAAGCCATGTGGTTTTCGGTGATGGTATTCAAGTGGATGCCCAGAAGATAGTAGTAGTTAAGAACTGGCTCATACCGACTTCTCCAATTGACATAAGAAGTTTCTTAGGGTTGGCAGGCTACTACCGCAGATTTGTTGATGGATTCTCTTCCCTATGCGGACCATTGTCCAAGCTAACTAAGAAAAAGGTCAAGCTTCGGTGTTTTGAGGAATGTGAGAACTTCTAAGAGTTGAATACTAGGCTGACTACTGCACCTATTTTTAACTTTGCCTGATGGGATGTAGGACTTTGTGATATATTGTCATACGTCAAGAGTTGGATTGGGTTGTGTGTTGATGCAGAGAGAGAAGGTGATATCCTATACTACCAGACAACTTAAGGTTCATGAGAGGAACTATCCGACCCATGATCTTGAGTTGGTAGTGGTGGTGTTTGCACTTAAAATCTGGCGCCACTACTTCTATGGAGTGCATGTGGATGTGTCCACTGACTATAAAAGCTTGTAGTAAGTTTTCAGTTAGAAAGAGCTCAACCTACTGCAGAGGAAATGGTTGGAGTTGCTCAAGGATTATGACATGAGCATTCTCTACCACCTGGGTAAGGCTAACATTGTCGCTAATTCTCTTAGCAGGCTATGTATGGATAGTACTACCCATGTGGAGGAAGGAAAAGAAAGAGTTAGTGAAGGAAGTGCATAGATTAGCTCAATTGGGATTTCAACTTGAGGAGAATGATGAGTGATCAGTCAATGTTCAAAATAGGTCTGCATCATCCCTAGTGGTAGAGGTGAAGGAGAAGCAAGACCGTGAAGCAAGATCATGATCTTGTCATACTCCAATTAAAGGAGCTGTCCACAAACAAAAAGTGATGGTCTTCTCCAAAAGGGGATATTGGGTGTTGAGATACTAGAGTAGGTTATGTATCCCCGATATTGATGCTGTTCGAGAGAGAATTATGACGGAAACTCACAGCTCTAGGTATTTCATTAATCTTGGCTCTAACTAGATGTACCATAACTTGAAAAAGTCTATTGATGGAGCAAAATGAAGAGGGATATTACCGAGTTCGTTTCAAAGTGCCCGAATTATCATCAAGTAAAAGTTGAGCATCAAAGGTCATACAGATTAGCTCAGAACTTTAAGATTCCTCAATGGAAGTGGGAGATGATTAATATGGACTTCATTACCGGTCTATCGTGGTCTCTAAAGTAGCATGATTTGATATGGGTGATTGTTGAGTGGATGACCAAGTCGGCTCAGTTCTCAGCAATTAAGACAACTAACACTCTGGAGGAGTATGCCAAGTTGTACATCCAAGAGATTGTGAGGTTGCATAGAGTTCCCTTGTCCATCATCTGAGAAAGAGGGGCTCAATTCACCTCCCAATTTTGGAAATCCTTCCAGAAGGGATTGGGTACTAAGGTAAATCTAAGTACAACCTTTCATCCACAAACAGATAGTCAGGTAGAGTGCACCATTCAAACGTTAAAAGATATGTCGAGAGCTTTTGTCCTTGACTTCAAAGGAAATTGGGATGACCATATACCATTGATTGAATTTGCATATAACAATTGTTATCATACAAACATTAAAATGGCCCCCTCTAAGGCCTTGTATAGGAAGAGATGTAGATTACCCATTGGGTCATTCGAGGTCAGAGAAGTTGAGTTGATTGGACCTGATCTTGTTCACAAATCAATGAAGAAGATTAAGGTCATTAGAGAGAGGTTAAAAACTGCGTAGAGTCACCAAAAGACTCACACCGATGTGAGGAGAATAGACTTAGAGTTCGAGGTGAGTAATTGGGTGTACCTGAAGGTATCACCCACAAAGGGAGTCATGAGATCTGGGAAGAAGGTGAAATTGATTCCTCGCTATATTTTCCCTTACCAAATCATGAGGAGGTTTAGGAAGGTTTCTTATGATTTAGAGTTGCCCTCTGAGTTAGACGCAATTCATTTGGTGTTCCACGTCTCGATGTTAAAGAAGTGCTTGGGAGATCCTTCCTTGGTGATCCCCATTGAGAACATTGGAGTAAAGGATAGATTTTCCTATGAAGATATTCCAGTTCAAATCCTTGATCGTCAGGTTCGCAAGTTGAGAACTAAATAAATCGCCTCAGTCAAAGTCTTGTGGCGAATCAATTTGTCTCTTTTAAATACAAAGTAGTATACAGAAAACCTGAACATCGTTTCAGTTTCACAGGGAAGATGAGGAGGATATGAGAGCTAAATAGCTGCACCTATTCATGCCCAATGATGAGGATGTTGAAGATAATATTCCTATCCTTGACTTAATCAATATAACTATTCTTTAGTTGATATGTCTATCCTTGAGTTTGAGTAGAGTTTGTTGAGGTCAATGAGGAGTCGAAAGAGTTTGAATTGTTGAATGAGTAATGAGATAAGTCTTGAGTCTATTCGTGTACTTATATCAACCTCTACTTATCATTTGATGATGGGAGATAATGTAACACTTGGTTAAATTACCAAAATACCTCTAGAGGAGAGATGTGTGCATAACATGTCTTCCCATATTCCATTTGCAAATTTGAGACTGGATATGCAATCAGCAAAAAAATTAAGTGGAAAAATGGTCTCGTTCAATTTTAAGAGTAATTGAATCAAAAAATAATTTTGATCTGAAAAATCGACCCAGTAACTATGCGCAACAGAGGAACGTCACGTCCCTATTGCAGATAGTGACATATTTTTTTAAATTTTTTCGACGGTTGGAAAAATTCATTCGAGAAAAATTTTGGAAAAAATACACTACTACACGCGCAGTCCGTGGCACAGACTCGGTATTTCCAGGTTGAAAATTTTCTTTTACTTCATGAGGGTATTCTAGACATTTCTCAACCCCTTATAAACGTAAACCATTATTTAATAAAGCGTGTTTAGTCAAAAAAGGGTTTTTGAACCCCATTCTAAAGCCTCCACACACACAAAAAGTTAAGAGAAGAAGCGAGAGTTCTTAAGGTCAAGTGAGTTATCCTTCACATACAGATATGTAAGGCTACCTAAGGAGTTGGATTATGTTCATCCACTTGCCCCTTCATCTACTTGAGTTAAGATCATGAGTGGAAATTGCATGTTTTAAATCTTGCAGTTCTTGAGTTCCAAATTCTTGTACTTGTTGGGGTGTTCATGAAAATATTTGAGTCAACTTATGATTGCATCATCATTACAATGAAATATGAATGTTATTCAAATGCTTGATACTATAGCCCTAAATTTAGTATTTTCTTTGCTTACTGACTAAATTAAAAATTATGAATTCGACCTTCAAAACTAAGTAAATTGAACTTGAGAAGTATGTTTTCTTGTTTCATATATGTATGTAAAGAATATCTATTATGTCTTATCTGTTGAGCCTGGATGATATGATGTACTTGACCATAATCACTGAGAGTCTCGTATGATGTGAGTTAGAGCC
>JAABOM020000103.1:11096891-11108636 GCA_011800125.2 Solanum clarkiae
CATTCGGACATTTTATCAAACACTTAGAGGGTGTGTAATGCTAGTATAAAATCATGAAATATAGAGGTGAAATCATGCAAGAAAATCCATTGTAAAACCATCAATCAACACTTTGCAACACCCTCAAGCAATATACATCAAAACCTCTTCTCAAATATTACAATAGATCAAAGATTTATAGCTCAAAACATGGAAAAACAGGCACAACATTACATAGCTTTCATATAGTGTGCAGTGAATTTCATAATAATCAAGACCCATTTGTAAATCAACATTAAATCATGCAATTTGAGTAAAAGGAGTCTTGGGTATCATGGATCAAAGAAACCTAAGAAAGAAACCCACATCCCTTAGCTCAGAGATGAACTTGGTGAAGATTGGAGATGGATATTTGGAGCTAGAAGAAGAACCTTGAAGGAGAACCTTCGCTTGGGATGAGGGTTTGAGACTTGAATTTGGGAGTGAAAATATGGCTAGGTATTTGAGTGAGTATTGGAAAATGTTTAGGATGATATGAGGGTGAAATAAGGCTAAATATGGGTAAAAATATATTTGGGAAAACTTAGGCCCAAGACTTAGAAGTCTTAGACCGAACTAAAAAAATAGTCCCCAAAATGTATTGGGGTGCATTGCGGAGGCAACGCGAAAACCCCACTAGAATTTGTAGTTTAGAATTTTGTAATTGCTAATCTTTCGCTCTTAAATTGGGGTTAGACCCTTTTTCACCTAATTTTGACCCCCTGAATAAGAATATGAAGCCGAATTTTTGAAATAACAAATGGATTTTGAGATATATGAAATTTAAAATTCCGAGCATTCCAAGGCACGTTTTTTGGCACTTTTTCGATTTGTTTCATACCCGTTAGTGCGTCAACCTATTTGTGCCAAAATTTCTAACTTCATGTATTCATTGTGACACTTGCAGGTACTATGGACCCCTGCCACAGGCTAGTCAGACTTAGTAAAAGGGACGAGCCTGTGTCACGCCTCTATGACTCCCCAATTATTTCATCTAGTCATCAAGCTGGGGTGACTCAGCTGATGACTGCTTTAGTGGATCTGAGGTTCGCCACACGGGCAATGTCTTCCCTCACTCCCCTCGAACTACACGGGCTCGTGCCGTAAACCGACGTAAAGCTCCCCAATCTGATAAGGGGGTTCCTTCCACAGAGTTAAGGAGGAGGTGGACACACCAGAACAGGAGGGGAATACCTTAGACCAAGAAGAGTAGGTGCAAACTCTGGAGGCTGCGAGTCACGACATTGAGAAGTAGGCAGATGAGATCGAACTCCGGGACAGTGATAATGAGGCTATACATTTTGCAATCTCCTGGACAATGGATCCCAAAAGTGCCAGGGCACTGATTGTATTTTTTCTAGGCTGGTGGACAGTCCCAGGAGCTAAGGATATTTACACTCATGGGCTTACAAAGGGTAGTGGTGCAGCCCCTCCGATACAGTAAGGGTATCCATATGTACCCTATGAGTTCTTGGCCAGAATTGTCGCAAACCAGCGGAAGACATGTGCCATTATAGATCAGATAGTAGAAAGAATTATGTATGTGGTCCAGTCTCACTCATAGCGGGTGGTGGACCAATGTAACGAAGTTCTTCTGAGCCGAATCACCACCTTGCAGGGCCAAGTCAATACTTTGGAGAGATACTTCCATAACATGTTTGGGAGTATGTCCAAGGAAGAAATTAAGAATCTAGTTCATAAATGATATGAAGGCCCAGATTGCTTAGCTGACTGCACAGTACCAGGCCCCCGCACCGGTCTCACCTTTGGAATCTTGGATGAGCTTGTTCAATGCTCCCGTGGTGCCTGTTTTGGATAAGATGTGGGGCGTTCCACCCACCCTATCTGATGCACCCGCACCACCTACTGATCAGCCCAGGAGGAAGGACAAGGGTAAATGACATGGCCACCGAAGTAGTCCTCCCCATGAACCACAGAAAAAGAAGAAGAGCAACAGATGCGCAAGGCCTTTAGGGCCCAGCGCTGAGCAGCAACCGAAAAGGAGGAACGAGAGCGGCTAGCAAGAGAGGCGGAATGAGTAAGAGCCTCCGATAGCACCTTTGGACCTGGTGCTACATTGCTATAGAGACCCTCAGGAAGGTCTAGTCCCACCGACACTATTGCTGCCTAGGGTGTCCTAGGTATAATTTATCCCCTATCTGTTCGTTTATTTGTGTTATGGTGTAGTGAGGACACTACACTGTCTTTTTGGAGGGAGTGGGGCATCCCGCCACTTGAGAAATTTTTCTTGCTAAGTTTCTTTTCTCTCAAGTGTATTATCTAATAGAACTGACATGTTTAGCTCATAATGTTTGTGTAAATATAAGTGTTCACAGAATTCTCGGTTATTCCTTGTGTTGCTCTTTGTAATGTCCATGTTGACAATGTTAAGGTTATATCTGTTTGCATCTCATCTTGACTAACTTGCATGATTTTTGGTAAGTATGGTGTGTGTATGGTTGGCACTCTGATGATTGAAGTATGTCTATGTGGTTTAGTGCTAATTAGTGTAGAATATGTGCCATGTGTATGTGAGCTTAGTTGCATAATTTGGTAGACGCACTTGTGAGATAGAGCTTATATGGTTAGTCCCACTGAAATAATTGAATGGCTGGATTAGGATGTGATCTTAAGTCATTGTTGTTGACTAGTCACTTAGCTAAAAATTGACCAACCTAATGAAACTATCCCTCTCGAACCAAAAGTTGAGCCTAAATAGACCTTTTCTTTGTAATCACCCAAATTCACTTCCCTATTCTATCTGTTGATCTTTGTTTTGGCCATGGTCTCTCCAAGGACATTGTGAACCTCTGCCTAGGTTAAAAGCCTAAGTTGAGGGTGGCTTAAATTAGCCTTAGTCCCATAGAAATATATTGTGAACCTTGACCCAAGCTAAAGGCTTAAGTTGAGGGTGGCTAGTGCAGGAAGAATAGAAAAACGAGTGTGAAAAAGAAAAAAGTGAGAAAAGGAGAAAAAGAAATGGGTTGTGACCATGAGCAAAAGTAATGAGCAAAAACAAATAATGAAAATGAGTAAATGATCACGGAAATCACTTCTCATACGATAGAAAGTTGGAGAAAAAGGGGCAATAAGTGTTGGAGAACAAATACAAATAGATGAGTCGAAATAAGTGTCAAGGAGAGGTCTTTTAGTCACTTGAATCCTAAATGTACCTTAATCGAGCCCGAGCCTACGCTACTAGCCATAAAAGTCCTAATGTGATCTTAAAAAGGTCATTCAAGAGTTAAGATGGCGAAAATAAGGGCAACCTTATGATAGATACGTGTGTGTCCACTGAAAGTCATTTCCGAGAGTGAGTGACTACATTCCAGCCTCTATTTTACATGCTTATGTTGTGAGTGAGACTTCTTTGTAGTGAGGGCACTATCTTTTGCATTAATTGGTTGCTAACTCAACTAAGGTGTCTTTGTTCCTGATCATATATGGTTCCTTTTACGGTGTGAGCATAATCTTAAACTTGTTATCGGGGCATATGTGTTGATAGTTGTGGGGGAATTCATAGTCTGAGTAAGCACTTGTGTTTATGCTTTGTTTGGTTGAGTCGTCATTGTTTAAGGACAAACAATCATCCTAAGTTGAGGATGTTGATGAGTCGTAGAAATACGACTCTTATAACGCTTTAAACAAAGGACTTTTACACGTTCTCAAGAAAGTTTGTCTTTTTGATGTTTGTTTTTGTGATTTTTCAGGAAAAGTGACTAAGGCATGGAGAAATGGGTGAACTATAGAAAAAGGGATTAAAAAAAGAGCTTAAGGATGAGGATAAGAAGATCTCCACGACCCGTGTAGCATCAAACGGACCATGGCAGGCCACGTGGATGAGGCATTGGTTAGAGGAGCAAAAATAGAATAAAGTGTGGGTACACGGGGACCTACACAGCTCGTGTACTTCCACATCGACTGTGACGCCCATAGTGGCCTCACACTTGGTGGCTGACGACAGTGACGAATGAGCTAAAGGGAAGCGCAAGAGATATTCGACCAAAGGGATGTCCCACGACACGTTTCACGGACCATGGGAAGTGTGATGCGTCGTGGCACAGCTCGTCAAAGTGATGTGAGGGAAAATTAAGTGGCATCAGACGGGGCCCATCACGGGCCGTGTGACCAACGCGGTCCGTGACTTGGCCCGTGGGGTCGAATGAAGCAGGAAAATGTTGAAGGCAAGGGCACAGCTACACGGACCGTTTGCCTGCACGTTGAGGAGTGATGCAGTGGAGCAAGTTTTGAAGGCCAAGTATAGCTACACGATCTGTTTCTACCTTCACATGGGCCGTGTGGTGGCTCGTGTCGATGCTGACGTGATTTTTCCTATTTTAAATCGGATAAGGTTTTCTTTGTATATAAATAGTATTTTTATTTGGTTTGTATTGAGTCTTGGATGGCTGGAGATACAAAACAGAAGAGAACGCTATTTTCCTTGTAATTTCATTAAACTTTGGAATTTTCCTTATCTTGTTCAAGATTGTGACCCGTGGATTCATTGATTCTTCAATAGTAAGTTCTTTATTATGAATTTTCTGTATCACTGTGGGTTATCTCTCTCGAATATGCTGGGAATAACTCACAATAAGGGTTGTGGGAAGCATGACAAGTCAATAAGATAGACAAATATGGGGTAAATCTTGGGATTGATTAGCGTATATATTGTAGTAATCTTCTTCATTATAATTTCTCCCTTAATGAGTCGACGCATTAGGGTAAGCCTGTATTCATTACATGCCCGAAAGGGATGTTTTGATTAGGAAAAGAGTTCTACGACGAAAATTCGAGGTTTTTAACCTAGTCTAAGTACTTGAGACCGAAAGGTGAGAGTATTCTAGGATTGACAACAAGGGTTAGTAAGTATACATTCAGAGATCGAAAGGTGATGAATGATATGCATCTAAGAAGGATCGATAGGTGAATTAGGTGTTACATAACTTGTTAAATCTTGTATACATAATCATGAATAAGTTTACCACTAGATCTTGTTATCGCATTAGATGTCATGGAGAACGCAATCCTAGCTTTGCATTAATCAATTAAAATCTAGTTGTCTTTGTACTCGTTTGTTACTTTACTTTAGTAAGTTTATAAAAATCAAAATCCCCCCCCCCCCATTTACTTTATGCATTTTTGTTTCGGGAATAGATATTACATCTGAAAATGGTGATAATAGATTTATTTTCACGCCTTCCCTGTGAGATCGACCTCAACTTTGGTTAAGTTCTATATTTGATCAACGATCGCTTTACTATTTCTTTTGTAGTGTAAATTTGAGCATATCACTGCTTCAATTATAATTTAACAATATTAGCCCAAATAAATAATTTTGCGAGAGTTGTCTGCTTCTTCACCACTATTATATTACTAAAGAAAAGTGCGGGTTTGTTAATTTAATATTTCCAAAGAAGGTTAACTATATTTCTTTCGCTGCTTCCAAAATTTGAAAATGTATAAAAAAAAATTTATTCGCATTACAAAAATTGAGATTAAAAAATATATGTTTGTTGTGCGGGTATGAGCGCTTGTGACTAGTATATATATACACACACACACATTGTATGCTGATTTAGCAAACCAATGTCTTAAGCCACTCAGCCATACCTCCAAATTGTTGACCGGAATGGAATTGGATGTGTCGGGTTTGGTTGTTTGCCGAAAGAAAGGCTAATTCCAATACAATAGGGGTCTACCAGTGCAAGTCAGCTGAACACCGTGATTGATGAGTGGGAGGCCCACGTCTCACCCGGTGGTAAGCGATGATATCATCATCAGAGATGAGCAGGTGGTTGAGCGTTATCGCGTGCGAATTCCGCCATTGAATGTTCCATTTTAGTTAGTATCATCAGTTGGTGCTTTGGAGTTTGCTAAGCGGTTCTTCGTACGTGGTAAGGTTGAGTTTGATTTTTTTGGGTGATAGTGGAAAAGTTGACAGATAAGTCATCCTTACTGCCATTCTACAGAACCATACATGAGATTTTCACCTCATACGGCTCCTCGTTCTATTCTTTCGACTCTATTCCTATTTATTAGCCTTCTTTCTACTTCAACATCAACTTCGTTAGCTAACTAATTGATCCTCGCCCATCTTTGGTTGCTTATTAGGAGGATTATGTTGGAACTATGCGATCTCGTTACAATGCTAACGCACACAAAACCAATCTCATAACTTTTTTTGCAGGCAGAAGGAAAGAGAAAACGAGCGAAATGATATATATATATAAGTCACTCATTTGAGCAGCTTAAGGTTGTTTTGCCTGCTTCAGCTGCTTGCAGCAGGCAGCTGAAGCAGACAACTACTACTTGGCTTGACGGTTCAAACCTAACATCTTAAATCTAATGTTCTACTTAAATTTACTGTGTCATTTCTATTAATTATTATTTAAATTATTATTTACAACTGAGTATTTCAGTTGCCTGTTGAAGCTGCTTGAAGCAGCTAGGTGACTACATGTATCTGTTTACTGTTATGGTGGCTATTAAAGCAGTTTCTTAATTTTATTGTGTCATTTCTGTTAATTATTGTTTAGTGATTTCTTCATGTACTTCAACTATGAAATTACAATAACGTGTCTATTTAATTTTATGGTGGCTATTAAAACGTATATTAGGCTCATACAACATACGGTCTAAAAAAATTAGTATTCCTACATATAATAAGCCGCTTATTTGAGCAGCTTAGGGTCGTCGTGTCTGCTTCAGCTGCCTCAAGCGGACAGTACAGCAGGTAGCTGAAGCAGACAGCTGCTGCTTGGCTTGACGGTTCAAGCCTGATTTCTTAAATTCAACGTTTCGAGATCGAACCTTAACAACAAAAATATTTACGTCATTTCTATTAACTATCATTTAATTATTTCTTCATCAAGTTAAGTATTACTTAATTATTTCTTCATCACCGTCAACTATGAAATTACAATAATAAGTCTACTTAATTTTGTGGTGGCTATTAAAATATCTATTTAAATTTACTATATCATTTCTATTAATTATTATTTAAATTATTATTAGAACAGAGAATTTCATATGTTTATTGCAACTGCTTGAAGCAGCCAAGTGACTACAACATGTTTACTTACTGTTACACTGGCATTAAAATAACTGTTTAATTTTACCGTATTATTTTTGTTAATTATTATTTAATAATTTCTCCACATACTTCAACTATGAAATTACAATAACATGTCTACTTAATCTTGCGATGAATATTAAAATATTTATTAAGCTCGTGCAATGCACTATCTAAAAAAACTAATATATATACATATAAATACTCAATTCCTCCTTCCAATGATTTCATCATTGAATCTCGGATCGTTTTATTCTTTTCCTTCTTATTTTTGATCAATAAGAGCCACATTTCCTAGAACAATCCTAAAGTCCGTAGAAGTTAAGGACACACACATACATAAGAGCATCAAGAGTCAACGGTCAAACTTCAGTTGCATCATCTCGAACAGCGGAATAATTGGATTCAAGACCAAAGAAACAAGGTAAAGCAGAATCCAAAAAAAAATCCTAGATCTAACACACTGATATACAACCTAACTTTTTTTTTTATTATTTTAATAGAAGACATAAATACAAACATTTTCAAGAGTACAAAGAGGTTGCATTGGGAGTTCAAGAGCAAGAGAGGCCTGCAAAACTAAGGCTTGGTGAAAAGAAAAAACAACCCCAAAGGGTTGTCATGGCAGGAAAGACACTTGCTGCCATGGCCAAAGCCCATGAAAGTGACGCACTATACCTAGAACTGCCAAAAAGCAACCACCAGAAGAACAAGACACAAACTTAACCCAACCATCACGGGGTGAACCTTAACATAAAGGTTCAACAACGTGAAAGACTCGGTAAAACTAGAAGTGCACACACATAAAAGACTTAAGACAACATAGAAAAGCTTCTACCCCCGCAAGATTTGGTAATCAATGCAAAGCTAGAAGCTAAAAACCCGTGGCGACAAGGACTTAGGACCAGATCTGAATCTCTTAATCCAAAAACTCAGCGTTGGTATCTCAGGGAACTGTGATTGGAAGAACAGGAAATATTCCCCAAAAACAGCTTTAGTGTAAAAGCTGCAAAAAAGACAACCAACCACATCCCTGGAAAAGTAGCCGAGGTACTGGACCATTAGAAGACCCAAGATCATGGACCAAAAAACTTTATGCTAACACTAACAAAGAAAAACTAGTTAAACTTCCTTGCTACGCTCCATCTTCAAAGGCCATCAACTTGTAAGTTGCATTGATTCTTAAACCCTCTCTACTTAAGAAAGGATATCACACCTCCAGAGTTTGTTCTAAGAGAAGATCAACACTGCTGCTACTGACCCCAATGCAGTGCTGGATGTTTAAGCCCATAAGTGTCTGCCGCAACTTCTGCAGAAAGGGTACACTTTTGTCTGAAAGCATAGAGCAACCAGACAGTGAGAGGATCTGCAAATTAAGTTGCACCGCACTGGCCAAAGATGCAATACCTGAATCAGTTATTCCGCACTTCGAAATATCAAGTTCACCAAGCAACCAACAGTTGTTGGAAATTGCTAACAAGGTTGCATCAGTAACATATCGACAACCGTCAACATTCAGACACTCAAGACTTCCCCCATGCAACTCAGTTAAGGATGAAACTGATTTGTCGGTAATATTAACACATCCACTTAGATTCACCCTGACCAAACCAGCTTCACAGCTTTGCACAAGAGGGATAAGACCCTCATCAGTTATTTCAACAAGGCCACTCAGCTCCAAATGAGTCAGTTTGGGGCACATCCTACCCACTACAGCCAGGGTAGCATTACCAACTCCAGGGCAGTTGCGAATAGACAAAGACTGCAGTGAGTTGCAAGGCAGCACAGATGGAAATCGACAGGCTAACTCTTTAACACCAAAGCAGTTTATCAAGGACAGAACCTTCAACTTCTTACCACAGTTAAAAAGAACACCAAAAAACCCAGCCTGGGTGATCCTGTCGCATTCTTCTAATTGTAGGTTCTCTAGTGCGACTGAACTTTTGGTAAAAGCAACCAAGCCATTATCTGACAGGACTGTGCATTTTCGAAGGCAAAACAGCTTCAGGTTTGGGCAACCTTTACTAAGAGCATCAAGTCCCACATCAGTAACTCCATGGCAAGCAGTTATTGCAAGCGACCTCAGCTTCTGCAAACCTTGGCCATTACCCATGACCCAAAATCCTCTCTCATTTATGTTTTGAAGACCAGTAAGGGCTATGCCAGTCACGGCAATGCCATAATGTCCAATAACAGCAAGGGAGATGTCACTGATGTTCAATGCATGAAGTTTCACCTTTGTCAAGACATGACCAACTGATGAAAAGAGACTTGCAATTCCTTGATCTCCAATGAGTGGGCAGTTTTTGAGAGACACAAACTTCAACTTCGGGCAAAAACGGCCTACAGCTTGAAGACTTTCATTCCCAATCTTTGAACAAGATTCTATCGTTAGAGAGGTCAAATTAGGACAATTCTTCGCAATAGCCAACAAAGACATATCAGTAATTGCAGGGCATCGGCAAAGATCAAGCTTCTCTAACAGATGACATCCCTGAGCAATCTCAGATAAACCATCATCACTGACAGAAGATAAATTCCACAGAGAAAGAGCCCTGAGAGAAGGACAACCTCGAGCAATAGCCTTAAGGCCAGTATCAGTCACACCACGGATAGGGTTGCTTCCTCGAATAGAAAGCTTCCCTAACCCTCCATTGCTTGGAGTTCCAACAGCAATAGCAGCAAGTCGGACATCTGTTGCTTTTTTTCCATCAAGGCACCTGGAAAGATGACCCTCTCCTTCAATATCTTGAGATTCAGCCTCAGCAACTTCTACACCATTAGGGTCCACATCCTTACCCTTTTTAATAGAGTCCACAGGCTTAACAAGGGCACTTTGGATAGATGTTTCCTCGGTCTTCAAAGATGCATTGGGATCTGCAGTGACTGTTTCATCCCCGCGGATGCTGCTTAAAAGCATAAGCCAGCGCTTGGAAACACAAGCACAGGCCCTCCTCTCTTTGCCATCAGAAAGGCGCCTCAATACCTCAAAAAGGCATTCATCAGGTAGGACATCAATGGAAGACAACTTCTGCTGCTTTTCAGTGAAAATGAAAGGGGCAGTAACACGAGACCTTTTGCAAGGAGGAAAATAGACATCCACATGATGCCTAAGGGACAGAAATAGGCTGGATTCCTTGGGACTTGGGTATACATCCCCACCACGGTAAAAAGCATCATCACCTGAAATCAATAAGATGGTAAAGAACGTCAGCCAAGGATCATAATTGAGATCAAACAGATCTTCAGAAAGGCCAAACCCATTTCACATACAAGTCTGATCAACTTCAGATTTAGAGCTTATATCACAGAAATACAAGATACTCCCTATACCAGGTTAATCAGTTTTGATGAGTTCTGTAAAGATAAATATTTCAGTCAACCATGAAAAGAATAAAATTATTTTCAACATATATCCCATCAATGAGTTTTCTTGCCATTCAGGAACAGCTAATTTCTGAATACGAATATTCCTAGAAGAGTACGTCTAGTTTCAACATAACATAAGCACATAAATGTCGTTCCGATCCATACTCTATATGGAAATCTGCACTAGTAAGGGAAAAAAAAGGAAATTAAATTGTACAATATCTAGATCGAAGTGGAGATCACACTTAAGCTAAAATCAAGGGAAGGGGGGGGAGGAGGAAGGGATCCAGATGTAGAAAGTCCAGTAGTTTCAAAGAGAAAGGTGCATAAATTAATAACACATGAACTTTAATTTAAAAAAAAAAACACTAAAATCTAAAACACCAGAGAGAAAAAAACAATAATTAAGATAGAGATTGAATTTTTAAGCAAAACCCAGAGAAGGATCGAGAACATACCACTAAAATTGAAGACTTTAGACATGAGTATGGTTGAAAAACACTTGGGAAGTAGAATCTGCACTGTCCAGGACGAAAAAACCCTCTACGGAGAGCAAAAATCGACAGATCAACCAAGAGAAACACAATTAAAAGAGGATGAAGAATTGGTTGCATCAGAAAATCAGGTAGCAAGAGATCATACGGAAACCCTTTTGAATAGGGCAAAAAGAAAGAGAAAAAGAGAAAAGGATGGGTTGGGGGGTGGATTGAGGTACAAAATTATAAGCTTTCTGTGGGAGGTGCTGTCTATCTATCTATATCTCTCTTTGTGTAACGTGGGGTCAAGGGTTTTCTATTTTGATTTTTGTTTTCTGTGGTTCATTATTATTTTATTTTATTAGGAAAGAAGGAAGAAAAAGTATGCCATTCAGATACAATGAACCAAATCTATAAATGATCTTGACATGATGCTATGTTCAATGTTCCTTGCATTTATTTTATTATTTTAATGCTGGAAATTATTCATTTTATTTAACCCAAAGGCCTACCTATCAAGGAATCCACAAATTTCAATGAAATTGGGTAGCCATCAAACACAGCTATGCGGTTAACTAACTAAGGCAAGAGGTTAGTTTAGTTGGGTAAGAAAAGGTAAGGGAGAACACATAAAAATGACCCTCAACTTGCCAAAACTTTTTAAGTTGGAACTTAAACTTTCATAATGAACAAATATGACTCTCAATTTGGGAATTCCTAAACAAGTAGACGTAGGATGCTGACATGGCACAGTGAGTGTATTACACTCGCGGGGGGCGCGTGAGAGGTATTTTTTTGAACATTTCAATC
>JAABOM020000103.1:11108736-11122376 GCA_011800125.2 Solanum clarkiae
TTTTAAAAAAAGATTATTATTTAAAATATTGTATATTTTATAAGTGTGAATTATAATTATTAATTAGATTGCAATCTATTAAATTTCATCTAAATTCATTTAATTCGTAGTCCTTATGATCCAATTCATTTCAATTTTACTTAATTTCTTTGCAATTTATTTCAACTCTAGTTAGTCTTTTTACAATTTCTTTCAAATTTTAGACTAATAGACCAATTTATAGCTAAATCTGAAATTCTCAATTCAATTCTTATTCAATTTAAATTCGGATACTCACTGTTTTAACCCGAATCTGACCCATCACTTGAATTCAATCATAACCATTCATGTTTAATTGGAGGGCTGAAATTTAATCTCATTTTTTAATTCCCAATTCAATAGACAACCCCTAAACGACCTTTTTTCCAATCCAGAACCCCGTGAAAACACCCACCATCGATCTCCCTCTCCTTGTCCCTTTTCCGGCGAAACACAAGCTATATCCAAAAATCAGAATTTTTTTACATATTATTTATAGTCGTGTACTCAATGATATAAGTTATACACATAATAAATTTATTTATTCTTCAATTTTTTTAAGGAGGAAAGAAAAAAATTTTCAAATATCTTGACAATTTAAAACTAATTAGCTACGGATCATTTGACGTTACATTTGTCATTAATCTTTAATAATTTTAGTACAAAATTTAATCGCTAATTCCATAACTATAAATTTAATGTCAAATCCTGGCACACTATTTAGCTACATAAACTAATTTTCTTTGCTAATTCGTAGCTAAAAGTTATGCCTATTCATTTATTTTCGTAATTTGCAACCAATAACACTTTCATAGTTAGTATGTTGCTATTTAGTGACAAATATTGTATTGTCGCTAAGATTCGTCGCTAAATCGTATTTTTTGGTAGTGGATGGTGATTAAAAGTACTGAAAGTGCACTCCTTTTATTTATTAGATTAAAATTACCGACCTCAAAAAGTAATATACTATTTAAAAAAATTAATATTGCGACCTCAAGATGTTAGTATTGAACCATTGTGATTAAAAGGAATGAAAGTGTACTCGGTATATTGATTAAATTAAAAAGTCGATATTTTATTTTAAAAAAAGTTAATACAGCGACTTCAAATGTCGGTATTGAACTGTTGTGATGAAAAGAAATGAAAAATATACTCCTTTTATTTATTAGATTAAAATTATCGAGCTCCGAAAGTCGAAAGAATATCGACCACTGCAAGTCAATTTTACGAAAAACAATTAAATAGAATAAAATATTAATTAAAATTCATTGGAAATATTTATTAATTTTTTAATGAAATTGAAATAAAATAAAATATTATTATTTATTTATTTATTCAATTCAATACAGAACAAATGAGGTCGATTTTGATTGTATTTATTTTTTTGGGGGAAAATTTCTACTAACCAATGGTTATTACCTAAAAAGGCATAACCTATAGATAAAAAGTTTGAAGGTCAAAAGGGCATAATCCCATGGATAAAAAGTTTGAAAGGCATTTTGGGTTAAAAAAAATTAAAAGAATTGACATGTCTAACCTTTTCAACCATTTTAATTACTAAACTACCTCTAAAAAGGCATTTAGTGCCAAAATCCTTTGTATCATATATATTTACCCTTTTTGGATTCAAATAAGGAAAAAAGTAGAAGTCAATATTATAAATTTAATTAAATAAAAATTTAAAGAAAAATAATGAAAAGACAATTTTATTTGAAATTTCTTTAATAAAGAGCAAAAGCTTCAATCAATATTTCTAAAAATCTTCATGCTTTTAATATAATAATGATATAGATATATAGATATAATTATATAATTTACACTTTGACATCAGTCGGAACAAAAGTCGTAGCAATACTAGTCCCATCAGAGTTGGGATTAGCTTGTGTGTCGTTACTAAGTATATTGGAATTACCATAGGTAGCTAGTTTAGTAGGAGTAGTTAAAGGCAATAAACATTCGAGTTTAAAGACAAAATTAAAATACAAATTATATTTTAACAAAATTCAATGAAATAATTTATGTTTCCTATACTTTCCACCACTATAATAGGATAGGCTTGCAGACGTGGTGGTTTGAGAAGTTAATTTTTTCAAGAAAGATTATAACGATGTAATCTTTGTCCTCTTACGCTTATGCTTTCAAGAATGATAAAAACATTTACCTACATCACAATTTCATTAACTCTCAATCTACAAAACTGTCCCAAATAGAGTAGGAGCAACTAGAAGATGTATCATGTCATCTGACAAGGTTGCTAAAACTCGCATTTTCCACTATACCAGCATGCCATCGAGATTTAGTACGGCCACACAAATCATAATTCAGGAATTACATTTTATATTTGAGGAGCTCTCTAAACTGACCAGCCTTGTTGTGCCATTCAAACTTCATCATTGTCATAGGCTCCTAATGATTTCTCTTCTATGCCTTTTCCAAGCTTCTCAAATTGTCACCAAAGTCCAATCTTTCACAGCTTCAGGAATAATGTATTTCTCCTACAATTTGGAGTCATTCAGTCAGATAATTGATGTAAAATACTTTTTTACAAATAATTAAATATTGAGAATGTCAAATTGGTACAATCCCATTAATTTTTTTTAGTGTCCATGTTCCTCCAATCAAATATTGAGAATGGGCAAAGGGTTGCAGTTCTTGCCAATGTGCCTAGGAAGCTACTTAACTTTGTTACAGCGTCATCAGTAGAACCAACAGGTACTATTTATTAGGATCAATTTACACTCTTATCGACCATGTACATTATGCATTTCTGTTCTACCTCTTTTCTTTTGAGTCGAATGGCCTTCAGCTATAAGAAATACAAAAGAAATTAGAAATCATGGATGAATTCAATTATGTGTTACCTTGTTCTTCAGATTGTTCATTTGTTGGAGTGGTAAAATTAATTTGATCCTCTAACTCTACAGGCTGCTCCTTCACAGATTGTCCATTTGCTCCGGATTGTGGTGCTACTGGCTGTTGTTCTTCAATTAATTTCAGCAGATGCTCTTCCTCTGACTATATAGCTGGAACAATTTCATTTGTTGTCAATAACCATCGTCGTGTAATTGCCAAGAATGATAACAATCCAAGTTTAGCGTTTGACTTTTTTTCACTCTTTTATTTCTTTTTGAAGGCTCTTGTTGACTCGACTGTCCAAAACTTGTAAAAGTAAATACTGATGGCAATGTACACCTGCACTCGAACATAATCACAAAGATCTTACAAACCCAAGCTATCACTTCCCTCATCAACAGCCTCATCATCTTCTCCAACAAGAAGATTCTGCTATTAAAACAGCCATTCTGGTAATCTTTTCTGCACTTGATCACATGTAAATTATAATTACTCTACCACCTACTGCCACACACACACACCCCCCCAAACCTTCCAACCCCAAAGTACATCCTAGCAATGAGCTTACTCTATAAAGTTGATTAATCAACAAATTGGAATCCAGAGAGAGTTTAAAGGATCACTCTACAATTTATTTTAGGAAATTGATTTTACTGTAGCTTAACTAATGATTTTCTACATGAATTGTTTAGAAATAGAATGTCTATGCCATGGTCTTAACTAAGACGAAAGGAATACAGATTATGAGTTAGAACTAACATGCACTTCAAAATATGCTGTCCACGTTACACATTTAGGCTTATTCATAAACACGATATCCAATTAACGGAAGAAAGCTCTTGAAAAGCAGCTGAATGTTTAGACTTTAAAGAGTTAATGATGATTTAGTTTGCTAGATTTAAAATGCCAAGAAAAAACAGCACATTCAACAAATGATGCAAAACAGAGACTCAAAAAGGGTACTTAACATTCGAAATATTTAATGTGGTACATGTTATATATCCTAGATTCCTAATTTTAGTCAAATAAAAAGAACAAGTGATGCAAAGCAGAGTTGATGATTTAGTTTGCTAGATTTAAAATGTCAAGGAAAAAGAAGCACATTCAACAGATGATGCAAAAGAGAGACTCAAAAAGGGTACTTGACATTCCAAATATTTAATGTGGTACATATTATATATCCTAAAATTAGGTATGATGCAAAAGAGAGACTCAAAAAGGGTACTTGACATTCCAAATATTTAATGTGGTACATGTTATATATCCTAGATTCCTAATTTTAGTCAAACAAAAAGAACAGACGATGCAAAGCAGAGACTAAAAGGGTACTTAACATGTCGAATATCCAGAGTTCAATCATAGAAAATACTCAACCCACGTATGATTCTTGCTTAAATTTTATTTGGCCAAAACGCATTACTTTATCGAAGAAGCAGATCTTTACCGCACGGATTTGGTTTTTCTTTTTTTTGGATGACAAGGGAAACCCGCAGCCGCTACCCTTTGGGTGCGCACAGGATAAACCCCCGCTACTATGCAATAGCTTGCAAACTACACAGGAAAGGTAACCCAACCCAGAAAGCAAACCCCTTGCTTTCGTTGGCAAGGGGTTTCGAACTTGAGAGGTCCAACATGAAAGTCTCAAGCCCAAACCACTGGGCCACCCCAAAGGGTCGCACGGATTTTTCGAATAGCTTAAACATATAACAGGATATCACTCGCAAGTCACCTTCACAAACTGCACCACTTGTTCTTTCTTATGGATAATATTTAAACACATGATTACAGTCTTAGGCGACAAACATGAATAATGACTTAAAAAGGAAAATAAAATGATGCATTAGCCATGACACAGAACACAAAATTATCATATTACCAAGCATGGGCTGAATCATACAAGTCCATAATCTAAAATTAAGAAACAAGATTAAAAATAAAATGTTACTGACCTTCTTGCGAGCAGTGAACTGGGGTTCCTTCGACAAAAAATCTATTATTGAATGTGCACGATTCCAAGTCCGAACACCTTCAGATCCACAATCCCAGATAAGCAGAAATCCACAATCCCAGATAAGCAAAGAAAAACTACACAACAGATGAGCAGAAATCAAGCATCTAGCACCAGCAAATGAGCAGAAATCCATAATCTGAGCAATAAAGAGAGAGATTAGAACTTGGAATTTTGCTGATCTACTGTGAAATTGAAGATTCCTAAGAGAAACTGTAGAAAGAAGAACACTGAAAATGAATAAGAGAGAAAAAAGAAAAAGTATTAGTCTCAAAGAAGAAATGAAAGACAAAAAAGATAGCATAACATGTCTAACAACTCTTAGCACATGCGTATTACTGACGTTGGACTAATGTGAAATAAGCACATTAATAGAAATAGAAGTGATAGCAAATAGAATCCACTCGGCATTCATAATTGATATGATGAAACCATAAAGGGCATTTATTACTCACTACAGAAAACAAAGAAGAATGTATATCCGAGCATGTTTGGAAGATCCTTTATCAATCATCAGCCTCCATCTAATCCCTATCTGAATCATCATAGTCACCCTCTTCTTCCGATGTTTCCATAGTTACATCTCGTGAATGTTGTGCAAGGGAAGGCACATCAATGATATTAACAGGGAGATCTTCTCTCGATCATCTAACATCAACATCGAGTAATCTATTGTACTAAGTTCACTGGACAAGGAATTTCCTCCGAAAGAAGTTTGTATTAGAATATGCCCCGTACAACCTGCCATATACTGAGACTTTATAGATGAAATTAAAATGTAATTACAACTTGTAGTGGGAAATACATTTCATAGAGACCAGTAAACACGAACAAACTTGTAAACGTTGTCCCATACAGGATTCTGTTTAGATTAACACATTCAACTAACCTAAGTTGGTCATGGCATCAGATTCTTGAAGAAAGATGTAACTTATATCCACTGACGTAAAATTTTACAATTAACCTTCTACACAAGGTTACTTGTCCTATTTCTCAAGTAACTAATCCCAAAAATTACGGAAGTAAATACTTTTTAAAGTACCTGCTTGTGTAATAAAGGTTCACATTCTCACTTATAGAAGTTACTCCTTGGATAATAGTTCAAAGTTGTATAGAGTCCCTGAACCTGAGCACAATAAGTGATGCCACAAAATGGCTGCATCCCCCATGGCTGATGAGAAATCAGCGGCAAGGGGAACACAAAAGTGCCAAAAAGGAAACAAGGTTCATAACAATCTCAAATTTCCACTAACATAAATAAGTGTAAATCATTGTCTCTGATATTTACCTAAGATATCTACATCTGGTTTTGTAACCAACCTAAAATTCTAATTCCTGTGAGAAAAGGTAAAACAGTAACCTAAACTCCATCTACCAAAAATTGACATCAAAATTGGAACTTGGTGCTCTTCAGCCTTTAGAGTGAACTTCTAAGATACACAAGCGAATACTTACATCAGTTCAGAAATCCAAATTTATTTGACAGTAGCAAGAAATCTCCTCATGCAGCAAATATTTCCCAGAGTAATTCAGAGACATCAAACAGGAAAGCACAATATGGGGGAAAAAACATGAGAACAAGCAGTCTGGGAAGTTCTGAAATTTAAAGTTCTAGTGAAAGGAAGACAGTGCAATATTACCTAATCTAGAAACAGGAAACACTTGGACATCCATAAACAAAAATTTGATGAACAATCATCCTCATGCATGTCTACCATTGTTTCCATGTAGCTGAGCAGCTCTTAGACTAGGCTCATCCTGAAGTGACATAAGATGCTGGATGTTATTCATATCCTGTAAATTACAAAGTGCAGAACTAGAAGACAGTGGACAAACCTGCAAACCATATGTGAAACTCGGCTGCCTAAAATCCAAATGCCCCTAAATAAATCGAAGAATCATTTAAAACAATTCATGCTCTGAATAATGATTTCTCGCCAAGAATGTTAAGTAGTCGCACACATACTAGTCCTGGAATGCTTTGTTGAGACCCGAAAAATCCATCATGGTCAGGTGCAATTGTATTGAGTTGTCCCTGCAGCATGATTAGAAGAGATCTCATTTACATTGATCTTAATCAAACTTGTAAAGAAAAGCTGAGTTAATAGACCATTATTACATACCAGTCCCTGCAAATTCTGTTGGTTAACATAATAGCCATCATGGGGAGGTTCCATCAAATTCAACTGTATCTAATAGTAAACACTAATTAGATATCATAACAGTCGAAAATCACAAAATTATACTTGTACTGACTCATTCTCTTTTACCGAGATTAAGCAATAAACAGGAATGTGATCTAGAGAAATATTGTAACTTACCAGTCCCTGCACATTCTGATGTGTCCCATAGTAGCCATTCAACGTCATCCCACCCGCAGTAAGATTACCCTATAACCAGCAAAGTAAAATTAATATATCACCAAAGTCTCACACGAGCAAATATAATGTCACTCAGGACAAAAAAGGACGTGTGGCAAGTCCCAACATTTCTGAAAGGTTCAAAACTACCCACTGCTTGTAGAAAAAGAACATATCATATGCTGAAAGCATTTCTTATGGTCTTGGCTATAGGCAACAAAATAATAAATACAGTGATAAGAAACAAACCATTTGTTGCAGGCTGTCTTGAGCTTCAACAATTGCAGCTTCTGGTTCAGAGTGCACCTGAGATACCATTATGTTAATGGTCACGTCAGCCGAGCCAAATTATTATAACAAGTTATGCTAAAAACACAACTGATGATCCTACAACTAACCTTCCTTTTCTTGTTTGTATTTTTCTTCCTAATTGTTTTGGTAGCATGAATCCCTTGAGTATCTTCTTCAAGATCACGAAGTCCAACAGCACCGCTGCTACATTCTGCTAATGCAGAACTTCTATTGTTAACATTCACACAGTTCTTTAGAGCTTCATCTAGGGCACGGAAGGCAATGCCATAACTCTCCTCAGACAAAGAACCCTCCTCACCCAGTTCAATTGCCCTTCTACATAGATCATTGTATCTTTGTACCCTGGTTTGAATTCTTTCTGCCCCCTCAAACATTAACTGTATATTCCTCGCATCTTTGGTCCACCTCTTCAAAATATATTGGGATGGGATGCTTGAAAGACCACACATCTGAAGAACAATCATAGCATGCCTACAAAGGAAACCTTTGTACTCAAATAGAAGGCACGAACAAGAAACATCTGATCTTGCCTCATTCCACGTGACCATAAAATTTTCATCTTTCTCACAGTCATCAACTCTAAAAGTTACATTTTCCCCATTTTCAGCTTCCTTCTTTGGATGACACCCAACTACACCCAATACTTCAACTTGAAATTTCTTAAATATTGCATGTGTATAAATTGTTGACATCTGCTTTTCCCAAGGCGAAGGTGATTTTAAAGCTGGTTGTTTGTGCAATGTATCAAAGTCCGCTACTGCTTCCTCTTCATACCGATTTTGCAGAATCATTCCATACTGTCTCATAAACTCTTTGAGACTGATTTTCTTATGAATGTACTTGTCAAAGAAAGAGCTTATACTCTCTGATCGTTGAGGTGTTGACAGTCCAGCCATAAAATTGCCTCTCATGTAAGCTGGAACCCACTTTTTGCGGTCCTCATACAGTGTATGAATCCATTCATTCTCTTGCAGTTCAAATCTGCTGACCATCTTCCACCATCTTAAATCAAATTGTTCATCAGTCACCGACTTAAATATACACTTGTTGAATTTTTCCATGAAATTCTCATGCTGCTTTACGACATGAGCAAGTATTTCTGGAATTCTTTCAAGAACATGCCAAAGCGCAAAGCAGTGACTTGAACATGGGAAAACTTCTTCAAGAGCTGCTTGGAGTGACTTATCCTGATCAGTGATTATCACTTTTGGAGCCTGCCCACCCACTGCTCTAAGCCACGTCTTCATTAACCACACAAATGTTGGTTTGGTCTCATCTGCTATAAGTGCACATCCAAGCAACATAGGCTGACAATGATGGTTAACCCCAATTAAAAGAGCAAACGGCATCTTCTCATTGCTTTTCATATAGCTGGTATCCAAGAAAACCACATCACTAAAGCTAACATAGTCTTTCCTACTTTTGGCATCAATCCAGAATAAGTTCCTTAAGCGTTGATCTTCATTGAGATCAATTGCATAAAAGAAATATGGATTTTCTTTCTGGATATGCATGAAATACTCGAGCATAACTTGAGCATCTCCCTCTTCTAATGACAAGCACCGGCCTTTATCAAACTGGTAATTTAAATCATTAGTCAGCAAGCCAACTTCTTGACTTCCAAGACATTGTCTAGACATCTCAACATACATCTTTCTTGTTCTTTCACTAACAGCATGAAGAATATCAATGTTATTTTTCTCTGCAAGTTTGACATTCCTGTGGATTCGAAAATGATAAGCCAAGGCTGGTAAAAGCTCATGATTATGCTCTTTTATAAACTCATGGATATACCATTTTCCATCTCGCTTTCTCTTAACATGCATGCTTGCTTTGCAATCAGTCTTTTTGACGCTAGGACGTCTACTACTGCCAGTATCTGATTCTGGAGTCGTGCCATATCTAGAGCATGCAAATTTAGCATCAATAAATTCTTTCGATTTCTTGGAGCGACGGCTGTTCTTAATTGAGGTTGTGAATCCCATGGACTTGGCATACTCTTGGTAAAATGCATACGCAGCCTCATGGGACTCAAATTCGATCCCATCATATGGCTCAAAATCTGTATTTTCTTCAACTCCAGTAACACTTCTCCTCGGAGAATGAGAAACTCCGCTATCCCTACTGTGACATGACTTACCTACAGCATCAACCATATCACCAGTCAATTGAACACTACTTTGCACAACATCGCCATGATCAACCATTTTTTGGACAACATTTCAGTTCTTTTTGCTTAATCATGTTATGTGAAAAGTTCTCCAAGAGTTATTTCCATGAGATAAAATCAATCTTCTCCACCAAATAGCTGCAGAGAAGAAAATAACAATTTTCAGTAATACAAGAATTCTGTTCTTGTTTATAGGTATGCACTAAACAATTTAAAGTATGCAAAATTTTCAAGTAACCCAACTCTACTTCATGAAGAAAGTTAAAAATCAACAGATTGAGTTGACCTGTCTTGTTTACAATCCACAGTTCAGCAGCAGGTTGAAACCCAAGCCTAGCACCCACGAAGAGTGATGTTTCTACTTTACGTAATAACACAATAAGCAAATGAGCTATACTTTACAAAAGTTTGTCTGCAATAGTGTACTAAATAAGAGATGCCTTTTCACTATGCTTAGGCCGGGACGTTTTAAATTCTGAATGGATCACATGAAGTGGAGTAAATAGTAATAATAAACTGCCATGTGTTGAATAGTTTTCTTTAGGGGAGTCATTTCTCTCAAAAAAAGCAGCTCTCAAGCAGCCCATCTAGAAAAAGACCATGCTATTGGCAAATTTATTGACCCACTAGACCATCAGGTCATCAACAGAAATGTGATATCCTACCACTTGCTAATTAATTAGAAGAAACCCTGCTTTCTTGTGCCTTCTCAAACGAAAAAGAAAAACGACATTCTTGTATTTTTCACAATGCCTAGCATCTAAACCAGGGACGTAAATTTTCTTTTCCGGAGGGGTTTCTGCCCTGATGAGATGAAATCCTCGAGAAAGGTGCTTATAGAGCAATAAGAGATCACCATTAAGTTGACATCTCATATATCTGATGATAATATTAATCAACTGACAAATACTTTGAGCATCCACTACATACATTACAACCATAAGAGAGAAATCTTTATTTCAAATCTTCAGCAAAAAGTCAAACATATCCTATTGCATCAGAAGCTGGTTTAGCCATTTTAAAGCATCTTGTCAGGACAAGAGAAACAGATTATAAATAGATTTCCACTTGCCTTCTTTCTTAGAGGTGATAAGTAAAATAGTTCGACAAAAGCAGCAGCAGTAAACACATAGGGTAATCTCACCAAGAGTCGAAGAGCTCAGGTCACAGGCACGAAAAACTCTTAACATGACATGTGCTCAGTATTATGGCCTCAACGAAACTCTTGGCCATTCTATACTAAATTTGAACGTAAATGTTCAGGTAGGTTGGAGTTGTTAGGTCGTAATTGCTGCAAACAGAGACGAGCAGCAAGAAACAATACTATATTAGGTTACAGGAACTTCTTTATTTAAAAGAATGACAGGTTAGGGGAACTTAGTTAATAAAACAATTTCCATCACATCTGGAAAACTTAACAATGTCCGAAGGGCAGGTCTCTCTTAGCAGTAGTCACTAAACTATAAATAAAAATCCTGCAGCCTGACCACTATCTGATGAATATTATGGAAGGTAGTTATCAGTGTCACAAGCAAATGATTTTCCAGATCTCATACTCATTAAAAAAATTCCACCCCTAAACTCACGAAATCAAATTACTGAAACATGGAAAAGGACCAGCAATCTGGATCAACGTTAACTAAATCCTTGGCGAACTACTGGAACTTTTGGTCAAGGTATAGCAACAACTATGTCTTTGCTCCTACTTCTAGTGACATTCATTGCAGCACACAAGCTAACAGAAAATTATAGTGTTTGTTACAATAACACATTTCCTGTTTCAATAATCAAATGGCTATCCAGAAAAATCTAATGTCATTCACAAATGGTGATTGTTCAAATGTTCTACTTAATAAATTCAGTTTGTTAAAGTAATTTAGCAAATAAGAGCCTCTAGTTACTTATAAGCAATTTTATACAACTGTTTTTGACTTTCCAGTTACACTTTGATTTTCTACTGTAAGTTATAAGAAAATTTTTGTGGTTTCCTTCCAAACTTGTGCTAGACTATCCTTCCGTTGAGCCTCAGTGCGAAATGCAAAGGCAAAAGTGAAAAACTAGCTTCACAATCCCTTACATAGACTCAAGACAGATGCATAAACTGGTACCAAGCCGTTTGAGGACATATCACTTATTTAGTCCACTATAGCAGATGCATAAAATAGCTTCACAATTCCTCTTACTTGAAGTTAGGAACAACACCTCAGAACTTTAGACCGGATTTCAGTTCACATTGACAGATCAAACTCAACAATGGAAATCAAAATTCTCAAAGCCTTCGAACAAAATGAACTAAAAATCAGAATTTGACTCATAAAATTGAAATAGCAGAACTTGACTCATAAAAATCTCACCAAATTTGAAATACAAACACTTAACCAGAAATAGATTATTCGACAGACAAAGCCATTTGTTATTCTTTAAGATTGTTCAAGAACCCCCGAATGGAATTTCTGATATAAAAAATAGAACATGCATGACAAATTAGAGAGAGTGGGGACTTAGAAATCATGGAGTAGAGAGAGGAAACCTATAAACAGTAACAACTCCGATGAAGACCACTGGAGGAAGCTCGTTGTTCACCAGATCTCCTCGTCTCTTCACCAAACCTGCGCCCTTTGTTTTTTCTCCAAATAAAAATTCGTTCGCCCTCGGATTTTCTGGAAAGAGAAGACGTAAAATACTTTTACAATTTTTAGTAAAATGTAAAATATTTCACCGGTATTTTTTCGAGGTATGAAGGGCTCACCCTGTTAATTGTATAGCTGCGGGGATGGCAATTGAGTTTGGTTTAGAGTTGAAGGGGATAGGATAGGTTAAAGTTATGTCGGGTGAAGAGGAGTAGATTGGATTAATTATTTTTAAAATTAGTGTGCGCAGAGTTGTGAGTTTAAAAATTAAATAAGAATTTAAAAAAATTATAATTAATAAAAATTAAAAATATAAATTTTTTATATTAAATATTGACTTCAATTTTATTTTTTTCTAAAATTTCAACTAAACATGTCTGAAAAGTTATTAGTTGTTAAAATGTTAATTACAAATTTTTAATTAACGATTAAGAAACAATTGTTGAAATGTTAACTAAAAATAGTTAATTTGTTGTTGAGATATTAATTAGCAAAAAGAAAATTTAAATGATGAGTATTATTTTTCATATTAAGTTCAATTAAAAAATAAAAGAACTTAAAAATTTAAGGGGCGTGAATTCATGCGGAACGGGCGATTTTAAAAATTTACATGTTGAGCTCAACCCACCCTGCACCCGCCCTATTGTCATCCCTAAATTACGGTCTGAGCTTGTTTGGTTAGTCAGAAAGTTAGTCAAATTGGGTATCTCTACGATTCACGTCGGGTGGGAAGTTGTGAATTGCTAGTAATTGTATTGATATAATTATTTTTAAATTTTTATTTTTATTATTATTATTTTAAGTTTTTTTTTATTTTTCATTTCTTTCTCATTCTCAAACTTTATTTAAGGTGATTTCATGCAATTTTTTCATATTATCTCATTTATTTATGTTACGTTTATTTTTTACATTAGCATGATTTTATTAGTATTCTAATTTTTAAATTAAACCTGAATTCATTGTTGAATAAACTTATAAACTTACGGTTTTTTCTAAAATCATATTTATGTATGTTATGTTGAAATTTCATATAAAAGTATTACGTTAAATTTTTTATTTTGAATTTAGAACTTTTTAGTTTTATTTGTTTTAATAGTATTGATTTGATATTTCACATTACAAACCATTATTTTTTAGTTAAATTGGATAGATTATTGTTTTGTCAAATATCTTAATAATTTTAATATGACATTAAATTTATAATATTTAATATTTTTATCGTTAACAATCTTATATTTTTAGTATTTATGATTAATTTAATTAAGATATACTAATTTAAAAAGTATAAA
>JAABOM020000103.1:11144060-11178369 GCA_011800125.2 Solanum clarkiae
AAGTCTTTTAACTGCTCTTTTAATTCACACAATTCTGTTGGGGCCATTCTATATGGAGGGATGGAAATAGGTTGAGTTCCTGGAAGTAGGTCAATACCAAAATATATTTCTTATTCAGAAGGTAATCCTTAGAGTTCTTTAGGCAACACATCGACAAATTCATTCACTATTGGAACTGACTGAAGAGTTGGTGATTCTGCCTCCATATCCCTTACTATAAATAGATGATATATATACCCCTTAGATATCATCTTTCTAGCCTTAAAATAAGAGATAAACTTCCCCTTTGGTGCCCCTATATTGCCTTCCCATTCATGAACTACCTCATTTGGAAAGTGGAAGTACACTCTCTTAGTTCGGCAATCCACGGTGGCATAGTAAGAAGCTAAACAATCCATACCAATTATAATATCAAATTCCACCATTACTAGCTCAATAAGGTCAACCGATGTATAACAGTCACAAACAGTTACTACACAGTCATAATAAACCCTTCTAGCCATAATAGATTCACTGGGTGGTGTAGACACTTCAAATGATTTGTTCAATAATTTGGGTGTTCTCTTAAGCTTCCAAGCAATAAGTGGAGTGATGTATGATAGCGTAGAACTAGGGTAAATTAATGCATATACATTATGTGAAAAGATGGACAATGTACCTGTGACCACATCAGGTGAAGCTCCCAAATTCTGCCAACTCCCCAGAGCATACGTGCGATTCTGGACTCCGCTAGAGCTAGCTGCCTCTCTACCACCTCTACCACGACTCATAGGTTCTTGTTGACCCCTACCTAATGAGGAACTGGCGATGATGATGCAATACCTAAACCAGTAGATTGTGCTATATCACCCATGCGCCTCCTCGGGCAATCTCTTATCATATGCCCTGGCACACCACAACAATAACAAACATTTGTCCCAACACGACATATACCCGTATGACTACTTCCACACTATTTATAAGGCTACCTAGGAGTCATTGGTCGGCCTGCTAAATATCCTATTGTCCATATACCTTGTCCCTCACCTGATTGACCAAACTAATTACTTTGAGACCCTTGAAATTGTGGTGGAGCACTGGCTGTAGAGTAGGAGGATTATGGCCTAGGCGGTCTATTAGAAAACCAAGTCCTACGTCACCTTGGGGTGGTATAAACTGCCTTGTAGATCTGGCTCTTTGGGCCTGCCCCCTTTCCAACTCTTGTGTCCTTCTCCTCTGCCTCTGATCCTCTAATTTTTGTGTGAAAGTCTGCATTCTCGCTATGTCCACATCTTTGTTCAAGGAAGCAGTGGTGTAGTCTCTAACCAGATACATATCTAACCTATCTACATATCGATGAACTCTATCTGGCATTGTAGCAACTACATTGGGAGCATACCCTGCCAGGGAATTAAATTGGAGGCTATACTCCCTCACACTCATATTCCCTTAGTAAAGATTCAGGAACTGATATGCACGGGCCTCTCAGATCTATAATGGCAAGTAATAGTCAAAAAATGCCTCTTTGAATTCTTTCCAGGTAGTTGGAGGTGCATCTATGCACTTAGATTGCTTCCAAGCTTCATACCACAATATATCCACACCCTTCATCCTATATGTCGCTAACTCGATAGCTTCTGTACCACTCACGTGCATAACATCTAAAGTACACTGAATCTGATCAATAAAGTCCTAGGGGTCTTCATTAGGATTTGACCCAATGAAGACTGGGGTGTCCAAATTAAGGAAGTCATGTATCCTTGTACTAGCTGCCCTATTTGTACCACCAATATCCATAACTGGACCTTTCTACCTTTGACCTTAGCCCGCAACTATACGAGTCAATAATTAGACTGCATTTCTCAAATCCTACATAATAGCATCAATAGGTGGTTCTGGAGGAATTTCACTACTTCTGGTTTCATTAAGAACTAGAGGGGTTGGAGATGTCTGTGACAAAGACTCCTCTCGAACCTCATCTCATTGTCTCACCTGGCTGGGTATACCAACCACCACTTCTACTCCCTACCTTTTACCTTTGTTCTACCTTGTTTTTGGCATACTTGCTGTACAAAATAATTTAGGAATTAGATATAATGCACCTATTACACTTGAATTTATGGCACGATCTAAAGAATGGAAAGAAAGTGACAACTCCTAAATTCCACGTAGCCTCCTACATATAAATGTGGTGCATAACACATCGATAAATAAGATTCTACATAGACACGGCTTTGTAGACTCCCTCGGATGACCCGCTCTGATACCACTTCTGTCACGCCCCAAAATTCTAATAGGGCGGATTGGCACCTATTGCCGATAAGGCTCGGGAGAACCAACCTATTCTATGCGCTTTCTGCATATATTATGAGGGATTTGTACGCTTGACAGGCCTTTAAGAAAAATAAACAGTGATAACAAGCTAAAAGAAAATGCATATGACTAGGCTGTTGGGGCCACGGTGTTTAAAGTACGAGAAATTACCACACTTTACTTTACATAGTCTACAAAGCCTCTAGATAAGAGAAAAATATCTGATTAGGGTCGGTACAGGCCCTGCCTCGACTAACTGTATAATACAAAATTATGAGCTCTATACACAAAGCTTCGAAGCAACCTGGAGCTTGGTAATAGCAACTGGATGCCCTGTACTCCTACTGGGGAGATCTACTAGCACCTTTACCTACAACATGAAATGCAGGTCCCCTATAAGGGATGTCAGTACTGGATAATGTACTGTATATGTAAGGCAGGACATACTGTATGTGAAGTAATAACTCAAATGAGACCATGCACTGGTACAAGATTAGATACCACCTTTGGTTATACTTTGGAATCATGTACTTTATGTTCTTTATGTTACTTTACCTTTACTATATAATCTGTGCACAACTGTAATACAAATGACCAACTGATCAGTGGTAAAATGTATCGGGATTGTCCCTGGCTAGGTTATTCCTTAACCCCTTGGGCTACCACACATGATAGGATCATCCCTGGCTAGGTGATTCTTCCACCCCTCGGGTTACCACCCATCAATAAACAATATACTTTACCTTTCAATTACCTTTGAGATGGTTCTTTTGGTGGTCACAATATTGGAGTTGTAGGACTGTATGTGTAGCATGTGATATGTAGATAATCATACAAGACAATATGATAATGAAAAGAGTCCGTTACACAAATAATGAAATACGTATAAGATGAAACAACTCGTGAACTTTATTTAGCAACAAGGACCCATGTAACTTGGTATCCAAGCATGTATGCAAATTTGAAGGTGACTATGCATAGAAGCATGTGAACAAGTCAAAGAGTAGAGACATAGTTAATAGTTGTGTCAGAGTTGGTAAGTGCCTTTATGTGCCAAGGAGGTATCTATGTTTTATGCCAAACAATACGAAATCAAGTGGCCTTACATACCTTGTTGTATGACCTTATTACTACCTCAAGCTAACATTCCCTTCCCTAAACACTTATCTATAACATAGTAGGTGATAAAACTAGCATTAGCAGCCAATAGATACATCTTGGGTGCCCAATCACATAAAAAAATAACACATGGGCAGCGAACAGGTATTTATAAACCCTAGCGTATTCCTTCAACCTTTTCGCCCCTAATCATATTTTTCTAATACATATTTTCATGTACACACATGTACAAGCTATTTTAGTGTCAGAACAACCTTACAAAATCCCACAAAGCACAACACATAATAATTCTACACAACCTAAAAATAGATAGCATAACGTTACCTTTCTTCGCTACATTTCGACGTTGACAATTCCAAACCTATTACTACTCTAACCAAATTGTTCCAACAACATTTACACATGAAAACAGAACTAAAACAGTCTTATAAGAGTACTCAATAAGTCATGAAGGACGTGATCCAATAACCTTCCATCCAACAGTCCATAAGTTTCAATCAACATTACACTTAAGATAGCACAATAAAACGCGTTTGTTAAATGAAACCAAAATAAGGGCAGCAACCTTAGGACAATATGTATATCTCAAACAATATTAATAACATCAATTTCGTTTCATAATACAGCCCACAAGCCATAGAGAAGTCACTAAAAAAAAAGGGAAAGTATGCAGCAACTTTCTAAATACATGTTGTCTCAAATTTTCAGCACAACATACTAGCATATACTTCTTGTTTTTCACAAGAAAACCATACTAAACACATGTGTAAACTTACTTAAGACTAGGTTAAAGTTGTAGGGCCTCTTTAAGAACCCTAGAAGTCCCCTTGTAGCTGCTTTTTAGGTCAAGAAAGAAAAACACCATAGTTTTGAGAAAGCTAAATTTTTTCCAAGTCTAAGAGTGAATAAATGTTGCTGCTAATAACCCCTTTTTATAGGACTAATTTGGCTGCCTTTCTTTTGATATTTTGACCACTTAATACCACACATTATCAAGATGGTTCTCCAGCAGCTTGGCCATTACACTTGGGCCTAAAAGGGTCTTCAAGTTGATGGGCTTGGGCTGCCTATTTTCCGACTTTCCCTTCACTTAGTTTGGGCCCAAATGGTTAAGTGTGTTGTGATGTCTTTGGGACATTTTTAATATCTTTCTTGGGCTGAATATATAGTCTATGTGTGATGCTAAAACATGGGACAAATGTACACCCTTCGCATGGAGTTTATTCATAATCAGATTTGGACAACTCGACGTCGAGCCTCGTCTCCGTTTAGCTAGTAAATTTAAGCTAAGCAAGTAGGAGACTCACCTGCTAGCTTCTTAAGTCCTACAAGCACCTCAATTCTCTTACTTTATTTAAGACCGTTATCTCCTCAATTCGACACAAAACAAATATGCACTCGACCCTCTTAAGCGTTAGACGCACATATAGCCTATTAACATGAGATTCAATCACTTTTACAAATTTGGCACTAACTTATCCAAACCTTATTATTTTTCATTTGTATTGTACTAGTACTGTATGGTGTGGGGTGTTACAACAACCATGTTGGAGTATTTGTACCACAATTGGCTCGCTCGGGAGGTAGTAAGCCCCTGTAATCATGTTTGGGGGTTTGTGCCTCAATAGCCTTACTAGGGAGGTAGTAGCCCGTGAAACCATGTTGAGAGGTTTGTATCTTAATTGCCTTGCTCAGGATGTAGTAGGCCTGTGCAACTATGTTGGGGAGTTTGTACCCCAATCACCTTGCCAAGGAGGTGGTAGGCCTTGGTTACTAATGATGATCTCTTCCAACACATGTAAAATGTTCTATGTAAGCATGTTTTACTACATGCATTGAACATGCATGCCATTTTGCTATATGTTCACTCATTGCCTAAGTATGCATTTTGATTATGTTGTCTATCTCTTGTTTCATTGCATACTACGTACTTAATACATTCAAATGTACTAATGCATACTTTATGCCTACATAATGTCACTATGTAGGGATCGGAGCTCCACTTTATCATCCTTCTGCTCCACTTGGCTAGTACGATTTCTCTACAAAGTAAGTTAGTGAGTCCTTAACTTTGGGGACAATGTCTTTGATCTTATGCTATGTATAAAGACTCTTTTTCCTTTTTATTGCATGCTTGACTATGAGGGTGATCCCGGCTGCTTGACTCTATGATGTTTTATGATATGAAAGGTGTCCCTTAGCCCTGTGTTCCCTTATTTCTACTCATTTATTATTAATTGATTGCTTCTATGACCAAGGACGTGTAATGATAGGTTGAGAGGATCAATTAGGGTCTTTTCGGGTTCCCCATTCATCGTGTCATGTCTAGGGCCTAGGCTTAGGTCGTGACAAACTTGGCATCAGAGCGCTAGGTTATTAATGGTTCTCAGTATCTAATACACCGCATTGATTAGACTCTTATTCATGGTTGTGTTGTGCACCACAACTATGAGTAGGAGGCTATGAGATGTTTTAGAAAATGTTTCCCTTCTTCTTACTATATGTCATGCTATAGAAGTTAAGGCAAGGCTTCTCCACCTAACAATTGTTCTTTGCTATGCTAAATCATGGCTAACACGAGGAAGAAAAGTCTGCACATATGACGAACAACCAACTCATGGTTAGCTCCGGGATGCTCTCATTTTGCTATCCCAAGTTGTGGCTAACCAAGACAAACAAGGGGCGCAAGCCCCTGTGATCCTACTCTGGCATCTCGGGTGAGGGACATTATAAGGATTAACCCACTGGTGTTCAATGGGTTTAAAGTTGATAGGGACCCTCAAGAGTTTATTGATGAGGTGTACAAAGTGTTGGCTATCATGGGTGTGAGGTGGAAGAGAAGGCGGAGTTAGCGGCTTACCAACTCTTAGGGGTGGCCTAAATATGGTACACACAATGGAAGGAGGAGAAGGGGAACAATAGTGTGGTTCTATGGCAGGAGTTTAAGGGGGCTTTCCTCAACTGGTTCTTTCCTTTTGAGCTTAGGTTTGGCCAAAATGATAGTGTTCATATATTTGAAGCAAGAGTTAATGAGTGTGAGGGAGTATGCCATCATGTTCAACCAACTCTGTAAATATGCTCCACACTTGGTTGTCAAATCGAGTTCTAGAATGAATAAGTTTGTAATAGGTGTATCCTACTTGGTGAGTGAAGAATGTTGTACCGCCATGTTTATAGGTGACATGGACTTGTCCTGGCTTATGACTTATGCTGAAGAATTGGAGGGGGAGAAGTTGAGAAAGAGAAAGGGGAGTGCAGCCAAAAGGACCTGTTTTGATGGTAAGTTCCAAAGTCTCAAAGGTGGTCGGTTTCTTTAAGGCCAAGGGTCTTCTCATGATCCTAATAGAAGGTTTTCCAATGACTACCCATGGGTCCAAGGTGATGGTGGTGTGAGGCCTAATACCATGTGTCCAAAATATAGTAAGGGTCATGGTGGCCTATGCTTGAGGCTACTAATGCTTGCTATAGTTGTGGCGAAGTAGGCCTCAAAATGATGGATTGCCCTCATAACTAGAACAAGGGTAAGGATTTTCATCCACAAGGCCAGGGTATAAATGCGGTTCCTTTGGGAACAGGAGGCCAACAAGGTGGTGCCCCAAGGCACTATCCGTTCTATGCTCATCAGGGAGGCAAAGGGTAGATAAGGTGCCTAATATCATCATCGGTATGTTAAAAGTCTTTTATTTTAATGTATATGCATTGATAGACCCGAGTGTCACTCTTTCTATTTTTACTCCTTTTGTTGCCAAAAAGTTTCATATTGAGCTCGAATTGTTATGAGTCTTATGAGGTGTCTACTCCTATTGGTGCATCTATTGTTTCTAAAAAGGTCTACAGAAATTGTCCCATTTGCACTTTGCATAAAATATTACCTTGTGATCTTGTTGATTTGGATATGGTGGATTTTGATGTCATTCTTGGGATAGATTGGTTGCATGCATATTATGCCTCTATTGATTTTAGAACCCGTAGGTCCAAGTTCCAATTCCAAATGAACCCGTCCTTGAGTGGGAGGGTCATGATGTGGTAGTTAAGGGTAGGTTCATCTCTTGCATTAAAGCCCAAAAGTTGGTCTTTAAGGGGTGTCTCTATCATCTTGTGAGGGTTAGGGATGTTGAGTCCAAAGCCCTTCCTATAGAGTCAGTTCTGGTGGTTAGTGAGTTTCTTGACGTCTTTCCAAATGACCTTCCCAGTGTTCCTCTCGAAAGGGAAATAGATTTCGGTATAGGACTCTTTCTCAATTCCAAACCCATTTCTATTCTACCTTACTGTATGGTCCCGGTAGAGTTAAAGGAGTTGAAGAAGCAATTGAGGAACTTGTTGAAGAAGGGTTTTATTAGGCCTAGACAATCAACTTGGGAAGCGCTCGTGTTGTTTGTGAAGAAGAAGGATTACCATCAAGAAGATTACTGGCAACTTAATAGGGTTACCATCAAGAAGAAGTACCCTCTCCCAAGGATTGATGATTTGTTTGACCAACTTCAAGGGGCTAGTCACTTCTCTAAGGTTGATCTTCGGTCTGGGTATCATAAAACGAAGGTGAAGGAGTGTGATATTCCCAAGACGGCTTTCTGGACTAGGTATGGATATTATGAATTTGTGGTTATGTCTTTTCGGTTGACCATTTCACTGGCTATCTTCAGGGATCTTATGAATAGGGTCTTTAAACCCTACCTTGATTTGTTTGTTGTGGTTTTCATTGATGATATTTTGATCTACTCTCATAGTGAGGAGGAGCATGCGAGTCATTTGAGGGTAGTGTTGCAAAAATTGAGAGAAGAGAAGTTGTACGCTAAATATAAGAAGAGGAAATTTTGGTTGAAAGAGGTTGTCTTTCTAGGTCGTGTAGTGTCAGGGGATGGTATTAAGGTGGAACCTAAAAACGCAAAAGTGTTTAGAAATTGGCCTAGACCTTTGACCCTATCGGACATTAGAAGCTTTTATGGGCTAAGCGGATTACTATCGGAGGTTTGTGAATGGGTTCTCTTCTATTGCCTCTCCTATGAGTGAGTTCACTCAAAATAAAGCTAAGTTTGTGCGGGCCAATGAGTGTGAAAAGAATTTTCAAACCTTGAAGGATAAGCTTGTGTCTGCTCCTATCTTTTCTCTATCGAAATGGTTGGAAGGGTTTGTTGTGTATTATGCTGCCTCTCGGATTGGTTTGGGTTGTGGGTTGATGAAAAATGGTAAGGTAATAGCCTATGCTTCTGGACAACTTAAAGTGCATGAAAAGAATTATCCTACTCATGATCTTGAATTGCCCGCCGTGGTTTTTGCTTTGAAAATTTGACGTCATTATTTGTATGGGGTGTATGTTGATGTGTTCACCGATCATAAGAGTCTCCAATATGTGTTCACTCAAATAGGTCTTACCTTATGACAAAGAAGGTGGTTAGAGCTTCTCAAGGATTCCTACTTGGAAGTGGGAGGAAATTAACGAGGACTTTGTGGTTGGGTTGCCTAAGAGTAGAAAGGGTTTTGATTCTATTTGGGTTATCATTGATAGAATGACAAAGTCGGCTCAGTTCCTACCGGTTAAGACTACTTATGGGTTCGAAGACTATGCTAAGTTGTACATTCATGAGTTGGTTAGATTGCATGGGGTGCCCTTGTCAATCATATCGGATCATGGTGCTCAATTCACTTCACACTTTGAGGTCCTTCAAAAGAGGTCTTGGTACCAAGGAAAGCTTAGTACGACCTTTCACCCTCAAATAGATAGCCAAGCCGAAAGAGCTATCCAAACTCTTGAGGATATGCTTAGGGCTTGTATTTTGGATTTTAAGGGTAGTTGGAATGATCATCTTCCATTGATTGAGTTTGCTTACAACAATAGCTATCTTTCTAGCATTGGTTTGGCTCCTTTTTGGTCCCTCTATTGTAAATGTTGTAGATCACCAGTTGGGTTGTTTTAAGTGGGAGAAATGACTTTATTGTGTTCGGATCTGGTCATCGAGGCTATGGAGAAGGTAAAGTTGATTAGAGAAAGGTTGAGGACAGCCCAAAGTCATCAAAAGGCCTATGCTAATGTAAGGAGAAGAGAGCTTGAACTTGAAGTTAGTGATTGGGTCCATTTGAAGGTTTCACACATGAAGGTTGTGGTTCGTTTTGGTAAGTAGGGTAAATTAAGTCCAAAAATTGTGGGTCCTTATAGGGTGTTGAGGAGGGTTTGTAAGGTGGCCTATGAGTTGGAGTTGCCTAATGGACTTGGTTCATGTGGTGTTTGATGTGTCCATGTTGAGGAAATGTGGGGGTGATCCGAATGCTATTGCCCCATTGGATATTGTTGGTACTATTGAGGATAACTTGACTTATGAAGAAGTTCCAGTAAAGATCTTTGATAGATAAGTGAAGAGGTTGAGGAACAATGATGTTTCTTCCGTTAAGGTCCTTTGGAGGAATCAACAAGTCGAAAGTGCTACATGGGAGGCCGAAACGGACATGCAAAAGCAATATCTCTATCCTTCCATACTACTAAAGCCTAAGGTACTAACTCTAAGTCCCTTCTGTGATATCAAGTCTTATGTTTTAGTCCCTATGTCATTTGCATGCATTCATGTTTATATTGACAAAGTTCATGGTGATTTTAACACTTATGTTGAGATTTTTCGAAAAGGATGTTTTAAGTATATTATTGCATTTTTGTTGGGGCTCATTTCTTCATGATTACTCTTCTTATATACATTTATTTTACATTCGAGAACGAATGTCCCCAAGGGGGAAATATTGAAACAACCTCAAAAAGTACCCAATAATATACCTCAAAAATACCCGAAATCATAATTTCCATATATATCAAAATCTGTGCGTGATGTCAAAATCTGACATTAAATTTTTGTTTAGGGAGAGAAATTGAGTGGGAAATGGGTATAGCTCGAATTTTAGAGGACCCTTAGCGAAAAATGAATGCTTTTGGATCTTGGGTCTAAGCCTTCCTATACATGAAAATACCTATAATTGGCATATTTCACCTTCATATCATACAAGACATTCCCCAATATTCTTTCAAACACTTAGATAAATATTTCAGCTCAAAATTCAAGTGCCAAATCTCATTACGGATCATAAGGATTTCACTCAAGCTTCAAGTCTCCGTTTCCAATCTTCATCAAGATTCTCCAAAGTCAAGGTATGTGGGTTCAACCATTGTGTCCTTCACCCATGGTGCCTAAGCTTCCCTTTTACCTAAATTACATGTTTCTAAAATGATTTTACTTATGAGTCTTCTATTATGAATTTGACTATGAACTATGTTGGGGTTTTGTAAAAGTGTGACTGTTTAATCATGTTTTGAGCTATGAATCTTACATCTATCTTGAGATTTTATGAAGAGTTTTGATATAGATTACGTGAGGGAATTACCAAGTGTTGACGGGTGGTTTTATATTAAGTTTTATTGCATGATTTCACTCTTGAATTACATGGTTTTACACTAGCATCACACATCCGCCAAATGTTTGATAAAATGTTTGGTTAATGTTTCTTGAGTTGTTTACGGCCTAATGCATGGTATATGAGTTAAGTGACTTTATGATGAGAAAAGAGATGTTTATATATGTTGATTTCACGAATGGCATCTATAGTGTTGGAAGTTAATCAATTGCCTCGCTTGGGAGGTAGTAGGCCCGTGCAACTATGTTGGGGGGTTTATACCTCAATTTCCTCGCTCATGAGTTAGTAGGCTTGTATAACCATTTTTTTTTGGGGGGGGGGGGTTTGTACCTCATTTTCCTTGCTCGGGAGGTAGTAGGCTCGTGCAACCATGTTTGGGGATTTGTACCTCAATTGCCTTGCTCGGAGATAGTAGGCCCGTGCAACCATGTTGGGGGGTTTGTAGCTCAATTGCTTTGCTCGGGAGGTAGTAGGCTGGTGCGACCATGTTGGAGGGTTTGTACCCCAATCGCCTCACCAAGGAGGTGGTAGGCCTTGGTTACTAAGGATGATCTCTTCCTACACATGTAAATGTTCTATGTAAGCATGTTTTATTTCAAGCAGTGATCATGCATGCCATATTGAGGTTATGCTTATCTATTGCCTCTTATTTTGCATTTTCACTATATTGCCTTATATCTTGTTGCATTGCATCCTACATACTTAGTACATTCAAATATACTAACACATACTTTATGCCTATATGATATCACCATGTAGGGACCGGAGCTCCTGGTGATCATCCTACACCTGGCTAGTGAGATTATTCGAAGATAAGCTTGGTGAGTCCTCAAGTTTGGGGAAACTATCTACTTTCTCTTGCTATTTCTAAGACTTCTTGATGTTGAACATTTTATATTGTGAGGGTGAACCCTGGAAGTGTCTTGGCCCCTGCTGCATTCTATGTCTAGAGGTGTTGTTGGAATATTATGACGTATTTGTGTTATAAGCTTGACTCTTTATGTTTTTATGATTATCAAAGACATTCCTTAGTCCCGCTTCACTTTTATATTATATCATATTGTTGTTTACTTTGCTTCTACGACCAAGGATGTTTGATTGATATGCTAAGAGGCTTGTTTGGGTCCCTATGGGTTCCTATTTGCTGTGTCACTTCTAGGCCCTAGGCTTTGGTTATTACAAACTTGGAATCAGAGCACTAGGTTGTTAATGGTCCTTAGAATCTAACACACCGCGTTGATTAGAGTCTTGTTCATGGTTATGAAGTGTACCATAACTATGAGAAAGAAGCTGTGAGATGGTCTTAAGAAATCTTTCCCTTCTTCGTGATCTAGGTCATGCTATAGAACTTAAGGTAAGGCTTTTCCCTAACTAATGTTCTTTACTATTCTAGATCATGTGAATTCCTAGAGGAAGACGAGCCCGTATATCCGAGGAGCAATCGGCTCCTCCCGCTCCTCAAGCATCTCTAGAAAGAGGGGTAGGCCAAGAAGAATTCGCAGATGCTATTGCAATGTTGGCTAATACTATGACCGACCAAATCTACTAAGGGGCCCAAGCCCCTAATGCTCCTACTCCGGCTTCAAGGGTGAGAGATTTTACTAGGGTGAACCCATTGGAGTTCTATAGGTCTGAGGTGGATGAGGATCCCCAAGAATTTATTGATGAGGTGTATAAGGTGTTGTCCATTATGATAGTTAATTCAAAAAAAAAGCGGCGTTGGCAGCCTACCAACTCAAAGGGGTGGCTCAAATATGGTTTACTCAATGGAAGATGGAGAAGGGGAATGGAGATGCTATTCTTAGGGAGGAGTTCAAAGCGGATCAATTGGTTAATTCCTATTAATCTAAGGGAGGTGAAGATGATGGAATATATGAATCTAAAGCAAGGGTCTCTGAGTGTGAAGGAGTATGCCCTCAAGTTCAACCAACTCTCCAATTATGCCCCACAATTGGTTTTCGACCTAAAGTCAAGGATGAACAAATTTGTGTCACATGTATCTGACTTTTTTAATGAGTAGTGTCGTACTGCCATGTTAATAGGTGATATGGACATGTCCCGTCTCATGAAATCTATCAAACATCCAGAGGTGGAAAATCATAGAAAGAGAATAAGTGGTGAGTCCAAGAGGGCTCGATTTGAAGGTGGGTTCCAAGGTTCTAAAGGTGGCCGGTTTCGTCAAGGCCACATGATCCAAGACCAAGGGTCATCCAATGCTTCCAACAAGAAGTTTGCCAATGATCGGGTGCCTAATAAAAGATTCCACGGTGGTAATGGAGGAATGGTAAAGCCTAGATGTCCAAGGTATGAAAAGAATCATAGTGGTCCTTGTTAGAGAAATTCAAATGCTTGCTTTGGTTGTGATGAAGTTGGCGACAAGGTTATTGACTATCCTTATGCTTAACCCAAAGGTAGAGATGGCCGACCTCAAGGCCAAGGTGCCAATGCAGGACAAAGAGGAAGGGGTGGTCATCATAGAGGTGCTCCAAAGAAAAATAGATTCTATGCTATTCAAGGGAGACAAGGAGTTGATGAGGTGCCCGATGTTGTTACCTGTATGTTAAAGGTTTGCGATTTTGATGTGTATGTATTGATAGACCCGGGTGCCACTCTTTCTTTTATTACTCCTTTTGTTGCCAAAAAGCATCATGTTAGTGCTGAATTGTTATGTGAACCTTATGAAGTGTCTACCCCAGTTGATAAGTCCATTGTTGCTAAAAGAGTCTATAGAAATTGTCCCGTATTCATTTTGCATAAAATCTTGTCCTGTGATATTGTGGAATTAGATATGGTGGATTTTGATGTCATTATTGGGATGGATTGATTACAAGAATATTATATTTAATATTGATTGTAGAACTGTATGGTCAAATTCCAATTCCCCAATGAGCCCGTCCTTGAGTGGGAAAGTCGTGATGTGGTGGTCGAGGGTAGATTCATTTCTTGTCTTAAGGCCCAAAAGTTGATTTCTAAAGGTTGTCTTTATCATCTTGTGAGGGTTAAGGATGTGGAGTCTAAATTCCTTCTTATTGAGTCAACTCTGGTGGTTCATGAGTTTCTTGATGTCTTTCCTGATGAGCTTCCGGTGCTCCTCCCGAAAGAGAAATAGATTTTGGTATAGACCTCCTTATCGATACTTAAACCATTTCTATTCCCCCTTATCGTATGGCCCCAGCAGAGTTGAAGGAGTTGAAGGAGCAATTGAGGGATTTGTTGGAAAAGGGTTTTATAAGGCCTAGTAAGTCACCTTGGGTGCACCGGTATTCTTTGTGAAGAACAAGGATGGTTTTCTTAGCATATGATTGATTACTGGTAACTTAATAGAGTCACCATAAAGAACAAGTACCCTCTACCAAGTATTGATGACCTTTTTTATCAACGTTAAGGGGCTAGTCACTTTTCTAAGACTGATCTTCGATCCAGGTATCACCAAGTGAAAGTGAGGGAGTGTATCATTCCGAAGATGCACTTTCGGACTAGGTATGAGCAATTTGAGTTTGTGGTTATGTCTTTTGGGTTGACTAATGCACCAGCAACATTCATGGATCTTATGAATAGGGTCTTTAAATCCAACCTCGAATTGTTTGTGGTGGTTTTTATTGATGATATCTTTATTTACTTCCATAATGAGGAGGAGCATGTGGATCACTTGAGAGTAGTGCTGAAAATCTTAAGGGAGGAGAGGTTTTATGCAAAATATGAGAAATGTGAGTTTTGGTTGAAAGAAGTTGCTTTTCTAGGGCATGTGGTGTCGGGTGATTACATTAACATGGATCCTAAAAAAATGGAGGTGATTAGGAATTGGCCTAGACCTTTTACTCCATCGGACATTAGAAACTTCTTGGGTTTGGTGGGTTATTCTAGAGGTTTGTGAATGATTTCTCTTCTATTTCTTCTCCTACGACTAAAATTGACACAAAAAAGGCGAAATTTGTGTGGACCGATGAGTGTGAAAAGATTTTCCAAACTTTGAAAGATAAGTTTGTCTCCGCTCCTATTTTTGGCTCTATCGAAAGGGTTGGAAGGATTTGTTGTATATTGTGATGTCTGAAGAATTGGTTTGGGTTATGTTTTGATGCGAAATGTTAAGGTGATAACATATGCCTCTAGACAACTTAAGGTGCATGAGAAGAATTATCCCAGTCGTGATCTTGAATTGGCGGTCGTGGTATTTGCTTTGAACATTTGGCATCACCACTTATATGGGGTTCATGTTGATGTGTTCACTGACCACAAGAGTCTCCAATATGTATTCATCCAAAAAGATCTTAACTTGAGACAAATAAGGTGGTTAGAGCTCCTTAAAGATTATGATATGAGTGTGCTTTATCACCCCAACAAAGCTAATATTGTGGTCGATGCTCGATGTAGGGTGTCTATGGGTAGTCTAGCTCATGTTGATGATGGTGGCAAAGGAGTAGAGAGAGAGGTTCATTGGTTGGCTAGATTGGAGGTTAGGTTTGATGAGTTTGACAATGGTGGTGTAGTGGTTGTGGATTGTTCTAAATCCTTGATTGAGGAGGTGAAGGCAAAACAAGATCTTTACCCTGGCTTGCTGAGTTGAAGCCTTGGTGAGAGATGATAAAGTGGAGGTTTTCTCCTAAGGGGGAAATGGTGCCCTTACATACCAAGGTAGATTATGTGTGTCTAATGTGGAAGATTCGAAAGAATTGATCTTGAAGGAAGCCCATAATTCATCCTGTTCTATTCTCCCCGATTCTACCAAGATGTATAGAGACTTGAGGGAAGTGTATTGGTGGGGTGATATGAAGAGAGATATTGCTAAGTTCATATCTAGATGTCACAATTGCTAACAAGTGAAAGCCGAACATCAAACAGGTTGCCTAGCCCAAGATATAGAGATTCTAACTTGGAAGTGGGAGGAAATAAACAAGGATTTTGTAGTTGGGCTGCTAAGACTAGGAAATATTTTGACTCTATTTGGGTTTTTTTGGGATAGAATGACAAAGTTGGCTCACTTTTTACTGGTCAAAACTACTTATGATGCCTAAGATTATGCCAAATTCAACATTTATAAGTTGGTTAGATTGCATCGGGTGCCCTTGTCTATCATTTCGGATCGTGGTGCTTAATTCACTTCTCTCTTTTGGAGGTCTTTCCAAAGAGGTCTTGGTACCAAGGTTAAGCTTAGGAAGGCCTTTCACTCTCAAATGGATGGTCAAGCCGAGACGATTATCCAAACTCTAGAGGATATGCTTAGAGCTTGTGTTTTGGAGTTTAAGGGTAGTTGGTATGAACATTTTCCACTTATTGAATTTGCTTACAACAATAGCTACCACTCAAGCACTGGTATGACTCCTGAAGCTCTCTACGGTAGGCATTGTAGGTCCCCAATTAGGTGGTTTAATGTGGAGAAAATGGCTTTGCTAGGTCCGGATTTGGTCATAAAGGAAAGATTGAGAACAACCTAAAGTAGACAAAAGTCCTACTCCAACGTGAGGAGAAGAGATCTTGAGTTTGAGGTTGCTGACTGGGTTTATTTGAAAGTGTCATCCACGAAGGTGTGGTCGATTTAGCAAGAAGGGGAAATTAAGCCCAAGGTTTGTGGGTCCTTGTAGAGTTTTGAGGAAGATTGGTAAGGTTACATATGAGTTGGAGTTGCCCATGAAGATGCACATGGTATATCTGGTCTTCCATGTGTCCATGTTGAGAAAGTGTGTGGGCGACCCAAGTGCTATAGTGCCTTTGGATATCATGGGTGTTGTAGAAGATAATTTGTCTTATGAGGAGGTCCTGGTGGAGATTTTGGATAGACATGTGAAGAGGTTGAGAAACAAAGATGTAGTTTTCGTCAAGGCCCTTTGGAGGAATCAACAAATTGAGAGTGCAACATGGATAGCCGAGGCAGACATGGGAAAGTGATATCCATATCTCTTCTCTTCTGCTCAAGCCGAAGGTGCTAATTTAAGTCTCTTATATGATTTCAAGTCTTAAGTTTCAGCCCTTATGTCATTTAGTATGCATCCATGTTTATGTTGACAAGTTTATGGTGATTTTGACATTCATGTTGAGAGTTTTTAGAAAGATGTTTAAATGAATTTGTTGCATTCATGTCAGGCTGAAATCTTCATGATTACTTCTCTTATATACATTTCTTTGACATTTAGGGATGAATATTCCTAAGGGGGAGATATTGAAACGCCCCCAAAACACCCAAAAATGTGCTTCGGAAATGTCCATAATCGTAATTTTCATATATCTCAAAATTCGTGCGCGATATCAAAAATTTGACTTCATATTCTTAATCAAGGGGCCAAATTTAGTGGAAAATGGGTATAACACTGATTTTAGAGGACCCATAGAGGAAAAGAATTTTCACATAAATTAGATTTCCAATAGGCATCCGGCGACGCGCCAGGGGTGCGTATCAGTGTTGGAGTTGCCTGCGCGATGGGTCCTAGTCACGGACCTGAAGCAGACTAGTGTATTGTTTTCCTTGGTTTTTCATTTCGACTCAAGAGTGTTGTGGTCATATCCCCATGCCCATTTATGTGTGAAAACACTTATATTTAGCCATTTTTCAACTATATAGCACTCAAGACCCTCTTAAAAACCTCTCCAAGACTTAACCAAATATTTTATCCAAATTTAAGTATCTCAAACTTAACTCCGGATCTAAAGACTCCATTCAAGCTTAAAATCTCTTTCAAGTATGTATCAAGGAATCCCCAAATTTCGGTATGTGGGTTTCATCTATTGGGTCCTTTCACCCATGGAGCCCAATCCTCCTATTTTATGAAAATTGCATGATTTCGAGGTGTATTATCTATGGGTTATATTATTACAAAATATGAGCATGACTTGTGTTGGGGTTTTACCAAATATGGTTGATTATGCATGAATATCTATTTTAAGCTTATACTATGGATTGATCTTTGTCGATTGAGGATATATATGATTTAAGCTATGAAATCTATGAGCTATTGTGAAGTTTTGATATGATTTACTAGGTACCCATGATGGGATTTTACCGTGATGTTGGTGAGAAGATTTACATGACTTTAAGATGCATTGATTTCACTATTTCATGATCTATACTCTTGCATTTTGCATGATTTAAACATGTTCTCGTATATGCCCACCAAGTGTTCGATGAAATGTCAAGTCAAGAATTATCAAGTTAATTACATGTTTTACAAGTCAAGTGACTTCATGATGAATATGGGCTATCAAGTATGTTATGAATTAATGAAACTATCTATGATTATGTAAGTATGAAGTTAAGCCCTATTTTCAAGATTTTACCTTTTGTGAGCCATTTATGTTAAAGAAAAGGTTCATGTCTGATTATGATCTATTCTCATGTTTCAAGTTAGGCTCACAATTAGAGTCAAGTATGTTTGAGAGCTACTCATATTATCATTCTATGTTCATTACAAGTTACTAAAGATACATTATTTCAAGTATTCAGTGGGATTAGACTTAGCACCGATGGATTGGATGTCAACTTGGACTATCTTTAAGGGTCCATGCTCCTTTCCTCAAACTACGTGCAAACATAGGATTATGTTATACCCTTGCTATACTAGTGAATCCACTTAGTACACTTTATCATGAAATCCACCTTGAAATGGGACTAGTTCCCGTATAGGGGGTTACTTCCCCGAAATAGGATGGGCTCTCATATGGTGAACAGTGGTTTACCTTGGCAAGTAGACCACCTATTTACTGATGAGGGGTAATCATCGGGATTCTAAGTTTTAGCTCACTTGGTCTTATACTTTATCAGTTGAGGTCTCTTCCCGCACATGTATTACGTTTTATACAAGATAAATGATTTACAAGCATATTTTGTTTCCAAAATTGATCATGCATGTCATATTGAGATTATGCATATCTATTGCTTATTACTATGCCTTTTGACTATATTAGCTTATATCTTGTTGCATTGTGTCCTACATACTTAGTACATTCAAACATACTAATGCATGCTTTATGCCTACATGATATCACCATGTAGGGATAGGAGCTCCTCATGATCATCCTCCACGTGGCTAGTGAGACTATTCGAAGATAAGCTTAGTGAGTCCTTAAGTTCGGGGACACTATCTACTTTCTCTTGTTATTTCTAAGACTTCTTGATGGTGAACATTTGATATTATGAGGGTGAGCCCGGAGAGTATCTTGGACCCTGTTCTATTTTATGTTTAAAGGTGTTGTTGGAATATTATTATGTATTTATGCTATAAGCTTGACTCTTTATATTTTAATGATTATCAAAGCCTTCCCTAGGTCCCACTTCCCTTTTATGTTATCTCTTGTTGTTGTTTACTTGGCTTCCGCGACCAAGGATGTGTGATTGATATGCTAAGAGGCTTGTTTAGGTCCCTATGGGTTCCCATTCACCGTGTCACGTCTAGGCCCTAGGCTTGGGTCGGGACAAGAGGGCTTCGTGACGAATGCCAGTGAAACTAATTTCTAATCGCATTGTTCACGAAAGGTGGACTATGACTTGTAGACCAAGGTTTCGTATCAATTTCTGGTGACTAAGGATCTTCGGACTTCTAGCATACGATAGTGCCTTACGACTCATAGATTACTTTACAAGTCGTATATGGGGTTTCGTGACCATGTCGGCCATTTTACTCAGGGATCCTTCTTCCTTTCCAACTCTTTTTAATTGTTTTAGACTTGTATAAAGTCTTGAAACATAACCCTAAGGGTATTTTTCACTCTTCTTCAACTTAAGGGTTTTGAGAGCATTGGAGGAGAAGGAAGAGGCTAGGATTTGTCATTCAAGCACAAGGATTAGATGAGGATTGATTGTTCCCTTCATCCACAGGTATATAAGGCTCACCAAATTGTGAAATTTCTTTCTTTACATGCCCCTTCATCTTCTTGAGTCAAGATTTTTGGAGAAAGAGTTGAGATTTGAGAAACTTTCTTATTTTAATATATAAATCCTTGCATATACTATGAGGTCTTATACTACGTGAGGTAATCTCTTACCTTGCATAGGTATTTTAATATGAAATTTGTACATGTATTTTCATCCTTGATGGCATGAACAGTAAATTACGTGTCATCATGAAATCTTACGCATAAATATAGCATGTTAAGTTGAGAGATTTCAGTATAGTTGGGCATGAGAAACATGTTGCATTTGAGTCACATATATTACTATACATGATATCTTACTTGCACTACATGATGAGTGATTTGAGTGTGTCTAAATGACTATTTTAGTCTGAGTCAAGTTGATTGTCTGCATTGATAGAGTTGATGACTAGCTGAGATGAGATAACCCAATGTTGTTAAGTTTGAGTTGATTGATTGAGCCTTGAGTTTTGAGTTGATTGATTGACTATTGAGGATTGAGTTGATTGATAAGTTGAGCATGTTTTAGTCTAGGAAGGAGTATTGAGCACCGAGCAGGTAGCGAGTATACCTCCACTTTAATCCACAGAAGTATGTTGCTAGCGTAGGATGGTCGTTATAGCTAGCTTGGCAATCCTTGTCCCACAAGTGGACACTTATTCTGGATCCAAGACAGAGTTGATCGTCCTTTTTCATGGCAAGTTAAGGGTGGGTGAGGCAATGATGCAGATTAGTTGTACATCAACTAACTAAAGGTGGTGGAATGATGATGTCAGTTAAGAGAAACTTCCAAGAAACATTGATTGGGCATGATGTTTTAAATGAGTCTATTCCTACTGAGCTTATTTTTAAAGTATGATTTACCCTAAACTTGTATAAATGTTTTTGAGCATGAGTTATTGAGTCGAGGAGAGTGAGTCGAGTCTTACTTTCTTTGAGCTATTTTATATACCAGTACATTACATATACTGAAGTCCATTTGGGCCTGCATCATTTTATGATGCAAATACAGGCAATAGAGGACTTCAGCCCGTGCTCTGTTGAGGTCCAGTTCAGTACACTTACAGATTTGGTGAGCCCTCCTTACATTATGGAGGAGACTTGTTCTCTTCTTATTATTTTTGAGTACTTTATCTTCTTTGAACTGAAGTGTCCATAGCCTGTCACGGCACCATTCTAGACGGTTGAGTAGCAGCTTCATAGACAGTGGAGTAGAGTATTTACTGTGTATTTTGTATTTAAACTTATCTTCATTATAAGCTATGATACAATAGAGTTATGCACTTATTTATCCTCTTGCATATGATGTCTTACTTTCTGAGTCATACTTCCGTTGTCGAGTTGATGTGATGATGAGGCCAAGTGGTTCTCTTGGAAAATCGATAATAGTTCTTCAAGTGCCAGCCGCTCCAAGAGTACCTGCCCGGGGCGTGACACATAGTTGAACTGAAGTGATGATATATCAAAGGAGACCAAACAAAGCATATTTCACCTAAATTCTTGTTTACACGTGATCTTCAAAAAAATGGTGAGATAGATGTTCAACAGATTCGTTCAAGTGATAATTATATAAATGCATTCACTAAGGCATTGTCGACATCAACATTTGAAAAGACAAGATATAAGATTTGAATATGTCATGTCTAAGATATCAGATAAAGTTTTTATCAGGGGAGTATAATATGTGTTGTGCTTTTTTTTCCTTAACCATGATTTTGTCCCATTGGGTTTTCCTAGTAAGGTTTTTAGTGAGGCAACACTTAAAGCATATTAGAAGATATGTGAACTCTTTTTTCTTCACTAGGATTTTTCTCATTAGTTTTTTCCTAGTAAGGTTTTAACGAGGCATTTGATCTATGAACGTCCAAGGGGGAGTGCTATAAATTAATGCACTTTATGGATGTTAGATGGATGTTTCATTCACTTAATATCTTAACATAATGTGTCTATTTAATGAAGCTTTACTAACATATTGGTTAAAATGTCATGACCCAAGCCTAGGGCCTAGATGTGACATGGCGAATGGGAACTCGAAGGAACCCGAATAAGCCTCTTAGTTTATCAATCACACATTCATGATCGTGGAAGCAAAGTGAAAAACAACAAGAGATATAATCAAAAGAAAAGAGAGACTAAGGGATATCTTGATATTCATAAAAGCATAAAGTGTCAAGCTCATAGCATAATTACATCATAATATCCAACAACACTTCTAACATGGAATGGAGTGGAGGCCAAGGAACTTTTCGGGCTCACTTTCATAGTAACAAGTATTCAACATAAAGAAGTCTCAAAATAGCAAGAGTAATATAGATAGTGTCCTCGAACTTGAAGACTCACCAAAGCTTATATCCGAAGTATTAACTAGTCGCGTGGAGGATGATTGAAAGGTACTCTGATCCCTACATGGTTATATCATGTAGGTATAAAATATGTGTTAGTACATTTATGCGGGATACAATGCAACAATACATAAGTCAATATAGTCAATATGCATAATCATAAGCAATAGATATATAATCTCAATATGGAATGCATGATCAATGCTCATAATAAAACATGCTTGTAAATCATTCATCTTGCACAATATATATATAGCTTACACATGTGTGGAAAACAACCTCAACTGACATAGACCTAGAAATTGGAATCCAAGGCATGACACCCTCTCGGCAAGGTAGAACGGGCATGACACCCCCCCCCCCGGCTAGGTATTATCTACTTACCAAGGCAAACCAAACATGATAGCATGACTAGATGAATCCACTAGTATATCAAGGGAAATAATCATAATCCTATGGTGGCACATAGTTTCGAGACAAAAGACTTTATATAAGGACCCCTTGAATCGAGCCCCCATCTTAAGCCCCAACCGGTGATAAGTTAAATCCCACGGAATACTTGAAATAATCATAACTTGTATAACTTGTAAGAAACATAAAAACATGACATAAGTAGCTCTTGAAAATGCTTGACCTCTAGTTGTAAGCCTAACTAGAAACATGAAAGTAGATTATAATCATACATGGACCCTTTCTTTAACATGAATGTTTCACAAGAGATAGAAACCTTGAAATAGGACTTAGCTTGTAACTTGCATAATCATAGATAATTTTCATGAATTCAATACATACTTGAAAGCCATTAATCATCATATAGTCACTTGACTTGTAAATCATGAAATAGATCATCAAAATTTGAGAATTCTTGACTTGATATTTTATCAAACACTTGGTGGGTTCATGATACTTGTTCAAAATCATGCAATTCTAGAGTGAAATAAGATGAAAAAACTTAATACAAATCAACCCATCAACATGTAGGAAAACCCTCATGTAGGTCTTTGAAATCCATCACTAAAACTCATAATAGATCATAGTTTCATAGCTCAAAACATGCTAGTCTTAATAGACAAAGATCAACTCATAGTGTAAGCTTTTAATAGATACTCATGTATAATCAACAAAACTTTGATAAAACCTCAACATAATTCATGCTCATATTTCATAATAAGAGATATCCATAAGTATCACAACTTGAAATCATGCAATTTCATAAAAAGGAAGATTAGGCTCCATAGGTGAAAGGACTCAATGAATGAAACCCACATACCTTAAACTTGGGTTTTCTTGAGATGAGCTTGAAGGAAACTTAGAGCTTAAAGTCAATCCTTGAGTTCCAAAGTTAAGCTTGAAATCCTTGAATTTGGAATGAGATATTTGGTTGTCGTAGAGTGGTTTTTGAGTGATATAGAGTTGAAAAATAGCTAAGTATGTGTAATTTCACGCTTAAGTGGGCATGGAGCTGATCCGCATCCTTGGCATGACGTTGACACATCGCGCAGGCAACATTTGTACTGTTCCGTGCCCCTGGTGCATCGCGACCAGGGAGCTGATGCTCTTTGAAAATCCTAAATTAGCGAAAGGTAATTTTCACTATGGATCCTCTAAAATTTGGGTTATATCCATTTCGCACTCAATTTTTCCCTTTGATAGAAAAGATGAAGTTGAATTTTCGATATCATACATGAATTTTGAGATATATGAAAATTACGATTATGGATATTTTGAAGCACATATTTGGAGCGTTTCATAAAAGTTGTAAATGGATGATTTTTACATTCTATAAAAGGGATTATTCACCCTTTGTAAAATTATGCACTTGAAGAGATTAAAAGTATTTTCTATAGTATACTCCATTTGTCTTCCTTTCTACTTTAATATCCTTATATTGCAAATATTTTATATTATTTTTTATTATTTCACCTCAAACAATAATCAAATACTCCATTTATTTCTACTTGTTAGTCCAATTTTTCTTTTAATTCTTTTTTTTTTAAAATATTATGATTCACTTTTAACAACTCCTTATTTTAAATTTTTTACATGACATATATGCTGCTTCTTGGCTTCTTTGAGTGCTTTTGCCCTTATTTCTAATATTAATAATTTTAGCATTTTATTAGTTATGGTACATAAATCATCTTATATGTTATTGGAGAAAAAGTTCATCCAAATTATTGCATAGAAAGATATGAATATTGATGTAGTTCTTACTATAACGTTTAAATTTCTTGTGAATGTATTAAATACTCAAACATTTAAAATTTAAAGAAACTGGACATAAAATTTAGGAACAATTCATTCATTAGTACAAATTGGATCTAAATCGTATCACATCTTAATTTGGGGCATACGGCATTAACTTTTCTACTTTTTGGTATTCTATATCGTTTTACTTTATGCATTATATTATCCTCATATTAATTGATATTTTAACTTTAGTTATTATGTATTTTATTTTGTCTATGCTCGACTCCTTAGAGATGATTGCAAAGAAATCAAAACCAAGTAAAAGAGCCTATAATTTTTTTATAGAAGAATATACGATATGAATTATCCCGATGTCTTTTAAAATATTAATGCAATCTAAAACTTGTGTGACCAAGATCGTGTAATATAGATGCATATGCAACGAAAGATATTTATGTTATATAACAAATGTACATAAAGAAAAAAAATTAGAAAAAGAAGCTAAGGTTCTAAATTAATTTAAAGATATAATGTAATACAAATATTCTTCTATTAAAATAGCTAATTCAATCGCGTTGCAAATTTGCTTTGCTAAAATTTGATTTCCATTTTAATAGTTACCAAAACATGAACGAACCGTAAAGTAAATGAATATTTAAAGAAGAATCATAGAATGATTATTAAAAAAAACAATTCTAAATTTTCTTAATGAAAAAGAAGAGAAAAATCACTTTACCATCACTTCGATATGAAAAATAAGATTCAACTTTAAATTCGTTAATGAAGCAAGTTGAAAAATATTTGATCACTGAAGTGAAGAGACAAACATGCTAAAGAAAAAGCAGAATATCAAAGGAAAACTTACAAGTTATCACTATATTATTAAATCAAGAGTGTATTTCCTTAATATATAGAGTTGTAAGTAGTGTTCATCATCCTTAAACACCACCATGAAACCAGAAATTCAAATGTTTATCTATAAACAGTTATGTTGGAGGATCTTTGCAAGTAATTGAATGAAATACTTTTTAATTGACACACAACAAATTTTCTAATGATCTAATACATGCTAAAATCATATAACTGTAATTTTCAATAAAGGATGATTATCATTGATGTATTCATTTAGAGTACGAACATTAAGCATTTGCAACGATATTATGTAAGGAAATAATAGATGGGGCAAGAACAATGAGTCGTACGTTTTGAGATGATTTCACCAGAGTTGTCAAGCCACCAATGATTTGTTGTTGTTGCCCAAGATCTGATCCGTTTTTCTAGGAATACGGGCAATGATTCACAAACCAAATGCTCATTGTATACTTTGATGGATCAAGGATACAAAATCCTTCACTGGTTCTTTTAGTTTAATCTAACGGTTTAGAAGTCAGATAAATTCAAAGATCGTAGCCTGATTTTCTTTCTTATTACAATTTTTCTCTTTCTCTCACCAACTAAGAGTGACTATCCCACTAGGAAATCAACTCCTAGGGAATCTCAATCCACTAGGAAAACTAACTCCCACTTAGAGTCAACCACCTTCCCATATAAGGGAAGTGGTTGGGCGGTTACAACCACCGCTGAAAGGATAACAACTGTTCATCCTTATCCTTTGAGATAAGGTTAAATAGTTAACTGCATCACCGTAACTAAATCACATACTTAGGTCGGGTCAAGATTTGGATCAAGTCGGTCCACATGTACGACCCATGATCCCCAAAGTCTTACATCTCCCACTTTGCACATGGAGGACAAGACCTGAGTCAATTTCACATCAACCTAATATACAATTCTTACGACAAAATGGTTCATGTGACCTATGATCATAAAGGCTTGCCTTCAAGGTCTTATAAGCCTTTTATAGGAATTCAATCATGTTCGGAAAGAATACACTATCAATCATAAGGATGTCTATACCCACAATACCCTAGAAATTAACTACTCCAGTGGTTAATCATCTTATCTCTCATCTTTTTGAAGAGGTTGCCTCGTGAGTCTATATTTATATAAGTTTTTATAGTCTTCCCTTTCTACTCGAATCTATCAATTTCAAAACAAGTCAAAAATATGGTAGTAATACATATCTCTTCACATTCGTCGACGTAAGAGGCGATTGCTCGTGTTAGAGAGCTAATCTCGTGATTTGTTCAACATATTCAATTTCAACACATGCCTTAAAGATATAAAACAATCTTATATAGATGGGAAGGTTATAACAACAAAGTTATATTATAATACAAATCACATCCTACGTAAGCCTAAAGACTTAACATGTTTCTCAAACAAGTCTCTTGATATCACCTTCGTAAAGGGATCAACTACCATTTCACAAGTAGGAATGTATTGTAAATTCACTTTACCAATTACTACTAAATCTGTTACAAAATTATAATTGATATCAATGTCTTTGGTATCACTGTGATACTTAGGATATTTTATATACAATAGCCTCGTAACTATCATAATATAAAATCATAGATCCTTCATATTCTTTGCAATATACAAATGTCAAAAAATCTCTTGAACCAAACAACTTCTTGTACTGCAAATGCACTATCCATGAAGTACTAGGTTATTTCTTACTCTCTTCACACAAATGGTACCACCATTTAGTAAGAACATAACAGAAGTCAATATGTTGATCATCACTATCTGTATAACCTCTTACAAATAGTCTGCAATCCCCCTTAGGTATTGTAACATTCTCTTCACTGCCTTCCAATGATCTATTTTGGGATTAGATTGATATCTTCTTACCAGACCTATGGCATAACACATATCTGGTTATGTACACATCATAGCATACATTAGACTCTCAATAGCACTAGAATATGAAACTACACTTCTTCCTTCTCTTTTTCACTTCTGGGACACATTTCAAGGCTTAAAGTTTCACCTCTAGATATTGGAGTATCGATGGGTTTGCAACTACTCATTTGAAATTGTTCCAATATTCATAATGTCGGTATCCTGAGACAAACTCAAAGATTTCTTGGAATGGCCTCTATGGATCTTAATACCCAATATGTATTCAATTTCACCCATATCTTTTATATCAAATGACTTTGAAAATCATGATTTGATAGTTTTCAGATAGTCCAAATTGTTAACGGCTAATAGTGTATCAACCACATAAAGAGAAAGAATTACAAACTGTCATTTCTTGGCCTTTAACAATGAAACATACTGGTTATACCATGTAAATTTCCTTGTTTAATTATGCATTGAGAGAAGTAGTCCTCACATCTATTTGATGTAATTCTAAATCTAAACGTGCAACTATAGCCAAAAGTAATCAAACAGAGGTAAGCTTTACAACTGGTGAAAAGGTTTCCTCATAATCTATCCCAGCTTCTTGTATAAAACCTTTTTCCACCAATCAAGCCTTGTATCTCTCTGTTGGACCATCCAATTCATGTTTAATCTTGAGAATCCACTTATTCCCAAAAGATTTAAATCCTTGTGGAAGGTCAACAAGATCCCAGAATTAGCTGGTTTTCATGGACTCAACTTCTTCTTCCATCGCTTTCAACTATTTATCCTTTTCAGGACTCGACAAAGCCTCAGTCATAGAGTTAGGTTCATCCAAATCTGTAGGAGATACCAGGAAAACATAATCCTCAATTATGTAAAATTGTTTAGGTACTCCTTTTCTTATACTTTTACGCAGTTGAAATTCAGATTCGTCTATAGGAATTTGGGATTCAAAACTCCCACTTGGACCAGAAACCATCTCTTGATCATTTGCCTCATCGATCGCATCTGATGTCATTCTCTGGTTTTCTGAATTCTAAATTTCATATAAAGGCTCACCTTTAATTACCTCATTCCTTTTCGAAAACATATTTTCAAAAAATCTAACATCTCGTGATTAAATTTCAATAACACTTCCATCTTCCAACTCATCAATGAACATGTACCCTTTGGAGCATTTTGAGTATCTAATGAAGATGCATTTCTTTCTTTTTGGACTTAATTTACACAAACTCACCCAGACAATCTTTATTGTAAGCAGCACAACCCTAAGGTCGTACATCATCTAGGTTTATTTTATGACCAGTCCTAAGTTCAAAAAGAGTGGAAGTTACTAATTTAGAAGGAACTTTATTCAAACAATAGGCCGCATTCAATAATGCATCTCCCCAAAATGAGATAGGCAAATTTGTTTGTGTTATCATTGACCTTACATATCCAATAATGAATAGTCAACAGTCTAATTATGCCCTTTTCATTACATAACTCATCAAATTGATTTGACAGATAATCACGTCCTTGGTCAGTTCTCATAACTTAACTTCTTTTGTCCAATTGATTTTCAATATCATTATTACTTGAAGAACATGCCATTACATAACGATCAATACAATAGTCATAAGATGAAAGATTACAATCTAAAATGATGAAATAATCATAACGCAATCCAAAATCACACAAATCATCATCTAATGTTATTCTAATATTATTGTGACTTTAAAACAAAATTGAAACCATCATCTAAAAGTACTAAGACATATACTAAGTTTGGTCTGATCTTTGGAGCATATAAAACATCATGCAACATCAAGGATAGGCCACCACACAAGTCTATTTTGCAAGTGCCTTTTCCCTTGACTTCTAGTCTTGCATTATTCCCCACATAAGTCCATCTAGATCCATATGTAACTCGATGAGACTCCACAAATGTTTATCAATCTCAACTTAGTGCTTGCAACATATACAACACCTAGAGATGTTGTCACGACCCAAACCTAGGGCCTAGACGTGACACGGCGAATGGAAAACCCAAAGGTAACCCAAAACTAGCCTCTTAACTTGTCATCACACATTATTGGTCGCGGAAGCATACAAAAACATGTAGATTGAGAATAGGGACAATGGGACTAAGGGAAATCTTGCATAAACACCATAATCAAGTGTCAAGAGTCAAAACTCATATATAAATACATAACATGTGGAACAAACACCTCTAAATATATAGATAAAGTGGGCGCCAAGTCAAAGTATCCGGGCTCACCTTCATGGTCAAATAGAATATAAGATAGTGTCTTAGTACATAGATAAGAGGAAAACATAAACCAAAGTCCCCAAAATGGAGGACTCACTAATGAGCTTGGAATAGCACTGTCTCGCCACGTGGAGGAGGATGATCAACTTGGGCACCGGTTCCTACATGGAGATATCATGTAGTCAAGAGTATGCATTAGTACATTTGAATGTACTAAGTATGTGAGATGCAACACAACAAGAGACAAGATTCATAATCAACATGCATAACATTAGGCAATAGGCATGATATTAGCAATATGTCATGTATGATCAATGCATGAGTAAAACATGCTTAGGCAATCCATGCTCATATAGAATATCATATGTGGAGATGAGACCAAGATAGCTTTACAAGGTATAAAGTGCTCGATAGGTTGGTGATGTTTCCACCCCATAACCTAGGTGGAGATGAGCATTAACCCTCATTCTAGGTTGGTAATGTTGCCACCCAATCACCTAGGTAGAGATGGGTATTAACCCTCATTCTTAGTTGATAATGTTGCCACTCCATCACCTAAGTGGAAATGAGTATCCTTATTCTAGGTTGGTGGTGTTGCCACCCCATCACCTAGGTAGAGATGAGTATTAACCTTTATTCTAGTTTGGTGATGTTGCCACCCTATCACCTAGGTGAAGACGAGTATTAACCCTCATTCTAGATTTATGAAGATGCCATCCCGTCACCCTGGTGGAGAAGAGTATTAACCCTCATTCTAGGTTACTCTGGCTCTTGTCCCCCTAGATCGGGCATGATCTATGCAACACTTTATATAGGATTCATCATAAGCTCTAATACAATACCTCATATACAAATAATCATGTACATAAGATCATTTCGTCATCATAACATCATTCATATTATATCTCATGCTTTGGACCTTCAATTCCTCAAGAAAACATAATTGGACAATTTATCAAACACCTTGGGGTGTGTAATGGAGGTAAAAGTGCACGCAATTTGGAGAAGAAATCATGCAGGAAAATCAGTTGTAAAATCTTAAATCAATACCTTGCAACACTCCCAAGGCATTTATATCAAAATCCCTCATCAAATCCAATATTAGATCGAAGATTTTGAGCTCTAAACATGCTAAAACAACCATATTTTCATGAACTAAAATAACTGTGCAGTAAATTTCCCAATATACAAGACCCACATGTAAAACTAACTTTAAATAATGAATTATTAGTAAAAAGAGGGTTTATGTATCATGGATGGAAGGACCCAATGGTTCAACACCATATACCTTAGCTTTTGTGAAGTTCTTGAAGAAGACTCCAATGGAGATTTGAATCTTGGGTAAGATCCTTGAAGAAATCCTTGAGATCGACTTTGAGTTTGGGATAAGAATTTTGGGTTAGAAATGAGTCTAAGTATTTGAAAAAATATTGGGGAATGTTTTAGGTGGTGTGAGGGTGAAATAAGGCTAAGTATAGGTGAAAATACGTTTGGAAAAACTTAGATCCAACGCTTGAAAAAATCTGGGTGAACTAGGAAAAGACAGTGCAGAAATAACACGCGGAGAGGTCACGGATGCCCCTTGGAAATTGCACCAGGTGAAATTATATAATTTGATTCCTTTGCTTTAAATTTGAAGTTAGACCCTTGTCATCCTAATTTGGACCTTCTAAACAAGAATATGATATCGAATTTTTAAAATTCAAAAAGAATTTTTAGATATACGAAAAATAATATTTTAGGCACTTCCGAGGCACATTTTTTCGGAAAATTTTTGGGGTCATTTCAAATGTGTTTAGGAATGCTACCTTTTTCGGCTCGGTACACTCACGAGCAAAATTCCCAAGAACTTGGCAATTGTAGCACTTTAACTTGGTTTTGTCTCTTTTCTTGAATTTTTTTTAAGATTTTTAGAATATGGTTTGTGCTTTTTCTCAGAGGGTCCTTCCTTGCTCACCTTACCCTTTCCTTTCTTCTTCCAATTTTTCTTACGCTTGATACCTAAAGATTTTTTACTACTTGATTCAGACACAAAGACATTAGCAGTAGCTTTAGCAGCACCAAGTCGTTCATCTTCAAGTTCAACACGTTGCACAACATCAGAAAAAGTTTTTATGCTCTTATTATGGGTCAAGTTAACTTTCAAATATTTCTAACTATTTGAAAGGGACCGAATCACTGCTTGAACCTATTTCTCATTAGATAGAACCTGTTTTATGATTGATTCCATGATCATATGTGTTGTTTATGGTTATATACATGGATTATTGATGTTTTGTGTGTTTTAATACTTTTTCGAATAGGTAGACTCTGTTTTATCCCCTTTTTATGCCTTTTTATCACTAAATTGGCCTAATTTTCATAAAAATCTATTCTTCTTATTCTGACAATTCCAAATTGGTATTATAATAGCGATTCTGATTTAAAACGAGTGAGTTATAGCCTTCTGAAGTTGAAAGTTTTTTTCTCACTATGTTAGAAAAATCGATTATATTTCTGTTTTGCAAATTTTTTGAAAATTTCAACTCTTTTTTTGTTCCCTTAATTTGTTTTTGCAAGATCTACTCAGTTTGAGGTTTTCGTATATGTATTGCAATTGAAAATCGGATGTAAAATGAGTAAGATATGATTTTTTGAAAAACGATAATTTTTTGAGAATTTATATTAAATATATGATGCTGTCTTTTTGTAATTTTGGGTTGTACTTGTTAATGTTCCTGACTCAAATGTTATTTTTTATTATCTATTGGTTTCGGACTTTTCGGAAAGGTATTTTATAGCCAAACGGAGATTATTTGAATGTTTTTAGATAATGACGTTATCCAATCAATGTTATATTCATAACTTAAAGCCCTTTATGATCTATTTGCCTTCTATCAGAAATTTGTGAGATGTGTTGTCACATTAAAGTGTGTTTGTCACTCCTAGTCCCTATTTCAGATATGGCTGAATAGGAACAAACTCGAGTCACTCCAAGTGGGAGTTCTAGATATCGAGTTAAAACAAAAAGTGGAAGTGTACATCGCCGAAGAATTAGCATTCGAGGACGAGAGATCCTAAAAAGTGGTGTTACTTTGATGACACAAGACTTGTTAAGGAATTAAATGGCTATTCGAGGGGAAAAAGAGAAGAAACTAAAAGAGTTCAAGTCTTTAAGATGTCCCCAACAACTTCAGTTGCTAGCTTTATTCAGCTTTTTGAATTAAAGCAAATAGAACTGGAAGATTATGTAGATCTCTAAGATTGGGAATATATGGCTATTTTAGTAGATTCCCTTCGTGACCATAGAAAGAGAGATTGGTTAGAGTATATCACGAGGTTTAGCCTAGAGAACCTTTTAGTGTGTATACACATTATCTCAAATTTAAGTGGGGAGGACTTTATTACAAGTGACTTGTAAACTTATTTAATTTGTTAATTCGAACATAAGTTATATGTTGTTTCTCTCTTTGATATGAATATATGAGTATTATCATATTTTGAAATCTTGTGGTTTCTTGGTATATTGAAATATGATAATGATATAAGACTTAGTTATCTTTGTGAATAAGTCTTTATTAATGTATATTGAAAAATTATTTTCTGATTTTAGTTAAACATTTGGATTGTAAATGATAATTGGATAATTTGAATACCCTTTTGATTTTGCACCTTATGTGAAACCATTATTAGAATTAATTTGCTTGAATGTATATTTATACATGCCTGATTGATGAGTGTACTTCCATAAATGTCTTTAAGCTACATACATGACATAAAATAGTATTATTACTGACTTAAACAAATGTAAGAAACTGGATTGTGACAATTATAACATTTGGAGTCGTAAAATATGGTATGTCTTAGACGGGCAAAATGCGCTTGAAGGCATAAACCATGTACTTTGTCTGCTAGAAATGAGTAATACTGCTCAACACCGAAGAAATCCTGAAACTTACAAAGCCTAGAAAAGGGCAGATTTGATTACATGTGGAATAATTATAAGCTCTATGGTTGATGAAATTTTTCCTGAATGTGAGGAATTTCCTAATGTTCATGCAATTCGAATGCACTCGTGAGGAGCATATGGGGTTACTTTTGTGACCCTCCTGAGAAAGATAACTATCAAGTTTGACAGTTTGAATCAACGTCCGTATTCCTAGAGAAACGATAAGATCTTAGGCAATAACAACAAATCATTGGTGGTTTGAGAACTCCGGTGAAAGGAATACAAATCAGATCTTAGGCAACAACAATAAATCGTTGGTGTCTTGATAACTCCGGTTCTTCCCAAAAGGTATGATCCGTTGTTCTTGCCCTATCTATTTGTGCCTTACAAATGGTATCAGAGCCAGGTTATGATCCTTGGGTTCAAAATAATTTGAATTGGGTTCAATCTCAACCCATTCAAGCCTTAACCCATTTCGAAATTATCTTCAATTGAGCCCATCTAAGGCTCGTTACTTGCAGTGATATAATTGTCACGACCCAAGCCTAGAGTCTAGAAATGACCGGCAAATGGGGAAACCGAAAAAATCTCAAACAAGCATCATATTATATCATTACACATCCTTGGTCGCGGAAGAAATTTGAATGACAACAAGAGATAAACGTAAATAAGGGAAATAGAGACTATGGGTAACTTCCATATCAAAAACATAAAGAGTCAGTAGAGTCAAACTCATAGCATAGATACATATCATGACCAATAACACCTCTAATACATAGACAAGAGCAGGGGCCGAGACAAAGCAACTGGGCTCACCCTCATAGTCAATACATAATTCAAAGAGAAAGTTTTAATACATAGCAAGAGATCATAAGTAACGTCCTCGGAATGGAGGACTTACCAACAAGCTTGATAGAACTCGTACTAGCTACGTAGAGGAGAAGGATGATCAATCGGTGCACCGGTTCCTACATGCTGACATCATATAGGCATAGAGTATGCATTAATACGTCTAAATATACTAAGTATGTATAATGAAATGCAACAAAAGGTAGACATCATAGGCAAAATGTATAATCATAAGCAATGAATCGCATACTAACAATATGACATGTATAAATTATTCTTGAAGTAAAACCATGCTTATATAGATCATAGTACGAGTGTAAGGAGTGACCATTTTAGTGCAAGCCAAGGCCTACC